>OZ021727.1:92314261-92571761 GCA_963978545.1 Linyphia triangularis
AGGATTCCGTAAAAATGAATGGTCAAAACAGGCACACTTTTTCTTGAGTTATAAGAATAATTTTGAGTGTTCAAGAACAAAATGGGAATCCTCCACTCATCATTAAAATTAAAAAACGGGATATCAAAAGGTTACGTTTAATTTTAACGTAGATTTCGTTTAAATTTCCTTTAACTTAGAGGTCTTGTGTGAAGCAGATCTTCTTTTTAATATATTGATCCCACATAATCGATTGTAGTTGAATGAATAATAATCGATATCAGAAAAATTGGCAAGAGTGCAATTTTCAATCCACTATCAATGTCAACACGCAAAATGGAAGCATATAAAAATTAATAAAGAAATAATATTATTATTTTTTGACAAAAACGGTCATAACTACGCAAACACCCAATTCTCATCCGAAGTTGAATTGGAACAAAAAATAATGACTTTGTGGCCATCGAAAATTCATAATTTCTAACATTCTTGACATAAAAAAAAATTAAAAAAAATTCTGAATTATAACAATTATTCCTAAACAAATAGTTTTTTTAAACTTTGAAAGATTTACTAAGTTAAAGTAATAAACTTAATATATATATTTATAGTTCAAATGTATCCAATATCCTTAACATTTTTGAAAAGATATATAAAAGGCAATTTCAAATAAAGCATATACATTCTTTTCAGGAATCCTTCAACTAACTTACTAACAAGCGCCTAAGGTTGAAGGTTAATATTTTGACGACTTAACATACGTTCATAAATTCCATAAGTGATTTTTGTTAGAAATCTTTGAATTTTATTTGTACTTTTATTAAACCAGATAAAAGGTTCAATTGAACTATCGTTTGATTGTACTGTCATTCACCATAGGTAATGTCAAGCCTCTTTCCACTTTGGTTGTTTTGACAAGGACTATACGAATCTAATGCTCTAAGAGCCTTATTATACCAAGTCACTCCTGTGACCCGCATTCGCCACTGTAAGGACGCTCGGGCTAGCTACTGGTGTGGCTCAGTATAATAAGCTCCATAGGATTGTATGTATCGTTTAGAGTCTGAGCTCCACAAACGACAGACGCAACCTCTTGCTACAGCAGTGGCCCAGTATATTAAGCTCCATGGAATTGCATGTATCGTTTAGAGTCTGAGCCCCACAAGCGACACACGCAACCTGTAGCCACAGCGGTGTCCCAGTATAAGAATCTCAATGGAATTGCATGTATTGCTTAGAGCCTGAGCGCCACAAGCGACAGACGCAACCTGTAGCCACAGCAGTGTCCCAGTATAAGAATCTCCATGGAATTGCATGTATTGCTTAGAGCCTGAGCGCCACAAGCGACACACGCAACCTGTAGCCACAGTAGTGGCCCAGTAAAAGAAGCTCCATGGGATTGCATGTTTCGCTAAGGGTGGCTTGTCTGGGCTTCTGAAGAAATTATTGCGAGCGCGCGTCATTGCAGTTGCTCTGTAGAACAAGAGACTAAGGATGCAACAGCAATATCTAAAATTGCGATTAGTGAACTTCACAAAATTTCCTGCTCGGACAGAAAGAGATTCTTTCAGAAAGATTTTCATAACTTTTAAATGATATAAATGTGAAACAGTGAGGGACAAAAAGAAGAGACAACTGTTATGTTGGACAGACAAGTATGAAATTTTAAATTTATCGGTTTTGGAAAATTAGTTGCAATATCAAAATGTGGTAAGAATGTGTTTAACCTCTTGACATATAATGACGTCTCTGAGACGTCATTCATTTCACGTGTCATTGTAAACTTCGACGTTTCCGAGACGTCAAGAACTGTCTTCGGTGAACACCGAGCAGTATATTATTAGGTTATCAGTTTCAGTCGTGCATCGATGCTGTTTTGTTTAGGCTGTTGAAGATGCTTTCCCCCTCTCAAAAGTACCGATTAAAAAAAATCGCATCGACAAACAAGTAAACAGAAAGAAGCGCAATGAAAATCTTGGTCTGTATATCAGTGATCTTTGAAATAATCCGTGTATATTCACTGCACAAACTTAAAATTATTAATAAGAACATCTCTGTTTGGCATGTTGTTGATTTATTTCAAGACAGAAGACAATCACGATAAAAGACAGGAAATTAATTATTTGTTTACAATCAATCCATGCTGACTCTATGTCCTGGTTAGGGTAGCATCATGATCTAATTCGTAAGTTATGTTTCGGACTATGCTCTTTTATTTGTATGGCAAGAGGTTAAAATCTGAATATAGCGGAACGGGTTTATAGTGTAACTTATATAAAAGGGACGATCCCTTTACTGGATAGAGCAGCCCAAATGGTCATTTTTGCATAATGAAGGGTATTTTAAAGACACGCAGACGGGTTGTAAGTACCCCATATTCACCAATTTTGTTTATTGACCAATCCATTCAAACTAGAATGGACCACTTTGGTAAACCAGTCTGCATTAAAAATTTACTCCCTTCAATCATTTTGCAAATCGGTGTAGTTAAATTTCCATACCAGTCTATTATAATATACTACATTTTTCTATTTCTCTGTGTTTCACTGATTCGCGGTTATTTCGTTGAAAGTTAAGGATTTCTTCCCGGAAGATGGCCCTAGTGTTGCTTTTACGCAATGAAAATTAAATAACTAACCTTCTTGAAAGATCCTACATATGATATATCTCCGACGAAATCCGTCAGTAAAAATAAAATACCCACGACTGAATACTTTGCCAAATATTCATTCTGATTATATTTCACGATGCATTAATACTTGCAGGAATGTGTAAAGTGCAACTTTGCCCTGAATTCTATAGTGAAAATCGCCTCTTTTTTTTTAAATAAGTAAAACAAAATCCTGCTTAAGGTTGGTTGAATATCAAGTTTTCGCAAACTTTCCACTCAACAAACAACAGTAAACAAAATATGCATCGATCGCTTTTGCGATTAGCAAAGTTCATGCTGTTTGTAAGACAAGTTTACGACGGTAGACAACCCAGACAACAAAACTTGACCAAATATTTCTGGGTCCTAAAGTTGTATCGATTGATGCATCAGCGCCCGCAGCAGGGAATGTCCTCCAACCCTTCCTGTCCATGGGGGAGGAAAGGGGGGTCCATGATTTATGGCTCACTGGACTAATGACCATCCCATGTCCATTGTCCGACTGCCCTAGTGATCTCGGAGGGGTGGACTGAAAAGTCTTGACTTCTTAATCCGGCTGTACAAAAGTCTTGACTTCAGGTAGATTCAGGTGTTGTACCGATTCACCTGCAAGCTGGCATCGCTCTGGGAAAGATGTAGAAATTGCCTGAGATTCTGAAGTACAGAACTTTCTCATGTCTGTCTCGGCCGTTAAATTGGGGTTTGGCCGCTTATCTTATTCACGTGCTTTTGTCCTGATCATAGAAATTATTGGAAGTCAAGCCAGTGTACTTGCAATATTATCTTCTTGTTAAGTCTCATTGTTGGTCAATAATTTGTCAAGCTAGGATATCTTTCTTTGTTCAAGAAGGTAATTTGGGGTATTTCAATAGAAGATGGACCTGCCGAAAGGCTGAGTGTGGTTACGGGCTGTGGATCCAACTTGGGTGGTCCTCTTTCTTCACTTGGTTAAAAGATTCATTCATGATTCAGAAGAAATTTTCAGTTTTGCCCTTGCGTGGGCTTTAAAATGTCGTGAACTACTTTTCCCATAAAGACTCGACGGTATTCATCAATCAATTGACCTACTGCAAAATTTTCAGATCATATTCACTGGCTAAACATTACTACTACAAAATTCATAAGATTAAAAAAAAAAAAATTATTCAATGTTGCGCAATTTAACTGCAATTATGTATTTAACTCGAAAATAAGATTATTATTATTAGTAGTAGTAGTAGTAACATTATAATTAATTTTTACTTTTATTAATAATTACTATTATGAATTATTATTATTATTAATTATTACTATTATGAATTATTATTATTAATTATTATTATTATTATTAATTATTATTATTATTAATTATTATTATTATTATTAATTATTATTATTATTAATTATTATTATTTATTATTATTATTATTAATTATTATTATTATTAATTATTATTATTTATTGTTATTAATTATTATTATTATTAATTATTACTATTATGAATTATTATTATTATTATTATTATTATTATTAATTATTACTATTATGAATTATTATTATTATTATTAATTATTACTATTATGAATTATTATTATTATTATTAATTATGACAGCTAAGAAATACTATTATTCATATTTATGACTATTATGAATTATTATTTTTATTAATTGCGATTATTGAGAATTATTATTTTTAATTATGACTATTATGAATTATTGTTAATGATAACAACTATTAAAAGTATTATTATTAATTATTAACTATTATTAATTATTACTATTATGAATTATTGTTAATGATAACAACTATTAAAAGTATTATTATTAATTATTAACTATTATTAATTATTACTATTATGAATTGTTATTATTATTATTATTATTAATTATTACTACTATGAATTATTATTATTATTAATTATGACAGCTAAGAAATATTATCGTTCATATTTATGACTATTATGAATTATTATTTTTATTAATTGCGATTATTAAGAATTATTATTATTAATTATGACTATTATGAATTATTGTTAATAATAACAACTATTAAAATTATTATTATCAATTAATAGTTGCTATTAATAATAGTGATTACATAAATTACATTACTTACAAAAAGTGTCATTAAATCCCTGCATTTGGTAGTAATATACTGTTTTGATAAAGAAGTCAAATGTTACGCAGATGTTCAGATACAGTTTTGTTCTTATCCAAAGAACGAGAGAGAGCTACAGACAAAGTTATTTATAAATAATTTCATCAAGTTATTGGTCTTGATAAAGAAGAGGTTGAGATGAGTATGTTATATCCGTGGTACCCAATAGAATTTAAATTATCAATTGAATTTATAAAATAATTGTTGGAATCTTTAATATATGATGAACAAGCTTTGTTTTACAAATACAGAATCTCGATTAACCGACCTAATTAGGACCAAGCGAAAATTCCGGATAAAAGAGAGTTGTAAAAAACAATAAAAAGTAAACGATTTTCGTTTATTGAATACAGGACTTGAATGCTTTTTTATGATATAATTGTTGGAAATGAGTTTTTGTTGCAATAATTTTGATAATCTTTGTTTCGCTGGTCTATCCCGGAGTCTTTTTGAAGGCAATAGTTCAGTTTGATCTGCATCCGGAGGTTGCTCTAACCATGTCAGTTCTTTAGAAAAACAGTCAAAAGTCTCACCATTACTTATGTAACTTTAGAGCAACTGAAAAGATTATGGTTTAAAAAGGAACAAATGATTTATTACTCATTTGGGAGATTTTTGATGTCGACTAAATGATTGCCGGTTAACAGAGAGTTCCGGATAAAGGAGGAACGGTTAATTGAGGTTCTACTGTATCATGAAATAAAATGTAAAAGAGATTGCAAACACACCATGCTCTACATGCAAAAAAATATTGTTTTGTCACATCCGTGGAATTAGTTGAACAAGGGTGAAAGCGAATGGTACATTACTTTTGTTAAAATGCATATTTCTGAAGATATAAAGATCCTAAAAAATTGCTAAAGCATCTTAAAACAATAAACAACACAAATTATTTTAATATTACACCATCCGTATTTAGACAGTTAAAGTTTAAAGTTCTCATAATTTGAGCTGTAACCACTATTGCTCTAACGTATTTAATTATGCAAAATTTAAAAATGCTATAAATTCAAATTGATATTAATACTTGTAATTTGCTTCAATACTTCGTAAAACGTTGTTTAGTTTTAACAACAAGCGAGATTTAAAATGATTTGGTTGGGAAAAGTATTTATTTCTGGGATCAGCATGCCACATTGTAATAGGGTCGCTTTAAAAATTGTTTAACAAATTTAACAGGAAAGTCAAGTTTTGTAATAGAAAAAAAAAGTGGATGAAGCAGAAGCAGGAAAAGATGAAATTTTGGAAAAACATGTTTATAAACATTTACTCAAGGAATTCCTGATTGTTCGTTCTCTTTACAAATTTAGAAACGATTCCAGGAAGCATTGTACGAAAAAAAAATTATACCCATAAAATATTTTATTTATGAGTTATTTGTGTGTTAAAAACCTTTTTATATATCGAGTAGAAAGCATACTTTTTTATAATAGGTAGTACTTTTTATAGTAGAATGAGAGCGACTGCAAGTTTTAGGTACACTATTGAACCTCATTCTGATTTTATTTTTTAATGTAGAGAAATACTAATAGATCGTGACGGCTCAAAAACGGCCGAAGCTGTGCAAAATTAGAAATCGAATAAGTTGAACTAAATCCAATCGCCAAATATATTATAACTTGCCAAATAATGAACATTCCTTTTTATTTGGTGATTCATTCTTCTTTAATTTTCAGATGAAAAATGCAGACGATTTTACTTAACTGGTTAGCAATAAGTATTACGTCACTCATGACGTCACTGATTACGCCAGGCTGGATTCAATTCTAATAGACAGAGAGGCGACTGCAATTTTTGGACTCCATCGAACATCATTTTATAGAAATTAGAGAAAAGTGAGTAGATTACGAATCCACTGATCTGCCGCGGCAAAAATGGCTGAAACTGGTCAAAAATCGACTTTTAATAAGTTGAACTAAATCCAATTGCCAAATGAGCCATAACTTGCCAAATAATGAGCATTTTTTTTTATTTGGTAACCCTCACTCTTTAATTATCAATTAAGAGGGTTGCAGACGATTCAGATATCTGGCGACGGTCTACTTGCATATATTAAAAGGGAGCCAAGTTGACAATAAACATTACGTCGCGGATGGCGTAACTGATGTCGCCAATTTGGCTTACTTTTAAAAGATACACATTTTCCAAGCCAGAGATCAAAAATCGTTTGCGCTTTTTCTCATTGAAAATAAAAATGCAGTGGGTTGCCAGACGAAAAAGTTTGCTCTCTTTTTGGCAAGTTATGACATATTTGGCAATCGGATTTTAGTTCAACTCATTCCAAGTCGATTTTTGATCAGTTTCGGCCATTTTTGCCACGGCAGACCAGTGGATTCCTAATCTACTCACTTTTCTCCAATCTCTATAAAAAATTCAGAATGGTGTTCGATGAGAACCGTAAACAAAGTCCGGGAGTCGGGCAGTCGATTCCAGGACTTTAAATTAAATGTATCACGGAGATTTAATTTTTATCGTTATTGTTTAACATAGAATTTAATTGTGTTTACTTCGCTTTAATATTTGGCGCAGAAATTTTAATAATTGTACACGAACCGCTTGCTGATCCCTTGAGAGTGGTTTGTTTTTAAATCCTTTATTAAACTTCGATTTTGGTTTTGTGAATGGCTGGGCATGCCGATGACGGGAAAATTGGCGGATGCCTAATCAGCCCCCTTGTCGTCATCCAATCGGGCTGAAACTTGGCACGTAGACTCGATGTCGCTGACAATTCATTCTGTTAAATTTTGGGGCTGTAGCTGTCACTGAAATGTCTCTTTTATGAAATATTAGTAAACCAACTTGCTGTCTTCCAATCGCGCTGAAACAGCAGGTAACTAACCATTGGAGAAACTCTTTCCTGTTGCCAAAGCTTTTTTAATAAATAAGTAATAAAATTGTTTTAATCGTAATAAATAAAAGATATTCAGATGTAAATGCCTAAATTCACGTTCATTTTTAATTATTAAATTTCGATACGTAGTTTGTTGCCCATTTTGCTGATAGAAATGTTTTTAATATTTGAAATTCGATTCAAACACAAAGCACACGCTGTTAACAGATTCGGCTCTTTGTTAATAAATGTCAAAAATGGCAGTGCATATGAAGAATTTATATTAGAAACTTTGTATTTATGTGTTATACTATTTTTTCTCGCTAATGAGAATTGTAATTTATTTTTATTTGGTGTTATTTGCATTATTTTGATGAAAATCGCACCCCATCGCTTTTTATAACAACAACAAATTCACAAGTTATTTATATTTAAAATTTTGTTGATTTTTTTTTTTTTACAGAAACAATTTCATATTTCACGTGTCAAAAAGGAAAATTTTGCTCATTGCCAGATCGGAAAAGAAAAGCATATTATGACTGTTAAAGACAGACGATAATTTCTAATTCCATTTTCTAATTCCATAAAATGCTAAAACAGGCCACAGTACAATAAATGAGTTGTGGAGGGTCTTTTGTTTATGCTGGTTAACTTTCCCGTCATACTGCATACATGTGTTGCGTGCTAGGGGAGACGGGAAAGGGGGGGGGGGGGAGAGAGATTCAGTGACGAGTGACCATCGATGATCGATAAACGCAATTAAAGCGCAAGAGCAGAGTGACTTCTGGTTGCGCCAGAAGTTTCGTCAACAACAACTTCTTTTATTTCTCTCTCACTCCTGGAAACAATTTACCGGGATCGATGTATGCCCGACCTTTCACGTTTTCCCTCCACTCGCCCCAATTACATTGTAGTTGTGCATAGCATATCATTGTTTTTATGGAGAGTAAAGTACTGGTTAACATCAGTAGTGGATCGGGAAAAGGGTTTTCAGAAACGACCGCATTAACTACTTAAAGTGATGCTACTGGGAAATTAAAAGATGACAGTTTTTGCAATTGTAATTTCTCAGAGTTGGTTGAGGACTGAACATAATGATTTGATTTTGATAAGTGAAATTGATATTTTATTTCTTTGGCCATCAGTAGAAAGTACAGCAATACTCTAAGCTATTTACCCCGCTTTTTTTAAACGTATATAAACCTGACCAAGGCCAGACAGGATTGAACCAGGCCATGACAATTTTCAAAAGTCTATGGGTGCGAAGGAAACGAGTTATTAGTTCCATTTTCTCCCACTAAACAAGGGTGTCGCTGCAATCCAACCAGATTTGAAACTGCAATATATTGCTATTAACACACTTGCCGTAAATCAATCGGGCTGAAATTTGGCTGATATATTTGATGTCGATGACAATGCATTCCATCAAATTTTGGGGACATTCTATCAAATTTCACCGTCACTAAAAGGTCGCTTTTACTTACGCTTGTATCTTCAGATACTAAAAAAACCAATTTGCCGTCATCCAATCACTCTGAAATTTAACAGGTAGATTCGTTGTCGATAAAGTTGCATTATATCATGCTTTGGGAGGATTCACTGTCACTAAAAGGTCTCTTTTACACCCTTCTATCTTCAGTATACTAAAAAACCAACTTGACATCATATTTGAATGAAATATGAATAATTAATTGTCGCACTTGAACTCTGTATAAATTTATTTCATTCCTTAATATTATCATTTTGCAATATTTATTGTTCTTTTTGCGTTTTCAAAATAAAGTAATTTTGTCCTTTAGTAACTTAATGGTTTTCGTAATTGAACAAGCAAAGAAAACAGCTGCTACTGGTTGGAATGCAGCGCCACTAGTCTACTGCGGCCTTTTCCACTGTTTACTATAAGTTGTCACGGCCTGGAGAGTGCCTTAGCGCTTGTTACAATCCACTGTGGCCTTGACCTGACATGATATGTAATGCTAATTCGAAAAACTTTAAAAAAAATCTGTATGATGTATGTCTGTGTGTCCGTCGGGCTAGAAATCGCATCTGCTGTAATATTGCAAATCCTAATTATATTTTAATAAAAATGGGAAGGTGCGTTGGATAAGATGTCTAGTATGCAAAAGGTGAAAGTGAGATGTTATGCGATTAGGGCCGTAAGCCTGAAGTAAAATTTTGCAAGCCTAAGTTCTCAAATGAAATATTTCTTTGAAAAGTTTAAAATGTGATGTTGTAGGTATAGCATTAATTGACGCCAATAAACCAAATATGAAAGAGAAAAAAAAAGTTAACTTTTTTGTTAACAACATTTTAAAATTTATTTATGATAATTTTCTTGAAAATCGCTCCCCCCCCAAAAGCACCCTGCACAGCTGTTGCAAGGAAGGACCTAAAATTTAAATAAAAATCTGAATATTTAGTCGTTCGATTTTCCAGTTTTTTAATGAATCTTGGACTTCAAAACCTTACGTTCAAGTATTACTCTAAATATAATGAGATTTTTATAATTGTTTTCATGTGATTATTAGAATAGAAGATCGTGGGATCGAGCCACCATGCAATTATAATGCTGAGGGTGTAGAATAATGATGAAAGCGGCTGGTTAAATCCATCTATACGCCGATTGGTGTAGATTGGATAAGGAAAGATAGGTGCTAGCTCAGGTGTCAACGCCTCGTCATCTGACACGTTCAAAATTACGAGGCGTAATTTTATATGTTGGTGAACAATGTTACGTTGCCTAATGTTGCTGTTGAACCAGAAAACTCCAAACAAAGCAAATCACTTGGCAGATGACAAAATGAGGAACTTGCACAAGTGAGGAAAATGAATATTTTTTGTATTTTTTTTGTAGTGTTATGTAACGAATATATTTGAGCAATGCAATTATTTTTAATCTTTATGCTTTCAATTAGTCAAAAATGGAGTTTGAAATCAAAGCAAAGGTCACAAGACCAAAAACACATAAAAAAAACATTGAAAATGAGAGGAGGAACCTCACTCCCTCCTCGTCTAAAACAGGTTTTTTACTGCTTCATCATCTGCGCATTGACGTCACACACAAAAGTAGCTTTCCCCCGTCAAATCGCAAAGTGAAAAACTAAATTTTTTTTTTTAACCATCTATCCGAGCTGAAATTTTTGAAAGAATGGTATTGTTTTTCATGATTTTCTCTCTACTTTTATTTAAAAATAAAAGCAAAAAACGTGGAAGTTCCTCATTGTCTCTATGCATTTTTTTTTTATTATCTAAAGTTGATAATAATGTTACCACTGTGGTAACAGGTTACTTTGAACACACTGACCAATCCACAAGAGTATCTGTCTCTGAGGTAGCCGTTCTTCAATATCGCTACAGAATCCTCCTCTATTCAAAGACAATAAACTCTGGGATAAATAATTCAAAGGGACATCTTGGCTTCTGGTATAATAATCGTTTTTGTGAATGACACCACGCATATGAGAGGCATCGATTTCTTTTGTGTCACGTGTATCGCACGTGTCACCGTGACAGGGACCTACGGTGGAAGGGACGGGGGGTGAAAATGACCGGAAACACGTCACTCAGGGGCGAGACTGAACAAGGAATAAGGCTTATGGGGAGAGAACCTTGCTTTTATTGCTGGAAGGTATACAGGGGGATGTGCACGGGTTATATTAATGTGGATTGATAAAAGCTGTTAAAATAGTGTAAAGTTAAGTATAAGTTTATGTTTATATCTGCTTAAAGTGAATCGGTACTACCTAGAACGTGTCACGTGTAAACATGTTTTCAAAAGACAATAAATAAATAAATAAATAAATAAATAAATAAATAAATAAATAAATAAATAAATAAATAAATAAATAAATAAATAAATAAATGAATGAATAAATAAATAAATAAATAAATAAATAAATAAATAAATAAATAAATAAATAAATAAATAAATAAATAAATAAATAAATAAATAAATAAATGAATGAATGAATGAATGAATGAAGGAATGAATGAATGAATGAATGAATGAATGAATGAATGAATGAATGAATGAATGAATGAATAAATAAATAAATACTCTTAAAAGTTCTACTGTACATAATGAATAAATAAATAAATAAATAAATAAATAAATAAATAAATAAATAAATAAATAAATAAATAAATAAATAAATAAATAAATAAGAAAAATAAATAAATAAATAAATAAATAAATAAATAAATAAATACTCTTAAAAGTTCTACTGTACATAAGATTAAATAAATAAATAAATAAATAAATAAATAAATAAATAAATAAATAAATAAATAAATAAATAAATAAATAAATAAATAAATAAATAAATAAATAAATAAATAAATAAATAAATAAATAAATAAATAAATAAATAAATAAATAAATACTCTTAAAAGTTCTATTGTACATAAGCTTAACGATTTTACGTTTCCCTTTATTTATTACAAATTTATTTCGGTGATCAAATTGCAGCTTTTGCTAATAGCTTCTAGTTTCCAAATTTACAAAGTAAAGAAAAAGTAAGATGTGAGTCAAATTGAACAAAAAGTGACAAATATACAAGTCCGAAAGTATGGTCAACAACTTTTTAGTAGAAACTGTCGATTTTATGAATTTAAGAGTTATCGTCGGTCTAAGACCTAACGAAACTTTCCTAAAATTTACTGTCATTTTATACGAATTTTTAAAAATATATTTTTTAAATATTATTTATTTATTGTATTATATAATTATTTACTATTATAATAATAATAATAATAAATACTACTACTACTACTACTACTACTACTACTACTACTACTACTAATAATAATAATAATAATAATAATAATAATAATAATAATAATAATAATAATAATAAAAATAATAACAACAATAATAATAATAATAATAATAATAATAATAGATATTTGATATTTTCTGACAAATCACTTAAAATTGAAAATTACAGTTTGAATAAAAAGTTTTACACTTTTATAAAAAGTTTGAAAGATCAGAATTATAGTATTTTTGAATTTAAAGTTAAAATGTGGTAGTATGTATCTGATTGAATAATTTTTATGTGTGCAAATCCCAAAAGACACTTTCACAAAAAAAAAAGTTCAAAATAAAAAATAATAAATTAAATATTTTAGATTTTTAGTGTATGCTTCTCTTAGCAGATGAATTTGTATAGGCCATTATATATCTTTTTTTGCACACCGGTTCGAACCAACTGGATTTCCTCATGGGAAAGTCAAACACGTTTTGAAGATCCGTTATGTTATTGCCAAGAAATCAACAAGACATATTCACCAACAAATCTTGTATCAAACCATTTGTTACCATCATTGGTCAAACGGACTACCCTGGTCTATACAAGTGTAGTTATGCTATTGGAAAGACCATCAGTATCTATCTTTACAAAGTAATACAGTATAATATAACCCGTAAAAACAAAGTTTTTAATATAAATACTTTCTAGGCATTACTAATTTTTATATTCATCAACATAGCACCGATTCTGTAAACAGCGTGTGGTTGGTGTTTGCATCTAATTTTAAAAATCAAAAACACGGCAAACTACGTTTCTAGAAAATTTATTTATTACAAAATTTATTTATTAAAAATTAAGTGGGATTTATGCACTCACACCCAAATGTCATTTATTTATTCTGATTAAAACAATTTATTCATTCATTTATTTATTTATTTATTTATTTATTAAAACAAATTGGCAACAGGAAAGAATTTCTTCAATGGGCGGTTAAATGTTATTTTACCGCGAATGGATGACGACAAGTTGGTTTATTAGAATTCCGTAAAAGCGATCTATTAGAGAAATTTACAACTCCAAAATTTGATTGAAAGCATTGTCATCGACATCTAATCTATCTGCCAAGTTTCAGACCAATTGGATGACAGCAAGTTAGTTTATTAGTATTCCATAAAAGCTATCTTTTAGTGACATTTACAGACCCAAAATTTGATGGAAAGCATTGTCATCGATATCGAATCTATCTACCAAGTTTCAGCCCAATTGGATGACGACAAGTGGGTTAATTAGGTCTCATCTCATTTGCCCGCCATCTACAAACATATCACACACAAAATCGAAGGTAATAAAAATGATTTAAAAAGCACATGTTTTAAAGACTATAAAAAAAATCTGTTTATCGAAAGAAAGGATTAAATATGCTAACATTACAAAACATCAACTGCCCTTCAAGATTGAACAGGTTTATTTCGTAACTGTGTTTCACTGGGAAGGTCTCAAGTGTTCATAATAATATGGCCATGACGCCCGAACTGGATCATTGAAGATGACCCTTTTCAGGTTACCTCTCCTGTTCTACTTTAAAACAAAATCTCTGAAACAATCATTTTTCGGTTTACTCATGGAAAAGTCAAACATTTTCCCAAGCGGTCCCAACTGCAGGAATCCAACCTTAAACTTCAGTGACCATTTATTACCGTTTCTTCTACTGACAGTGGTTGGTCAATAGGTCCATCCGAGTTGTTGAACGTTACGCTGGACATATATAGGACTTTTTTTGTGAGAAAGGATAAATTTATTAGCTTTGCATTGCCATAATAAACAGTTTCGCACATATAATAAACTCGGGGTATAGAACCCATCTATATAGATAAACAACTGGATAGACTGCTCCATTGTCAATGCAAAGAGAAAAACGCGCCGGGGATTGCGAAGCTGGTGGGAAGATTAACCAATCACAGTTCACTTTTATAGTTGGATGGAAACGCGAAAAAACTTGTAAAATGCTAGAGTATATATATTTTTTTGCACATTATTACTAATTAAATCTACTGTTGACATTTATGCTGTGTGCAATCCAAAATTTTATTTTCAATCCTCGGCAATTCGTATTTTTTATCCCACCAACGGCATCTGGCAACGGCTTCATTTTCCAAGCGTTAAGCAGTCTATCCAGTTGTTTATTTATATCGATGGTAGAACCTCGCTCAACTTTCAATTATACTACAATACTGATGTGGATGTGTGTCATTTACCTTTTTTATATTTTCATCATTCATTTAGCAAAAGTGGCCAGTTTGACTTTATTTTTTTAGGGTTATTCTTGTAAGAATCTTTAAAAAAAATTGGGGAAAAAACCCCAAAAAACTCCAAAATGATGATTTTGACGATATACCTTTCGATAATTCTTATATTATCCTTTCTTATAAGTGAAACTGGGGAGAGAAGAAAATATGATCGTTGATGAGGAAATGATCAATGAAAGAGAACTCCGAGTTAAAGGCATTTGTTTTTTAACTTTTAAGCCATTAAAGAATTTTTAAGGGAATTTCAGTGGTGGGGATGTTTAGAACACAGTAAGAGGCATCACCACAGCCATTTTGAATAAAATAGTTAAAATCGTTTTTAGCAACTACTGAAAAACACGATTTTTTGAATGGCAGCTACCTTATGCGCATGCTCGAGTTTGAAGAAAACCTTAATGGTAGGTCCCTGTGCCATAACCAATCTGCACACTGTAGGTCAAATTGTTCGGGAGGTATGCTGACCACGTACACACAGACAAACATTTTTTCTAGGTGACTTTTATGAAATCAGGATGTTCTAAAACGTGGAAAAGTGTGTGGGGGGGGGGGGGAAGGAAATATAACTTTTTTTTTGACCGAATACTATACTTTCATTACCCTATGTATCCATACATATGGGTAATTGAACGTAAAAATGAGAGACTGAAATTAGAAACTCCAATATGTGGAAACTTCAATTCTCCTTAAGGCAACATTCAGAGGTTATAGTTATTCTTAGGGATAGAGTTTTATCCATAGTTTATTATTGTTATTAAGAGATAATAAAAATCTCTTTTATGATGACATGCACATGTGTACCATATCATTTAAAAAGCATATGATTTTCATACAAATTCATTTCACCACTTATTTTCAGTTGAACTTCTTTAATATATATATAGATATATATATATTTTTTTTAAATGCAGTTCAGGTTTAGTTTTTAATGCTCACTTAAATATTTTTGTCAGTGGTAGAAGTGGTGAAAAAAAAGTTTGGGAACGCACAAAATTTGGTAATATGTGCCTTACCCCCCCCCCCCCCACTTCTCCCATTTTAAAGATAAATTTTATATTAACATTAAATGAGGGTCCAAAATTTATTGTTATTTTAAGGGGGTGCGGTACCGAAAATAAAAAAAACTTTATTTATGTACATTTTTAGGTCACAAATTTATTTTATGTATGAGATACTATTTATATATCTTTGAGAATTTTTTTTTTTTAAATATTGTGTTTTGTTATTTAAAAAAAATTTAAAAACCAAGAAAAATCCATAATAATTGATGTTTGCGTATTTTGATATAAGTCAAGAAAAAATAAAAAAAAATTCAAAGTGAAAGCTTTCTGTAATACATAATTATATAAAGAAAATTTTGTCCTCACAGAATTTTGATAGATGAACTAAAAAAAATTAAAAAAATTATCAAAGTTAAAATATTGAAATTTTTGCTTTTTTTTATGTTATATTTTACGCTAAAAATTATATTTTAAAACAGAATTAAAAAAATAAAATTCTGTGAAGACAAAATATTTAAAACTATATACATTAAATGCTCCAAAAATTTGAATAGCCAATTGTTAATGGTTCTGGAGATATATCGATTTGAATATGCAACATCTGTGAAAAACAATAGTGCTCGAAAAACGTACTTTAAGCAGACGCTTCAAGGTGTTACGCCCATTAGTGATGTTTAAATCACAGGTAATTTTGTGGCGTTCTAATCACCGGAGGAATAAGAAAAAAACATCATTCTCTTCAGGAATATATGAACTATTTTTTAAAATCAGAAAAAAAATTTGGGATTTTTGAAAAAATTTCGGTACTGGACCCCCTTAAGGAATATTCTGCGGCTCAGTTTTTTTACTTGCAAGTAAGAGATAAAGTTATGTATATATAACATTGACTTATTACTTAACTGTTTATATTGATTTAAATAATACTTATAAATGTGCATAGTTTCATGAGATTAATTAAATATAGAATTCTAAAAAGCTTTTTTTAAAAAAATGGCTTGTCTTTTTATGAAAGAAGAATAGAAATTTAACTTAAAAGAAAGTTTCTCCAAAGTCAAAAGTTGACCAAGTGTAGCTGTATTTGTTGGCAAAAAATACTTATATATTGTACAAAGTAATACAATACATTTTTATAATATTATGATATTTATACAATAAATAGTTTTAAAGTTTTCAAAAGTAAAAATAACTTTTTCTTAGTGTCACTACATTTAAAGGTTAATGCTATTTTTCATCAGTAGTTTTTAGGCGGATTGAATGCTTTTGAAAGTGGTGGTGGTGGGGGGGGAAGGGGGGGATTTAATGGCTTTAAAAGTGGGGAGACGTGTCACCCCGCGTCTACTCACACTTCTAGCACTGATTTTTGTAACTTTTGTTAATAGAGAATAAATATGTTTTTAATTTTTAACTTGAGATATCATTTGACAGTAAATGATTATCAGACTTCTCAGATCTCAATTAATATGTTTCTCTTCGATCTGATGATCTGATAATTTTCTTTCCATAGACTCTTAAATATTTGGGTTTGTAGCTGAAATTGTTTGTTTCTTATCAGAATACACTTATATTTAGGTTATAACAGACGACAAACCTTTTTGCAACGTTTAATTAATTATTCAGTTAGTGGATCTTTATGATATTCACTACTAAGCCATCACCTCGCTTCGGACACCATTCGAGTTTTAATGTAAGAAATTAGCTTTTTTTTGTTGGCAAATCATGATTAAAGAGCAATAAGCAATGAATCATTTTTCTACATCTTCTCAGGATAATCATAAATGGAATTTCTTAAACTGATAAATTACTTAAGATCGCTTTTTAATGTTTTTTGTTTTAAATATTAGATTACTTTAGTGTATACTCTAATTTGAGGATCTTATTTTCAAAGTATAAAATGTTAAGGAATGCACAAAAAAATCAGTTTATGCCTTTCTAAATCGTAAACACATGTTTAAACACACATTGAATACATGTGTCCCTTGAGAAATTGGAAATTGTTCATCTAATGAGCCTAAGAATAATATTCATTTATATCAGGTATCTCCTTTCGATCACTTGAAAGATCTACTGGAAGACATTCACTCCTTCACAAAAGTAATTGACTTAACAATGTTCCAACGAAGTAGAGCCCTAGTGTAGCTCTTTCGCTCACTGAGCTCAGCCCTTTTGCTAAGTGCTTTTGCCAGATTATGTATCCATTCTATTCTACTAGTCCGAGAGGGGACTGCAATTTTTGGACCCAATCGAACATCCTTCTGAATTTTTTATAGCAATTGGAGAAAAGTGAGTAGATTAGGAATCCACTGGTCTGCCGTGGCAAAAATGGCCGAAACTGGTCAAAATGTGACTTTAATAAGTTGAACTAAATCCAATTGCCAAATGCGCCATAACTTGCCAAATAATGAGAATTTTTTATTTGGTAACCCTCACTCTTTAATTTTCAATTAAGAAGGTTTTAGACGATTCGGATGTGTGGCTATGGCTTACTTGCATCGTTCACAAATGAGCCAAATTGGGAATAAACATTACGTCACTGATGACTTTACTGATGTCGCCAATTTTTTGGCTTACTTTTAAAAAATACAAGTTTTCCGAGCCAGAGATCAGAAATCATTTGCGCTTTTTCTCATTGAAAATCACAAAACAGTGGGTTGCCAAACAAAAAAGTTTGTTCTCTTTTTGGCAAACTATGACATATTTGGCACCCGGATTTTAGTTCAACTTATTAAAAGTTGATTTTTGAAAGGTTTCGGCCATTTTTGCCACGGCAGACCAGTGGATTCGTAATCTACTCCCTTTTCTCCAATTTCTATATAAAATTCAGAATGGTGTTCGATGGGGTCCAAAAATTGCAGTCACCTCTCAGTCTATACCTTGTATTGGAACAATATGAAAACAGGACTTCTTTAAAATTATAATTGTTGATTATTGTACTAGTTTGTATTTCGTTATCTTTGAGAATAGGGTAATACTATTTACTAGGTTTCTACTTTAGATGCATCTGTAACTAAGTGAATGCGGCTGTAAGTTTGATAAAGTGTTCGATAAAGCGTTTATTTGTAAAATGTACAAACCTGGATAAGTGATAAAAAGTGCTTTCACCAAACACCTGTAGGTGCACACCAGGTGTGATTAGTTTAGATACTTTCGCATTGTTAATGACTAATCTTAACTCTTCTAAAAGCTGAAACTGTTGATAATTGCACTCAATGTAAAATGTACGACTGGCCAACCTGATGGCTGTGGGGTTAGGCGCTGGTCTTGCATACAAAAGGTGCCGGGTTCGAATCCTGTGTTAGGCATGGATGTTCGTTGTGGTTGGAATCCACGTTAAGCTGTAGATCCCAGACTGATTAGCCGTTATTGTGCACAATAATAGGTCATTGAGGGTACAAATAAACCAAACCAGTTACGATTGTGGTATATTCTACCCAATACAATATTTTTTTCCATTAATAAAGTGCTTAAGGGATTACAGTAGTACATTGAAGTAAAGATGCCAAACAAGCATCCCACGAAAAATGACATTATTTAGCAAAAGGAATTTCATACATTTGAAACTAGTTAGTTTTTAGACTCAACGACCTATTTGTATGCACAATGATGGCTAATCAGGCCGGGATACACAGATTAATGTGGATTCCGAACCACAATAAACGTCCATGCCTTGCCCGGGATTCGAACCCGACACCTTTGGTATGCGAGGCCAGAGCGATAACTCCACAGCCATCAGGTGGACTACATTTGAAACTATAGGCTACTGATTCGGTCTGCTACAAATATAGAAATTGAAGGGAGGAAAGAATATAATTGCTGTATGTTGCCAATGTGTTACTTTATAAAGTGTTTTTAAATTATTAATTAGATGAGAGTCTATGTCTATTCGGCCCATCCTTTATAAACTTTTAATTACACTTGGTCTATCTTATGTTGCATTGAAGATAATAAAGAAAGATATTATCTAACAAAAGTCATGAATTAAGTTAAAAGAAACTCGAAAAACAGGACTCTCTTGTGTGGCAGTGAGTCGCCGGAGTTTGCTTGCTGAGTTGGTAGTGAGGAGGTCGTGCAGTGTTTTCCGAAGGCGCCGATAGATGGCAGCGGGATTCAGTTGTCCGGTAGTCACCAATTGTGGCGGAAACTGGAAAAACAGGGCTCTTTTGAGTTCTTTACAGATCCAATGAAATCAAAGTACGAAATTAGTATACCTTTTTTGTTTTATTGGTGCCAGAGAGTTCCACTTCATAGACTGGCAATGTGGTGATAGTTCATCACAGAGAAAGATTTCAGGTGTCAAAAGAAATCTTTTAACTGGCTGATAAGAGCTCTAATTTCGAATTTAAATTTCAACCAGACCCAAATTTTCAATTTATGATTTTGGCTTTCATTTAATTCATATTTCTTTAATTAATGTAAATTTTTAACGTATTTCTGAAATAGCCCCTTCATTTTTCTTGCCAGTCTTGGTAATGGCGTACTTCTGACGTAAGGACTTATACCAGTGTTCAAGCTGGGGAAGAAAAGTTCTTTAGCAAAAAAGCTAAAATAACGATTTTCATTTTAGCATTTTGCTAAAATGATTATGAGTTTCAACACTCAGGATGTTTAATTTAACACAATTAAAACACTTAAACATGTAAAATCCTTATTAACTTTAAATACGAAGCTATTTAATGCCAAATATCAACTGGGAAAATATTTTTCACTTTTCAGCTTACTTGTTCTTTTAGGTCGATGACTAACCTTAGGATAACAAAAGGCGATTTTTTAAAAGGATTTGCCGAAAAAACACCCACAGCTTAATCTCTGGTTAAAAGAACTCTTACTACTTATATTAGAATGTTGTTCCAATACTCATTCAAATACAAAAATTAATAGTAATGAGTTTTAACATTTCTGAAGCATTAGGAAGTAGGTTTGAACTTCTGAAATCCCTCTGGCTATGGTAGATAGATGAACGTTCACGGTAATTGTTATTTTATATCAATCAGCAGCTCTATCACACACCTGTTAAAATCGATCTACAATCTTATTTCATCGCACACCAATCGCCAGAAGATTAATGTACTCTCCTTTTTTTTTTTTAGGGGGAGGATATCGTGTTTTAAGGTGGCTAGTTCGCATGTGTCGTGCGTCTGTCCTTCCGCCCGTATGACAATCGGATTTGAAGGGTTTATTTCTGTGTCTGTCATATTCCTGTCAGACCTGGTCAGATCTGCAACCACGCACGTGTCACGATTCGCGGACAGGTGTCTGTTTCTTCTTTGTCGCGGGGGCGTCCGCTGCTGTAATCTCCCGAATGATAGGTAAGAACTTGTCAAGGTTTCTGCGTTGGTCATGTCTTCAAATTAAAAGTAATCAGTGTTCTTCATCTAATAGAACTTAAAGGAAATCGATGCATTTGTGGAAAAGCTATGCTGTCATGCTAGGCACAGAAGTGGTATCGTCTATTGAGCATAAAATGATAAATATTAGATATGACATAAACCTTCTGTATTCTTTCGATCTTCTGATCACGTCCGAGTCACCACATTCTAGACATGGGTAAAATCCTAGTTTACGATACACGCTTTGCGCGATTTTAAAAAAATGTCACCAACGCCGAAATGACGCGTGGAAGCTTGTCGCCAAACTGTTGCCAACGCCGAAGTAAAACTTTTATGATTGTTACCAAGAATTGACGTAGGCAAAAAAATAGGAAATAGTAACCTGAAAATGGCAAATATATAAACATACCATCGCCAATGTCACCAAATCCACCGTGTGACGTATACTAGGATTAAGCCTGGACATGACTTAAACGTACAACATTTAGTCTCTTCATTAAATCTTATTTGCTTGAAATAATTTTAGAACGTCAGTAAAACATCCATCTTTATTTACTACTAAAACTCATGTTCGTTGCCACTCGCTAAAGTAAAAAAAAAACTAACAAACGATTATGCGAGTGAACTAATATTTACATCGTTAAATATAACAATAAATGATGGTTTGAAAAAGTTGGTAAATTCCTAGTCTACGTGTTATGAGTTGGCTTGTTTTTAAAAAGTTGGCAGCAAGAACTCTTACGAGGCCAAAACGTCGCCAATTCAATATGGTGGCTGATTTCAAATCCATAACATGGAGGCTGATTCAAAATAAACTTCGATGACGGGTGATTAAAAAAATCCACCAAATGGTTGTAATAAAAAATGGCCGTTAATACTAAAAGTTGATTGAAAACAGAAGGAATATGAAAATAATTAATAATTCGACATAATAAGCAAAAAGTTGCAGTTTATAAAGGTGCATGTTTGTGGAGAAAATTTAAGGTTACCATAAAAATCGCTGTTGCTCATGCGTGGCAAAAAAAAGGTTGCCAAATATAAAACTTAAAGGCGCTTGGCGATATTTACACCCATTCTAGGAAGAGACCACGAAGTGTAACAACTTCACTCAATTGATGCTAAGTTATTGACCAGCTTTTAAATTTTTTTAATGTTTCGCGTGCATATTTTACCATTAAATTCCCACCTTTATGTAAAAAAAAAAAAAAAAAAAAAAAAAAAAAAAACATTACATAAAACCACCTGGTAACAAACAATTTGACAAAATAAAATGCAAGTACCACCCCTGTATGTGCTTCGCAGACAGTATGAGTTTCAGTTGCATATGAGAACAGGTTGAAAGATTGTGCTCTCATGTAACTTAAGCTTTTCAATGTTGCACGAGTCATGAATATTACAACTTGTATTCATTTTTTATATAATTTAACTATTCAACTATCCCCATTTTATAGTACCTTTGCGGATCAAGAATGATTCTTTGAATATTAGCAGGTTTTTTTTTGTTTTTTTTTTTAATTTTTTTAAAACTATTATTATTATTATTTTTTTAAAATTATTATTATAATTATTATTATTTTAAAATTATTATTATTGTTATTATTTTTATTTTATTTTTTAAATTATTATTATTATTATTATTTTTCAAATTATTATTATTATTATTATTATTATTTTTATAATAAATTACGAAAGTATAAATTATTTTCCAAGTTCTCTACAAAACGAATAGATGTAAAACTATTTTCAAGTTTCTTTAAATAAAGAGGAAATTTACTATTTCTGAAAACCTTTACCGAAAGCATTCAAATTTAGGGAAACGGTATAATGGTTAGCGTGCTAGCTTCTAGACCGCGAGGTTGCGGGTTCCGAATCCCGTGTTAGGCGTGGGTGTTTGTAAATGTATTGTTACGAATTTTTCCACTGAGGCAATGATGGCACAGTTTTCACGGTATAAAAATATTTATTCTCTCTTCAGAAAACTCACAAAATTTATTCACAGGCAACAGTTTAATTATTCTCAAGCTTCAACACAAGCTTCAACAAAAATAACTTCGAATTCAGCGATTATACAAGCTCACTCCAATAGGTAAACAAAGCGATCAGCTTTCAACGAAGTCCGAAGTCAATCTGAAAACTTTCCCGAACTACGGTCATTAAATACTTGGCGCGAGAGAATATTCCCGAAATTTCCAGCCAATTCGTCGGAAAAGAAACGTTTCGAATTTTCTCGATTGCTTTAGGTGTTGCCACCTTTTCCTAACCTGTATAATCGCTGTTAATAAAAAATAAAATAAGATAAAAATAAATTACAATAGAATTTTAAAATAATACGTCACTATTTACACTATATACAGACAATTTGTGCAACAGTATGTTGGCTTGTCTAATGATGAATGTTTCGGCGCATTATAGCCCTCGTGTTGCTGACGGCGCTAGATCATCTGAAAACAACCAACCAATCAAATTTAGAGAAGAAACTTTTATGAAGTATTGATAGCCACATTCACAGAATGCAGACTGATCTTTATTTACCAACATTAGAAACAATTCACCCTAAAAGGAATCATAAAAAGTAAAACAGGAGTGACAATATCTGTGTCAAAGTCTTATTCTTTTGGACTTTTTTTTTACCACCAGATCTCTTAATTAACAATCAGAATGCGATTTCAAGTGCATTCTTTAATAATGACCTATTGAAGTCATGTAAGATATCTTTTTG
This sequence comes from Linyphia triangularis, assembly GCA_963978545.1. Lineage (NCBI taxonomy): Eukaryota > Metazoa > Arthropoda > Arachnida > Araneae > Linyphiidae > Linyphia > Linyphia triangularis. The sequence goes on from OZ021727.1 coordinate 92,337,956, forward strand.
ATTTTTACTGACGTTTCTTTTGTCTAAGTTGTTACCTACAGCATAGAAGGGATCACTGGTATTTCATTTTCTTACCACTGTAATAGTTTGGATAAAAACAAGGCTGAATTTGACGCTTAAGAGCGGTGGCTATTTCTTTTCTCTCCCCCATAGATTAGATGCAATATTTCTCGTTGTGCATTCTCTGTTGAAGTATAATTTCTAACCACGCGTAAAATTGTATCAAATACAAGATGAATGGCAGTGATCAACTAACATGAATCAAATTCAAGAATTTTTTTTTTAATTACTCTCAATTGCCCAATTGTTTACATAAGGTAATAAAAGTATAGCATTCATTTAAAAAAAAAAAAAATTTAAAAAAAAAAAAAAAAAAAAAAAAAATAGTGTGCATTTTACCACGTTTTGGAACTTCCTGATATGAAAAAGTGGCCTAGAAAAAGTAACTGTCTGTGAGTCTGTATGTAGGTTAGTGGTGGCCATGGGACCTACCGTTAAAGTTTTCGTCAAAATCGCGCATGGGCATATGGTTAAAACCTTAAAAAATCATGAAAAAATCATAAACGGCTAAAACGATTTTGATTAAAATCTCTGTAGTAATGCCTCTTAAGGTGTTCTAATCGTCCCCCCTTCGAAATTCCCCGAGAAATGCAACAAAAGCGGAAAAAGTTGAAAAACGAGTGCCTTTAAAAAAGAGCTCTCTTCCCTTGAAAAACGCCCATCAACGATTTTTTTTTTCACGCACAAGAAAGACCAATGTAATGTATATCGAATAACATCGCCTGTTTCGCCATTTTGGAGATGTTTTTTTTTTCTTCTTTTTTTTTCTTTTTTAAATAAAAAATTATTGCCAAAAACTACCTCCAAACTGGCCATTTTTATTTCAATGAGTGAAAATATGAATAAATAACACCATATCAATTTTTAATGCAATGACCAATATTATAATGTAATTGAAAGTTTTACGATGTTCCACACCCCTAGTTTACTATTCCATTTAAAAAAAAAAAAATTATTTCTTTGTCAAAATCAGGTAAAAATCATGGCATCAGAATAAATTCTTAATAGTTATCGAATTGCATATCCCCATATATGCCATTTTAGCGTTTTTTTAGGGGGGGGGGGGGAAGCAAGTAAGAGCTAAATGAAAATATGAAACGAAAAGGTTGGTTGGTTGGTTGTTTTCAGATTATCTGGCGCCGTCAGCAACACGAGGGCTATAATGCGCAGAAACATTCGTCATCAGACAAGCCAACATACATTTACAAACACCCATGCCTAACACGGGACTCGGAACCCGCAACCTCGTGGTCTAGAAGCTAGCACGCTAACCACTAGACCGTTTGGTCGGCATGAAGCGAAAAGAGTAAATTATACTAATCCATATCAAATTAAAATGCAGTAACCAGTATTAAAGTGTAATTGAAAGCTGTGCAATGTTCTCACCCCCAGTTTTTAAGTTGATAATAGTATAGATGTTTTTAAGCTGAACTATAAAGAAATTATAAGTCCTTTCTCTGACTAATTCAACCTTATCATCAACTGTAAATCTAGTTTTTAAATATTTACTAATTTTCAGCTAATCAATTATTGAATTAACGAAATAGCAAAAACACCGTAATCAGGTTTAGCAGAGTGCTCAAAAACAAATAAAATAGAAAGGAACAATTCCTGACGGTTGTATCGCCATTGTTATGTTACTCCGGTGTTGTTTCTTCGTCACCTGTCTTTGCAGTGAATGTCCAACTTCAGATTTCGTTTTATACATAAAAAAAAAACCTCGTTAGACGAGTTTTTAAACTATCGTGTTGGTAGAAGCACTTGATCGTATGCTTGTAATGGATATTTGAGGCGTGTTTTGGGGCAGTTAACTACGCGTGATCGTACTTTTTTTTTCCCTATATAATCTTCTGATTACAGGGTAGTTAATCTAGTAGCAATAAATATTTTGAGAAGCTAAAAGCTGTATGACGGTTATACATTGGCATTAATTCATTAAGGTTCAAAATTTCAAGGAGGAAAGATTTTTTTTCTTTTTTCCATTTCTTTTCAAATGGAACCTGTCTCACATGTATGCCCTGATCATCGTCTAGGCCCACAAGGCCCGGGCTTTGAGCCCATGATTTTAGGGGACCCCGAAACTAGCAGTGAACCTATAATTTTTGTTTCTCAAAAGCTATGTGAATATCTTTTATAATCTGCATAAAATAATTTTTACATAAAAATCATTCGGTATTAATCTTGAACAGTCTTTAGTATCCAAAAGTCTATTTTTTCAAATAAATCAAACGCTCATTTAAAAGCGTAAAAACCAAGCTTTCTTGAAAGAAAGAAAAAAAAAAAATTGAAATTAAGTCTTGACAAATTTATTGTGAGATCAGCAAATGTCGATAACTCTGAAGTTGTAAATAATGTTGCAGATATTGTCGTCACGGATTTTACTAATGTTTATTGTGATAGTGAAATGCAATGCTATACAAAAGAAAGTTTTTCCTCTTTCGATTAATAAATTTGATTGTTTGGATTTTTTTTCTTTATTTGTGAAACAACTTTTAGAAACTTTTCTATATTTAATGTTAATTCATTTGACTTTGTGTCAAACTCATTTCCAATAAATCACGCGTTTGAAAAAGGGACCCCCGAAAGTATCCAGTCCTTGGGCCCCAACTTGTTATGGTCAGGCACTGCTCACATATGCGTCTCGTATGAGGATGGGGAAGAGAACTTCTACCAGGCATTCTGTCAACCAACGTACTAGTATTTGTTTATCGGGAGAATAGCTCCAGCTAATAAGTTTGAGATCATGGCGGTCGCTATAGAAACAAATCGATATAGAATAGGGATATCCCCCAAAAAAACACTTTTGAAAAGTAGAAAAACCACCAACCTCCAAAACACAAAAAACTTTCTTACAATAAAAAAAATCATAAACATGATGAAAATTTTCAGCCACAAACACAGTGATATAAAAAATGGCCAACCTCTGATTACAACTCTCGGTTGTGATTCGATTAAGAATGTATGCTTACTTAGTTTATTTTTAAAATTTAAGTTCCGCTACCATAAAATTTACGCTGCTTGAGGTTGGCGCCCGTCATAGGAATACTAACAATGCTTGCGTTTAAACTAATTTATGACTGTTTGTACGAATATTCGAGTTTATGATTTCATTTGGATGGGTAGGAAATACAAAGTGGTGTAAATCTTCATGTTCATGTAATTTTCAAAATAGTATAGAGAAACTGTGCTCAAACCCTTGCATTTGAATCTTTATTAAGAATTTTTTAAGTAGGAAACTGAAGTGCTTGTGGTAAACTTTTGTTTGGTTGATACATACATTTTGAAAAGTTTTTATTGTGTGGGGTTTTTTAAAGGTTAGTAATTAAGACGGGCGCCAACCTCAAGCAGCTTAAATTTTTATGGGAGCGGAACTTAAATTTTAAAAATAAACTAAGTAAGCATACATTCTTAATCGAATCACAACCGAGAGTTGTAATCAGAGGTTGGCCATTTTTTATATCACTGTGTTTGTGGCTGAAAATTTTCATAATGTTTATGATTTTTTTATTGTAAGAAAGTTTTTTGTGTTTTTGAGGTTGGTGGTTCTTCTACTTTTCAAAAGTATTTTTTTGGGGGATATCATAACTTTTTTTTAAACACTGGTGACTTCTCTTTTTTGAATTTGTCCGTTTCATCGTTTTTCTATTTACCACTTATAGTACACCTGGTACCAGGGATTTTCATAATTCTTCAAACTGAGTTCGACGATACCTTACATGCAATAATTATCTTTAAAATTGTTAAACCAGAAGTGGTACCAATAGCATACCTGGTACTTTAAACATTCATAATTCGTCAAAACAAAAGTCCAACATGCCATATTTATCTTGGAAATTGATAAACCGAAAGTGGTACTACCTATGCTATACCTGGTACCTTAATCATTCATAATTTTTCAAGACAAGCCCAACGACACCCAACATGCCATATTTATCTTTAAAATTGATAAACCAGAAGTAGTACCACCTATGGTACACCTGGTACCATGAATATTCATAATTTTTCAAGTTGAGTTCAATGATATCTTACATGCCAAAATCTACTTGAAAATTGACAAATTGGTTGAATGCGGACGGCAGTAACCATCAAAATCGACCATGAACGAGTAATAGAAACTTGTGTAAGGCAACTCAACTCCCAAAACTTAAAGAAATACGTTGCCATCGTTGCCATCGACAAAGAGCCTGTCTGCCAAGTTTCAGCTCGATTGGTTAGTTTGTATGCCCAACGACCTATTTTAGTGCATAATAATGACTAATTAGTCCGGGACCTACAGCTTAACTTGGATTCCGAATTACAACGAATATCCACACCTAAACCAGGAATCAAATCCGGCACCTTTAACATACAAGGCCAGAGCATTCATTCCACTGAAAATTTATTCTAATAAATTGTTACAAATAAATATTACAAGTTTTTTACAGTCTGAATATTGCTGTATAAATTATTTTTATTATACCAAGCATTATTTTAGTTCACATAATAACCCATTGATATTTGACAAAATTTAAAATATTTTCTTAACAACAATTCTAAAATTCACTATGAAATTACAGTTTTGATGATATTTGATTCTACAATTTCATTTTACAACGGAAAGTAAACAAAATCAACACATCTTTAAAAACGAATGACATTTTTGCAAATTCCATTAGCCAATCGCAATGCGTGGTTCATTTAGTCCTCTGTAATGAATTGACTGTGACGTCAGCTCGCATAACCTCCACATTTATACTTTGTATTCAGCCCATAGTATCTTTCAACAAAATGTGATTGTTTTCATTTTTCAATGAAGATTTCCCGAAATTAAAATGTTTTTGAAAGTTAACTCCCTCTAAATTGTCATTCAGTTCAAATAACGCATGCAACTTGAAGAACAAATACTTCTCTTCAATTCTGTCTCGTTAAAAATTAAATTATTTCCATTTTAAAGATGTTATGAGCTATATAATTATAGTCCAATTCGTTCTGCCTATACGTTCATTCTCACTTAAGCCTAACATGTCGGAAAAACTAACTTCGAAATGATAGCAAACCCTTTTGGCATATATATCTGAACCTCAATTACAAGCTGATCGCCTTTATCTGTCGCCAAATTATGAAATGAAAAAAAGTTGTTTTAAATTAATTAAAAATAGAAAGAATTATTTAATGAAGTTTAAACCAGCGTAGGATTTTAAGTTGAAACATTCCGCATCCTATAATTCAATCCGTTTGAAGATCTATAGCTTAGTTAGGGCTGGACGTTTGTCTAAAATTTTACATCAAAATCGGGCTAGGACTCGTTTTTTTATTTCGTTTTGGAAATTTCAATATTTTTTTTCTTCGTTGTCTTTTATCCTAGGTACTCAATTTTTTTTTCTTTGAAAGATATTACCTAGACAAATCTATGGTATTTTTTGTATAATTATGTGAAGTTTCGTAAGCGCGCTAGAAAATAGTCAATTTCGGCTTTTTCGCTGGAAGTTGCGCAGAGAATAGATACTTACTGTCGTTTCTGCCTTTTTAAGGTTGGAGGCGAAACGACCGTTTCGTCTGATAACCCATTAAACTTAATTTTTAAAAAATCCTTTATGTGCATTGTCAATTTTTATATTCATTAACACAGCGAAGATATTAAAAACATCTCTATCAGCAAAATGTGCGTCAAACTACGTTTCAAAATTTATTTAATACAATGAACGTGAACATCATCCAAATATCATTTACTTATTCTGATGAAAGTAATTTTATTATTTGTTTATTTAAAAAAATTTGGCAACAGGAAAGAGTTTCAACAATGATCGGTTCAATGTATTTATTTATTTATTTATTTAATGCTATTTCAGTGCGATTGGATGACATCAAGTAAGTTTATTAGTATTCCGTAAAAGCGACCATTTAGTGTCAGTAACAGCCCTAAAATTTGATCGAATACATTGTCATTGACATCGAACCTATCTGTCAAGTTTCAGCCCGATAGGATGACAGCAAGGGGGTTAATTAGGCCTCCGTTCATTCCGTCCCCATCGACAAACAAGCATACATATCTATAAAAGAGAAGTTAATATAAAGGATTTTAAAATGGTAGAGTTGATACAAACGTATTTGTAAGTATGCTATTCCTAATTTGTAGTTAAAAATTTTGTAAGTACCTAAGTACTCCAGCTTTAACAGTATCGAAATATCATGGGCATCCCCAGGAATATTTGCAAGGAGGTGCAAGACTAGATTTTTATCAAAATCATTAATTTTTTTTTAGGAATGTTAATTAATAATTATACATTATAAATTATACTTTTTGAGAATAGTTAAAATTCATGGTATATATTTTTGAAAGCGCAACCCTGTTAAAGAGAAAAAAATACAAAATAGTAAAAATATTAAAATATATATTTTTAACGATTTTTTATTTTTTTATTTTTTTTTTATTATCCAACTAGATCTCATGGTATTCAAGAATTCAGTGTTTAGAATAGAGGAACTCGAAGATGCAAAAATACAAAAGAGTAAAAAAAAAATATTTCTTCCAAGTTTCGGATATAATGAAATAAATCAAAATGAAACACAAAGGCAGTATTGGAATATGTTCAACTGAATTCTAAAAATAGATTTCAAGATAGTATATCTGATGATTTAAAAAACAAAACATTTTCCTAGAATTTTGAGAACTACACTAGAAATTATTATACTATTAAATAGACTGAGAAGCGACTGCAATTTTTGGAACCCATCGAACATCATTCTGAATTTTTTTATAGAAAATAGAGAAAATTGAGTAGATTACGAATCCACTGATCTGCCGTGGCAAAAATGGCCGAAAGTGGTTAAAATTCGACTTTTAATAAGTTGAACTAAATCCATTTGCCAAATGCGTCATAACTTGCCAAATAATGAGCATTTTTGTTTTATTTGATAACCCTCACTCTTTAATTTTCAATTAAGAAGGTTGCAGACGATTCAGATATCTGGCGACGGGCTACTTGCATCTATTAAAAGGGAGCCAAGTTGGCAAAAAATATTGCGTCACTTATGATGTAACTGATGTCGCCAATTTGGCTTACTTTTAAAAGATATAAGTATTCCCAGCCAAAGATCAGAAATCGTTTGCGCTTTTTCTCATTGAAAATCAAAATAAAGTGGGTTGCCAGACGAATAAGTTTGTTCTATTTTTGACAAGTTATGACATATTTGGCAATCGGATTTTAGTTCAACTCATTCCAAGTCGATTATTGATCAGTTTCGGCCATTTTTGCCACGGCAGACCAGTGGATTCGTAACCTACTCACTTTTCTCTAATTTCTATAAAAAATTCAGAATGATGTTCGATGGGGTCCAAAAATTGCAGTCGCCTCTCAGACTAAAAGGAATAAATATTTCTAACTCATCAGAATCTAACAATCATAGACAACAAGCGCCAGAAAATCGTGACGCAAATAGCTATAAGAAACAACGTAAAAAAGAAACAAAAGACTAAATTAATAGAAAAAAAAATGCACATTGTAACATGAAAGTATAAGCGGCATATGTGCTTTTTTTTTATCTTGGAATTTACATCTTTTCCGTCATTTTTTTTTTTTTTTTTTAATTTTTAAGAGCCAAGGGGTGCAAGTGCACCTCCTTGCACCCTCATGTGGGCGCGCATGCGAAATATATCGTCTCTGACGCGGGCAGCGCCCGATTTAGAATTTTTTTAACTGTAGGCCCAACATTCAGAGAGGGGCCCGCAATAGCAAATATTTATTTTTTTACGTCACAATATTACCAGATCAAGCTACATTCATTAGGACTAACTTTTTACAATTAAAACTCATAGTTTACTTTCACGCGATTTTTTTGTTATAATTAGTATGATCTTGATTTCCTTTATCGAACTTCACTCTCTGTGACTATAAAAAATATGGAATTTGCGGATGTGTAACTAAAAAAAAATTATTGTTTTTGTTCAGGACTTCCCATAAAAAGACCATTATATTTAAAATTTTCAGAAAACTTTCGAAATTTGGGGGCCCCCATATTTGCGGGCCCCTAGGCCCGGGCCTAGTGGGCCTAATGGTAAATCAGGCCCTGGACGCGGCAGGGGCGTAGCCAGGAATTTTTTTCCGGGGGGGCTGAGAAATTATAAATGTCAACTTCGGAAACAATAATTATCATTCAATAATTTACAAATCAAAATTAATCAAACTAAAACACAAATAAACACTTTTTGGGATTGTAATACTTTTAGCACATATAGTATAATTAGTTACTGGAATTTTAAAACTATATGGTAATTAATTTAGGTAAACATATTTCAATAAAAATATATTAATTATTAAAATATTATAATTATATCAATTTATTATTGGAGTTATAATATGTTATTGCCAAAAATAACTATTAACATTTGATTAACAACGTTCCAATCTAACACTTTAACGTCCCAATCCGCATGCCCAGCGAAATAGGTCAATAGTTTTAAAAAAAAGCTTTATGATCATTTATATAAAATAATTTATTTGAATAGTGAAAAATTGCACTTACCTTGAATGGGGTAGAAATAAGAAATTTCTTATATAGAGAATTCTGAAGTGTTTAACAACGTGGGATCCGAGCAATGTTGAATATGTATACAATGCTACTCTTGGAGGTTGGAGATGGCTGCTAAGAAAGAGCCGGTTTGTGGCTTTCTGGACACCCCTTGTCACCTATTGTACTAGTGAACCAGAGTCCCTGGGGGGGGGGGGGGGAATCATGGACTAGACAAGGTACAAGATCCTCCCCCCTCCCATCCCCAGGACTCTGAAAGCCTTTTGTCGGACGAAAGTCCGCACCAACGAGACTAGACATCGCATATCACGTCGACTAGTCACCACGCCTGAAGTCTGGAGTGCTACATTCAGGGCAGATTCAACTTAATTCAATTCGTTAATAATTCCAGTGCTTTGTCTGTCCAATTTCAAAAAATTAAAAAATAACGAAAACTTGTGTTAATTTCAAATTTTAATTATCCAAGCATAAATAGATCTATTTCTGACTTTAGAGGATTGAAAATTTCGGAGGGGGCTGCAGCCCCATCAGCCACCCCCTGGCTACGCGCCTGGGACGCGGGGATAGAGTGAGCTCTTTGTGTACTTTTTCGTGTGTAATCTTCATCTTCCATCCCATCCAACTTTCTTATCTGAAGTCTACCCGCCTTTTTTAACCGGAGTTCTATTTCGTGTCTCTTCAATTGGATTGCCGATCCTCACTCCGCCGGCAACTCCCTAATTTATTCTCTTCTATTTAAAAGAAGCTACGCCCTCGTCTCACGACATCGAGAGGATTTCTTACAACTTGAAGAAGCTAGGTTCACCGAACTGTTTCTGTTTTCTATTCCCTGTTCATTTCAAAGTTGACTTAAGGTACTTGCCTACGTTCGGAGCACTTTTTTAAAAAAACTTTACGTAGGAATATTTTAAGTACCTTTTTATATTTAGTACTACTATAGATTAGTAATACAGTGAAAAAAATTCAAATTTATTATTATTATTTTTCAAAAATTGCAATTTTGCATGAAATTTAGATGAAATATTTCAAAAACTTAAAATAAGATAAATGAAAAACTATTAAGGGGGTCCGGTACCGAAAATAAAAAAATCTTTATTTATGTACATTTTTATGTCAAAAATTTATTTTATGTATGAGATACTATTTATATATCTTTGAGAAAATGTTTTTTGAAATATTGTGTTTAGTTATTTAAAAAAAAATTAAAAACCAAGAAAAATCCCTAATAATTGATGTTTGCGTATTTTGATATAAGTCAAGAAAAAATAAAAAAAATTTCAAAGTGAAAGCTTTCTGTAATACATAATTATATAAAGAAAATTTTGTCTTCACAGAATTTTGATAGGTAAATTAAAAAAAAATTAAAAAAATTATCAAAGTTAAAATATTGAAATTTTTGCTTTTTTTTTATGTTATCTTTTACGCTAAATCTTATATTTTAAAACAGAATTAAAAAAATAAAATTCTGGGAAGACAAAACATTTAAAACTATATAAATTAAATGCTCCAGAAATTTGAATAGCCAATTATTAATGGTTCTGGAGATATATCGATTTGAATATGCAACATCTGGGAAAAACACTAGTGTTCGAAAAACGCACTTTAAGCAGACGCTTCAAGGTGTTACGCCCATTAGTGATGTTTAAATCACAGGTAATTTTGTGGCGTTCTAATCACCGGAGGAATAAGATAAAAACATCATTCTCTTCAGGAATGTATGAACTTTTTTTTAAAATCAGAAAAAAAATTTGGGATTTTTGAAAAAATTTCGGTATTGGACCCCCTTAAGTTTTTTAGGAAAGAAATTGTATATAAATAAACTACATGCTTTTATCTAGGGCATATACTACATTAAGAAAAATAAATTCATTAAAACTTTTTTTATGGATGGTCGAAAAATAAGTTAGTGATTTTTTAACAGTTTCACCTTGTTTATATTCAAACTAAAGGTTGTATTTCATAAAATAACCATCCATCTCAATTTCGATACCACATTCCCTAGAAAACAATCAACAAGAGAAGTTCACAAAATTTTATACTGATTCGTGAAAATTTTTTGAGTTATGATATTTCAAATTAGCAATATTTGTATGAAAATCAATTCCGAGAAAAATGCATTTAAACTTTAAAACACATAATTTCTATATAAACCATATTACACAATTAAAATGCCACCTTATCCTTTTTCAATTTTTTTATTTATTGAAAAGAAGAAAATATTAATATTTATAGGGAAATCACTTTTTAATCTGCGACTTTTGGATTTGGTGTGCTATTTCCGGTCATTTCCGGTTATAATGTACAGTTTTTGATCAGTTTCAAATTGTCATAACTTTTGCTCAAACCAACGCAGAGTTAAAAAGAAGATAGTTTTAGAAACTTAAAGATTTGGGCTAATATATTCACGCATAATATTTTTTGTCAGATTTCATCAAAATCGACCTTTTCAACGTAGGCAAGTACCTTAAGGTATACGTATAGGCTTGAAATCGCAAAACTTGCAAAAATCGGGGAAGATTTGTAAAGCCGTAAAAAACAAAAGCAAAATAAAAACCACACAAAAGAAGGAAATCCGATGATGGAGGAGAACACTAAAAACGAAATATATAATAATTAGTATAATAACAGTTTTTTATATAAAAAAATACTTTTAAAAAAGTTATTCTCAGATTGCTGTTTTTTCTATTTTGCATTTCATTCAAACAGTAATAACTCCAGTTTAAATAATATTTTTTGAAATTTTTTTTTGCTATTTAATCTGCATACATTGTTGAATGTTTTGACCCTAAATACTAAGTGATTTGTAAATAAATATTTTTTTAATTGAATTTTAAAGATAAGATTCTGTATAAAAAAAACTTGGATTTTTCTAATAGATTCTAATAAAGCGAGATATCACAAAATATACACACTGCAAAATTCTGTCAATAGGGTCAAAACATAGAGCAGGGTATTCCGCATTATTGAACACCAAAATTGTATCTGTGGGTTGATTAGATTTTTTGTCATTACTGTTCGAAATTAGCCTAATTAGTTGATTAAATGTTAATTAATTATTAAAATTAAAGAATTTAAAAAAAATTCTTATTGGAAACAGTTTAACAAATGATGCACTTTTCAAGATGCAAATGTCTAATTTTTAAATTGAAAATTAAAAAAAAATGTTGAAACCTATACGTATACCTTAAATTCCACTGACTTGATGCAGCTTATCTCTCTCCCCACCCCAAAAAAAACTTTCCTTGTCCTCTTTCATTTTGAAATGGATTATCTACTATTATATCTGACGAAACATTAATACACTATAAAAAGTGGTTCCATGAGATGGGCGTACAAGGAAAATTCGAGTATTGAGTGCTTGACCTCCTGGATGGTATAGATTAAAGATACTATAACCAATAAAATAATTTTTTTTAATATAAATCCTTTTTATGCATCGCAGTTTTAATATTCATTAACAAAACGCCGTTTCTGTTGCCAGCGTGTGCTTGGTGTAGGCACCTAATTTTAACGATTAAAAACATCTCTATCAACAAATTATCAGTTAAACTACTTTTCAAAATTTATTCATGTGAATTTATGCACTCACATCCAAATATCTTTTATTTATTCTGATTACAACAATTTTATTTATTTATTTATTTAATGCTTTTTCAGTGCGATTGGATGACTGCAAGTTGGTTTATAGTATTCAGTAAAAGCGACCTTTTAGTGACAGTGGCAGCCACGAAAATTTGATAGAATGCATTGTAATCGACATCGAATCTATCTGCAAAGTTTCAGTTCAATTGAATGAGGATATCTTCTAATTTACAAAAAAAAAAAAAAAAAAAAAAAAAAAAGGACATTTCTTCAAATAATAATTACTCTACATAGGCTATAGAGTAACTGGAAAGAGTCAGTTAAGGTGTAAAACAAATTCATACTTACACACATATTATCCAGTTGTCTAAAGAAATAACAATTTGTTCTTTAAGATTAAGTTTTCGTTGAGACAGGTAGTAAAATAAAAGCTTAATTTAAATGCATTATGCAAAAAAGTAAGGTGTTAACGCATTGCACTCTGAAGGAAGAAATTTTATTTGTATCCTTATGGCACTCAAACACCAAAAAGAAAATAGTAATAAATAAAATGGTACCACCTTTGAGCAGTCGTTTGGGGCATCTCACCTTCAGAATAAATTTCTTATTAGATAACTCACTGTTGCATTAATCAGAAAATGCTGTAATTTATGCGACACTAAGTGATTTAGCAAAGGTAAACATTCATAGCCCCCCCCCCCAAAAAAAAAAAAAAATTAGAAATTAATTAATATTTTTGTCACCAATCAGCAAATTCACTAAATTGGCGAAGTTTTTATTTTATTCCAATCGCATCCACCTATTTATATCCGCTACGAGAAAGTTTAGATTGTCTCTAGATGTCAATTTAAGGGAACTAAATTGTATTGTAGTTTTGAATTAGTGACTGTGATATTTTTCAATTAGTAGTAGTACTAGCATTACTGTGTTCTTAATATAAGTAATAATTGAGGGACTGAAAAGCAAAGGAGTCTAAGTGACTTTTCTTAACTTTTGAGAAAATACATTTAAAAGTTTCTTATTTGTATTAAATTCTATGAAAACTAGTGATATCTTCATTACAGAGGTTAGTATTTGAACAACAAATAATTTTCATACGAATTTAATTAAATAAGAAACTTTAAAATGTATTTTCTCAAAAGTTACGAAAAGTCACTTGGACTCATTTCTCAAGCCCTCAATTCAAACGGACAATTATTTCGCAATATAAGAGAAGCGGCTACAAGTTTAAATACCTCTTCCAACATTATTCTGAACTTCTTAGAGAACGTAGAAAAGTGTGTGTAGTTTTTGAATATACTGGTCTACTAGGGGAAAAATGGCCGAAAACTATTAAAAAATCAACATTGAATGAGTCGAGTCGATTGCCACTCATGCCATAACTTGCTAAATAATGAACATTAGTTCTGTATTTGATAATTACCGATGCTTAATCATCAAACAATAAGGACTCTTTCACACGAGGCGGTTTAGTTGATTCAACTAAGTTGCTTGGTAAACTCTCAACTTGTTCAATGCCGTGTGAACACTCTTTCTTAGCACTTTCGCACCAAGCAACTTGTTGAATCAACTTCTCTTCCCAAGACCTTCTCTACGATGTTGAGTCAACTAGTTAGGATGTTGATTCAACTAGTTAGGGTCAGTACGATGTTGAGTCAACTAGTTAGGATGTTGAGTCAACTAGTTAGGGTCAGTACGATGTTGAGTCAACTAGTTAGGATGTTAGTCAACTAGTTAGGGTCAGTACGATGTTGAGTCAACTAGTTAGGATGTTAGTCAACTAGTTAGGGTCAGTACGATGTTGAGTCAACTAGTTAGGATGTTGAGTCAACTAGTTAGGGTCAGTACGATGTTGAGTCAACTAGTTAGGATGTTAGTCAACTAGTTAGGGTCAGTACGATGTTGAGTCAACTAGTTAGGATGTTAGTCTAGTTAGGGTCAGTACGATGTTGAGTCAACTAGTTAGGATGTTGAGTCAACTAGTTAGGGTCAGTACGATGTTGAGTCAACTAGTTAGGATGTTAGTCAACTAGTTAGGGTCAGTACGATGTTGAGTCAACTAGTTAGGATGTTAGTCTAGTTAGGGTCAGTACGATGTTGAGTCAACTAGTTAGGATGTTGAGTCAACTAGTTAGGGTCAGTACGATGTTGAGTCAACTAGTTAGGATGTTAGTTAACTAGTTAGGGTCAGTACGATGTTGAGTCAACTAGTTAGGATGTTAGTCTAGTTAGGGTCAGTACGATGTTGAGTTAACTAGTTAGGATGTTAGTCAACTAGTTAGGGTCAGTACGATGTTGAGTTAACTAGTTAGGATGTTAGTCTAGTTAGGGTCAGTACGATGTTGAGTCAACTAGTTAGGATGTTAGTCAACTAGTTAGGGTCAGTACGATGTTGAGTCAACTAGTTAGGATGTTAGTCTAGTTAGGGTCAGTACGATGTTGAGTCAACTAGTTAGGATGTTAGTCAACTAGTTAGGGTCAGTACTATGTTGAGTCAACTAGTTAGGATGTTGAGTCAACTAGTTAGGGTCAGTACGATGTTGAGTCAACTAGTTAGGATGTTAGTCAACTAGTTAGGGTCAGTACGATGTTGAGTCAACTAGTTAGGATGTTAGTCTAGTTAGGGTCAGTACGATGTTGAGTCAACTAGTTAGGATGTTAGTCAACTAGTTAGGGTCAGTACGATGTTGAGTCAACTAGTTAGGATGTTAGTCAACTAGTTAGGGTCAGTACGATGTTGAGTCAACTAGTTAGGATGTTAGTCTAGTTAGGGTCAGTACGATGTTGAGTCAACTAGTTAGGATGTTAGTCAACTAGTTAGGGTCAGTACTATGTTGAGTCAACTAGTTAGGATGTTAGTCAACTAGTTAGGGTCAGTACGATGTTGAGTCAACTAGTTAGGATGTTAGTCAACTAGTTAGGGTCAGTACGATGTTGAGTCAACTAGTTAGGATGTTAGTCTAGTTAGGGTCAGTACGATGTTGAGTCAACTAGTTAGGATGTTAGTCAACTAGTTAGGGTCAGTACTATGTTGAGTCAACTAGTTAGGATGTTAGTCAACTAGTTAGGGTCAGTACTATGTTGAGTCAACTAGTTAGGATGTTAGTCAACTAGTTAGGGTCAGTACGATGTTGAGTCAACTAGTTAGGATGTTAGTCTAGTTAGGGTCAGTACGATGTTGAGTCAACTAGTTAGGATGTTAGTCAACTAGTTAGGGTCAGTACGATGTTGAGTCAACTAGTTAGGATGTTAGTCTAGTTAGGGTCAGTACGATGTTGAGTCAACTAGTTAGGATGTTAGTCAACTAGTTAGGGTCAGTACGATGTTGAGTCAACTAGTTAGGATGTTAGTCTAGTTAGGGTCAGTACGATGTTGAGTCAACTAGTTAGGATGTTAGTCAACTAGTTAGGGTCAGTACGATGTTGAGTCAACTAGTTAGGATGTTAGTCTAGTTAGGGTCAGTACGATGTTGAGTCAACTAGTTAGGATGTTAGTCAACTAGTTAGGGTCAGTACGATGTTGAGTCAACTAGTTAGGATGTTAGTCTAGTTAGGGTCAGTACGATGTTGAGTCAACTAGTTAGGATGTTAGTCAACTAGTTAGGGTCAGTACGATGTTGAGTCAACTAGTTAGGATGTTAGTCAACTAGTTAGGGTCAGTACTATGTTGAGTCAACTAGTTAGGATGTTGAGTCAACTAGTTAGGGTCAGTACGATGTTGAGTCAACTAGTTAGGATGTTAGTCAACTAGTTAGGGTCAGTACTATGTTGAGTCAACTAGTTAGGATGTTAGTCAACTAGTTAGGGTCAGTACTATGTTGAGTCAACTAGTTAGGATGTTAGTCAACTAGTTAGGGTCAGTACGATGTTGAGTCAACTAGTTAGGATGTTAGTCTAGTTAGGGTCAGTACGATGTTGAGTCAACTAGTTAGGATGTTAGTCAACTAGTTAGGGTCAGTACGATGTTGAGTCAACTAGTTAGGATGTTAGTCTAGTTAGGGTCAGTACGATGTTGAGTCAACTAGTTAGGATGTTAGTCAACTAGTTAGGGTCAGTACGATGTTGAGTCAACTAGTTAGGATGTTGAGTCAACTAGTTAGGGTCAGTACGATGTTGAGTCAACTAGTTAGGATGTTAGTCAACTAGTTAGGGTCAGTACGATGTTGAGTCAACTAGTTAGGATGTTAGTCAACTAGTTAGGGTCAGTACGATGTTGAGTTAACTAGTTAGGATTAGAACGTTAACGGAACTTGTGACTGCAAACAAACCGCCTGGTCGGACGAGTAGACTGGGTGTGAAAGGGTTCAGGCGATTCCCTATCATTTCCTAAAAGGCTACCCTCCTAATCATCCGCCAGATACATTAGTCGAGTCAACTAGTCGCCTCGTGTGAAAGAGACCTTAGGGTGCGAATGACTTGACTTGTCTGGCGCTAAATACTTGCGCCTTAAAGAGAGCCATATTGGCGATAAATATTATTTCACGTTACGGAAAAAGGCATTAAATTGAAAAGAACCATCATTTCTCATACTATCTCTTTACTTAAGCCTACCTCAACTGTTGTTCAAAATTTTCAACAATTGCATTTGGTAGTTGAATTATGAGGTTGAGATATAATGACTTCTAAAACGTCGAAATATTCGTACAAAGCTCATGCTAAATAAAGCTCAATCACATGAAAATTACCCACAACAATTTCACAAAAAATATTTCAAATCTAAGAAAAATCTACGTTTTGGTGTCTCTTTTAACATTAGTTGACTAAAACGCTCGTAACCCCTCCCACCTCTCCTCGCTTTAAATTACATCCACTTAAAAATGAGGATCCAAACGAATCGTATAAAATGGCTGGAAATAAAAATAAATGAAGAGTTAAAATAGCATATTCAAGGTAGAAGATAATAAATCAATCAAGCAAACTTCTCACAAAAGTCGCCCTGCAACCTATCATTTGGCGTCCTTTTCTTTTCGAGAAATCAAAGTGCACAAACGTTTTAAAGATAAAGTGTGATCAATCGAAAAAGGAACCAGTATCACAACGTCATACTGGGCAAAACATGTGATGGTATTCGCTGTGTGTATAACTTTTTCCTTTATGGGCCAATCCCAATTGCCCCAGGTGAGGTCACGATACCGCCTTGTATTGAAGTGAGCAAAGATTATCCGAATAAAAATCACGCGCTTTGTTTGGCTGGCTTGTCAACTTCGCGCTGATGCGAAAATTAGTGACTCATTCATCACTTTTTCGCAGATTCGTTTGTCAAACTTCGCCAAAACGTGAATAAATAAAAATAGGAGAGTACTTCCGAAATGCGAAGTCAGCGGCCTTCATTCAAAAGATCCTAATGGGGTGTATGAATTTTTGAAAAGTTTATGTCTCACTCCGAGTTCAGTTTTTTTTTTTTTTTTTTTTTTTTTTCCCCCTTGAGTTTCTTGGCTTTTCTTAAATTGATTAAAACGTTGGGTATAACTTTCTCTTTCACACTTTTTTTTTTTTTTATGATATTCATTTTCAGATTAAGTTTCTTTTTGTGTTGGCAACATCTCTTAAGTGATGATGTCATATACTTAACGAGAAGTTGATCTTTACATTCGATTGGTTCAAAACCGAGTTCTTTTTGAAGAATTGGCTCACCTTAATTAAAATTCACTTCTTTACAACCGTATTGAGCCTGTACTGCTAAATGTAACTTCATAAAATTTAGTTTCGCGTGTTAATTAGAACGTAGGAAAATAATGCACGAAGAAAAATACACCGTATGAAATATATTAGGGAAGGGCTTGTATGGAAGATATTTTTAAATGCTCTGCATTTGTGAATGAAGTTTTAGAAATAAATAATACTAATACAGCATAGGTTAAATATTTCATATATAAGTGGAGTTATCAGAGCATCATTTGTGAACAGAAGAGCTATTTTTTTTAAAGACTTTTAATCTCATTTTTACTTTCAATTACTCTTATGTATACATAGGGTAATGAAAGTATAGCACTCAATAAAAAAAAATCGATTTTTTTGCATTTCTCCATGTTTTGGAACATCCTGATTTCAAAAAAGTGACATAGAAAAAAAGTCTGTCTGTGTGTTTCCGTGTGTCTGTGGTCAGCATAGCTCTAAAAACAAATTGACTTCCGATGTTCAAATTTGGTGTGCGGGTTGGTGATGACCTTGGGACCTACCATTAAGGTTTTCGTCAAAATCGCGCTTGCGTATAAGATAGCTGCCTTTGAAAAATTATGTTTTTAAATGAATATAAAAAAACTGCTTTTACGATTTTGACCAAAATCGCTGTGATAATACTTCTGAAAGTGCTTTAAAATGGGGTAAAGAGTTGAAACACGTATACCTTCAACATAGAGTTCTCTTTCCTTTAGCATACCTCGTCAACTACCGTTTCTTCTTTTTCTTCATTCCCTTTTCTTCATTTTGACCAATAATAAAGGAAAGTAAAAGGATTATCGAAAAGTATATTGCCAAAATCATCATTTTGGGGGAGGTTTTTTTTTTTTTTTTTTTTTTTTTTTTTTTAAAGTCTTATAAAAGAACTATTGCAAAAATATCGCCAAAACTGGCAATTTTTCCAAAATAAATGATGAAAATATAATAACGGTAAATGACATAAATCCACGTCAGTATTATAGTGTAATTGAAAGTTGTGCGATGTTCCCCACCAGCTCCATAGTCTCAGTTGATGTGGTGTGTGTGTTTTTAGATAGCTCCCGTCAGCTTATCTAGCATTGTCTTTTGCCATGAAAATAAGACTAACAGCATTTTCCACGTGGGCAGGAGATATGCATCCGCTTTATAAACTTAACCCATTAAAAACGATTTCGAAATAGGTTAAAACAATGACTTTTTATTCTATACCTTGTTTATTTAGTTCCTTTAAAGTATATATCGAATTTTCCAAATTTTTTGCAAAATTACTTTTATTATTTTTAAAAAATACTAAGTGTAACCACTCAATCACAATTTATTAGCAACAGGGATGTAGTGGAGCCAGTACGGCGTACCGGTACATTTTATAAAGCTGGTACGGTGCGTACCGTAATTTTTTTTTAACTAATTAATAACTCATAAATCTTTATGCATGTATTGTGATATAAGTTAGCGAAAAAATAAATGCGTAAATTAAGAGTATTTAGCTTTTTTTTTGTATGGTAAATTATATAAAATATTGGGAATTTGCAGTTTATAATGTAAAAATCCTAGCTACTGTTGGGGTTAACACTTCGATCGAAAACCTTGCGTACTGATAAAAAAAAAAAAATTTGCTTATATATAGCTTCAGGAAATAGCAAAATATTTTGTGACGCTTCAAACTGCAGTGTTCTTTTTTCTTTGCGAAGACATTTAAAAAATGGCTGTAGAAAATAACAACAAAAATCGTCGACGGTCTCAAATGGGTTTACAAAATCAGAATTGGTAGACTTCTAACTATCAGATACTTTAATTTTATTGAGAGAATTGAAATATGGAATCGGTTAATGGGAACATATCAATAAGTTTGCAATTGGCCACAACGCCATTTACATTTTGCGATTCAGTTAAGATCGTCATCTGCTGACAGAGCTGAAACCGAGTATGAGATACCGAGAAGTTACAGTTACATATCAGTGACATGGAGTTCATAAGTTGGGAATTGAAGTTTTTCGTTTTTGACGTCATTGCTTTCGTACTTATAAAAAGTGTTCCAATTCACACTGTTATAAAGTAAATATTTGAGCAGTAAGAGAATTTGTAAATATTTAGCGAGCAATGTTATTTTTGACAATTCAACTGCATTTAAAGTGTATAAACTTCTTCCCTTTCTTACAGTTAAAAACTGGATTTGGAAAAAAAGACAATTCAATTGTAAAAGTATCGAGTTTGCTAATGTAAACTTTGTGGGGGAAGCTCTAAATTGGGTCACGAATCGAAACCACAGGTCCAACAAAAAAGAAGGGGAAAAAAAAAGGATTTTGTAAGCAAATTATATGGTGAAAGTAACTTCTGATTCAAAGGATGGTTTAGGGTAAGTTGCTTCTATTTTTTTAGTAAAAAAATCATTGACCAGAATAAAGAAAGCAGCTTCTTATATATACAGAATAGTTTAACCATTTTTAACTTAGAACGGACTTAGAAATTTCTGGTTAAATAACTAAATTGTCTGGCTTCCGCATTTCAGAGTATTTCTTTTAAGACAGTCACATGCACCAGAGAAAAGTTATACTCAAAAATTAAACCGTTCACCTGCTTTCAAACTCGAAAAAAAGTCCACTCACTCAAAATTCAAACCGTTCACCTGCTTTCAAACTCGAAAAAAAGTCCACTCACTCAAAATTCAAACCGTTCACCTGC
This sequence comes from Linyphia triangularis, assembly GCA_963978545.1. Lineage (NCBI taxonomy): Eukaryota > Metazoa > Arthropoda > Arachnida > Araneae > Linyphiidae > Linyphia > Linyphia triangularis. The sequence continues at coordinate 92,358,445 of OZ021727.1, forward strand.
TTTCAAACTCGAAAAAAAGTCCACTCACTCAAAATTCAAACCGTTCACCTGCTTTCAAACTGGAAAAAAAGTCCACTCACTCAAAATTCAAATGAATGAAACATCACATCGCGTCGTTAGTGACTTTGTTTAGTTTCCAGATTGTTTCCATTCGAGTCGCAAATGCCAGGAAATTTCCACTTCTAAGACCTTTATTTTTATATATACCCTCTGCCGACCAGTTGATTTTAAGCCGATCGAAGCCAAAAAAAGGAGAAAAGGGCAAGAAATCGCTATATCGAACAAAACCAAATATACAATGTTTTAAAGACAATTTGACTGTTTCAGAGAGTAAGGTTTATTTCCCTTTAACATGATATACACCTCCAATGGAATCCTTCCCATATGGATCCGTGCTGGCTTCTAGACCGCGAGATTGCGGGTTCGAGTTCCATGTTAGGCATGGGTGTTTGTAAATGTATGTTGGCTTGTCTAATGACGAAAGTTTCGGCGCATTATAGCCCTCGTGTTAGTGACGGAGCCAGATAATCTGAATAGAACCAACCAACCAACCAACCAACCAACCAACCAACCAACCAACCAACCAACCAACCAACCAACCAACCAACCAACCAACCAACCAACCAACCAACTAACCAACTAACCAACCCATGTGGATCTTTACGGAAACGAATCGGCAAACAAACTCGCAAAGGAGGGTTGTAACCACTCTGCCCCCTCTTCTTCAGAGCTCTCTTACCGGGAACTTTACATTCGGATTTAATCCCAAAATATGAAAATTTGACTTGGCTGGACCCCCCCCCCTCCCCCCGCACCCACTACTGGTATAGAGGTGCTAAGTCGGGTCTTCCTTTATAGACTGAGAGGCGACTGCAATTTTTGGACCCCATCGAACATCATTCTGAATTTTTTATAGAAATTAGAGAAAAGTGAGTAGATTACGAATCCACTGGTCTGCAGTGGCAAAAATGGCCGGAACTGATCCAAAATCGACTTGGAATGAGTTGAACTAAAATCCGATTGCCAAATATGTCATAACTTGCCAAAAAGAGAACAAAATTTTTCGTCTGGCAACCCACTGCATTTTGATTTTCAGTGAGAAAAAGCGCAAACGATTTCTGATCTCTGGCTCGGAAAACTTGTACCTTTTAAAAGTAAGCCCAAATGGCGACATCGGTTACTTCATCAGTGATGTAATGTTTATTGCCAATTTGGCTCATTTGTGAAAGATGCAAGTAAGCCATAGCCACACATCCGAATCGTCTGCAACCTTCTTAATTGAAAATTAAAGAGTGAGGGTTACCAAATAAAAAAAAAATGCTCATTATTTGGCAAGTTATGGCACATTTGGCAAATGGATTTAGTTCAACTTATTAAAAGTCGATTTTTGACCAGTTTCGGCCATTTTTGCCACTGTAGACCAGTTGATTCGTAATCTACTCACTTTTCCCCAACTTCTATAAAAAATTCAGAATGATGTTCGATGGTGTCCAAAAATTGTAATCGCCTCTCAGTCTAAATTGTTTGTGTCTCCTTTGGGAAGAAATTTATTCTTCTCCCCTTCTTGTCATAGACTCTTTGTATGTCGACGGATTCCTTGACCTGGTCTGACTACGACAGACTGGGTTGGAGATTAGAAACAACAACAACAGAATGAGCTCATATGTTTTTACGCTTGGAAGGCATTCCAACTTCACCATTTCATCCGAATTTCGATCAAAACGTATTCCAGTGCATCGATACAAATAAACAACTGGATAGACTGCTTAACGCTGAGAAAATGAAGCCGTTGCCAGATGCCGTTGGTGGGATAAAAAATACGGATTGCCGAGGATTGAAAATAAAATTTTGGGTTGTACACAGCAGAAATGTTAATAGCAGACCTTAATTAGTAATAATGTGCAAAAAAATATATACTCTAGCATTTTACAAGGTTTTTCGCATTTCCATCCAACTATAAAAGTAAACTGTGATTGGTTAATCTTCCCACCAGCTTCTCAATCCCCGGCGCGTTTTTCTCTTTGCATTGATAATGGAGCAGTCTATCCAGTTGTTTATCTATATCGATGTTCCAGTGCTATATAGACATCGTGTTGCTTGCACACTAGAAAATCTCCAATACAACCAACCAAATATATAAGTTGTAGGACAAATACTTTAGTATTAACATCGGACTGGTTATTTTTATGGTATGCAGGATCCAAACATACAAGTAAAAGACATCGATTTGAATAAATTTAAATTTCATCGTTTAAAATAAAGAATTTTATTTTTGTGAATGAATTGAACTTTTGCTTTTGAATTGTGTACTATTTTATAATATTATAATTAGTTGTAAATTAAATTTATTAATATTTAGTCTATAATAATAAAAAAAATGAGTGTGTGTCTCTCTGTCAGTCTGTTTGTTTGTCAAGTCTATTAAAACTAACTTCCTCTATTTGGAGAATACTGAATTTTTAAACATTAGCAGTATTCTACATGATGGCTAGAATGTCGAAATTTTAATGAGTTTTTTTTTTAAAATTATTTTTAAATTTTTTTAACAATCACTTATCGAATGTTCCAAAACCTCTCGCTAGGTATGGTGTTCTCGAGAAGGTAGGGTGTTCATGGGGGGGAAAGGGGAGGGGGGGGGGAATTGATGGGTACAATATTAAATAATAATAATAATAATAATAATAATCTAGAAAGAGAAGTAGGATATTAATGGGGGGAAAAGTTCAAAATTTTTACAACGGAATTTCGTAGAGATGAACCTTTTCGTAAGCGAAACGTCAAAAGCTAGGATTTATATATATTGACAGGTCTGCTCAACGCCGGGCCACGCAACTGTTTAAAAATAATAAGATAATAAAAATATAAGTCTTATAAAAAAAATTATTACGATTACTTAAATGTTTTATTTAAATCATTCAGATATCATTCTAGAGCCAAGATTTGTCTCACCTTCGAAATTTGTAATCAAAAGAAGTGAATCGATGAAAACTACACAATGGTTGGTTGCATTCAGATTATCTGGCGCCATCAGCAACACGAGGGCTATAATGCACCGAAATATTCGTCATTAGACAAGCCAACATACATTTACAAACACCCATGCCTAACACGGGACTCGAACCCGCAACCTCGCGGTCTAGAAGCTAGCACGCTAACCACTGTAGCGTTTGGTCGGCGAAAACTACGCAATGAATTAGGTTCGTTAGAAAGTATACAATCATGATGCCATTGATCTTGTTGCTTTAATCATATCGGATTTCTAAACAAAGGAAAGGAGCCATTTTGTAGGAACTGTAAGCTTTTTACTTTCGGGTTTTCAGAAGAAAGAAAAAAAGCATTAATACATGCAGCTTTCGACGTAGTGTTGTCAAGAGGGGGTTCATACTTTCGAACTTTTATAGTGTTAGTTATGATGAAATCATTAACATTTTGTTTTTACTTCTTAAAATTTTTTTAGCATCCAATTACCACCAATGCCTAACCAATAATATGCGTACTTTATATTCTTATTTCGAGAAATGTTGGGAAGAAATTAAGTCAACAAAAAAAAAGTAGCCAGGGTTTGTCCATCACATATAATTTTTTAACTTACTCATAAAAAAAAAAAAAACTGCCGGCGCCTTTTACTTCAGTAAACTAATCAGAAAAAATATAGACACTTTCATGTGTGAAAGATATTTGTCAATAGTTAAGCAATTTAAAGTGCAAAGCATATAAATATTTATATTATATAACATTCATATTTTTTTTAAATATATACTTTCTTCTGATGGAAGAAATAAAGTACTTTTTATCTCTTTAGATTTTATTTAAGAATTTTATTCAGAATATCTTCGTGCCTGGCAATTGCAATTGCAAAAAACAGTAAAGGATTAAGTCTGGGTTGCGTCACTTTGACGCAAATGTTTGGTTTTAACTGCCTAAAATCACAATTGTTGTAAACAACAATTGTTGAGCAAGAGCGAATATTATGCCTTTTACTTTAATTCAAAATTAGAGATTGAGGAAAACTTCTGAGTATATTGACGATGAAGAAAGTTTGAGCTAAATATTTTTTTTTTATTTCAACTTTTCTTCTAGTTTATAGTAAATAATAAACCTTTAATTTGGAAAAAAAAAAAAAAATCACAACTCAGAAGTCCTGAGCTATCCAGGATACAAGTGAACAATCGGTATTGCGACCATTTCTCGCGTAATCTTTTTTTTTTTTTAAGGAAGAAAATGTTTCAAAGGGGAGAAGGAGGGGGGGGGGAGAATTTTGTTTCTTCCAAATTAGGAAATAAAGAAAAGAAAAATATGCGCAATAATTATAACAATCGCTCTTTAATCATAGTTGTCAAACTTATGGTTTTGTATGCAATGCAAAATAACCGGCCGACCAAACGGTATAGTGGTTAACGTGCTAGCTTCTAGACCGCAAGGTTGCGGGTTCGAGTCCCGTGTTAGGCATGGGTGTTTGTAAATGTATGTTGGCTTGTCTAATGACAAATGATTCGGCGCATTATAGCCCTTTTGTTGCTGACGGCGCCAGATAATCTGAAAACAACCAACCAGCAAAATAACCGAAAAATAAAACATTTTGTAGGAATCGAAAAACATCGGAATGTGATTGCGTAATAGGAGGATAAATATTTTTTTATTGATTATTTTATCAACCGCTTTCATTAGCACTATCTATTAATTGTAGCCAACCACCAGCTTAATGAGGTAAGATAATTACCACCTGAGATGTAAGTCTTACTCATAAAAGAAAAAGAGCTGGATATGAACAAAAGATGCACTGCATTATATACTACAGACAATATTTCTTAAAATTGACTCGGATTTTTCCTTTAAAACCTACCGTAGGTTCAATAACATTTCACATAAGAAAGTATGAACTTTCTTCAAAATCTAGTATTCCCAGAACCCTCTCTTTTTAAGCAAGTAGGCGATGGTATTATATAAATATATCAGGAAAGAATCGCAAAAAAAGAAGATTTTCGATCGAAACCTTCACTTCTCTTTTGTAAAGATTTCTTGTACTGAAGAAAGAGATATTATTCGCGGTTTTCATACACTTTGCATGTATACACGCCAATCAAAAGAAGAAGAATATGACATGCTGAAACACTGTAAACAAATACAAGTTTTGTTGCATGGTTTTGTTGACGCCGTGTTTGTTCATAACTTTCAGAAACTCGATTCTCGCTTTAGGCGTCAACATATCTCTGAGTTCCTGGAATTAATTTTTTTTTTTTTATATATATATATATATATATATATATATATATATATATATATATATATATATATATATATATATATATATATATATAATATGAGAATTTTAAATTCTTTTCCATCTCACAACAGTAGGATGAAGCTGACATTGTTTCAAAATTCAAAATACCCCAGTTGTCACGTTCTCCTGCTCAAAATGTATGTTATGTAAAAATGTGAACAATAACGGATGTTATTAAAAGTTATGAGTGTTATAAAATGGCGCAATATTATATGTTTTTCTGTGGTCAATCTTCTACTACATTAGATATCTTAACATAAGTCATTGTCCCTTCATCGCGTTGTTGAATTAGACAGCTTTTTCCCTGATAAGGCAGTAGTTCTAACCCTTTTCACTCGTATGTCCCCGTATAGGGGACATCACTAGTTTTACCATCGCGCTCGTATGTCCCCGTACAGGGGACATCGCATCTGTATTGGGTAAACTGTGATAACTTAAAAATACTTCGAACAAAAATATTTTGGTTAAGTTGATTTGCTTTGGTGGAGGTGCTGGCATTTCGTTCCGCCCCTAAATATCGTTTATATAGTTTGTTCATATTATTACATTTCTTAGATTTTTTACCTTTTGCACTCCGAACCATTCTGAATGGCTACCAGCAGCTCAGCTCTAGTGTTGCCCTTGCGCCAGTAAATTTCAACAAACCCAACCATCGACAAACTCTCCATATTGCTCCTTTCAAGTGGCGCAGAAAAGTGCTCGCACCGTCGTGAACCAACAGTTATCACGTTCTCTTTTGACACAAAACTCCACTGAAATGTTTTTTTTTATATATATCTTGATAATTTTACCATATTTTGATTTGATTTCTTGTGCTATTTCAAGAGAAAACTTCAGGAAAACATGTATTTCTCAAAAAGTTGAACTGGAAAAAGTTAGTTCTCCGTAATCACTAATAAACTTTAACGTATATAATTAATCACTAATAAACTTTAACATATAAACATAGATACTTAAGTATTCTTAGTAGTTTCAATAAATTATTTTAGCACGTTGAAAAATAAAATATTATGTGACCACATTCCCATCCTAGGTAAAGGGATGTATTCAGGGGCTATATTTCAAAAATTTTGATTTAAGGATGGTAAACCTTCTAGTAAAATTGGAACACATTTCCATAAAAAAAAAAAAAAAAAAATCCTCTTGATTGAACATGAAAAAAAAATTCCGAGTTATTTGCTAACTTTCTAAGGCATAATTACGAGTGCAAAGGGCTAATACATGCATCTTGCCATGCGACATTGGGATCGTTATTATGTTTAAATGAAAACAAGCGTGACTCTTAAAATCTTAACGGTGACGGGTTACACTTGTGGTGAAGGACGAGAAGACAGAATGCAAAATGAATTCAGTCCGCAAATGATAAAAACAGTACTTTCAGTGGATGGTGATGTATGGTTGTTTTTAATCATTTTCATACCAACACTTGGCGAGTTTTCTGAAAATGTATCACTTATCTAAATAAATACCCGTCTTCCATAACTCCTCTCACCAACTGCCAAAGATTTCCATGCTTGTTATTCTCATTTCTTTACTGAGTTTTATCAAATTCCACGAAATGTGGAATTCCATGGATTTGTACCCAAACAATGTATCATATTCAGAAGGTACTCTTCACATGTTAAACTTCATTTCATTCATTTTATAGTTGAAAAAAAAAAAAGAAGAAAAGAAAAAAAAAAAAAAAAACTCCACTTGAACTTGTTTGGGAAGAAAGTCTTTCGTTCTGATATTCATCTCCTGGAAAGTTCCATGAACTATGGAATGTTTTCATCAAAGGCCATTCTAAAAAACAATGCATTTTAAGTGACATCTTACTTCTGTGTAAATAAGTGAACAAATCATTACTTTACTTCGACTTGTTTACCAGTAAACTACTTATCAGCAAGGCCCGATATTTGCACAAGCCAACAAAGCCCAGGCTTGCGGCCCTGAAATTTTAGAGGCCCACAAAATTTCAAAAAGTTGCTGTGGTCAAAATGAAACTTGATCATTTTCATTTAGGTTTTGAACTCAAATACATTATAAACTTAAATCTATTTTAAGTAGCAGCCATTAAACACCTAAATCTTGAACATTGTAGCTTATATTTGAGTGAATTTAATTTAGGCATATTTTCTTATGTGATATTTGGATTCAAAAAACTGTTATCAATAAATTGGTAGACAAAAGCCGAAACTCGTTGAACGTGATTAATAATCACACTATACTAAACTTCAACTTAACTTGACATCACTATAGACGATAGATCTTCACCGTGCTCATAGGCAATTAATCCATTTTAGCGGAGTGAAGACATAATTTTCGCCAAACCTGATAGCCTTTTGTTCTCTACAGGGTTGCTGGGCTGAGTTTCCTAGCCTGCTTTTTTTTCTTTTGGGACGGGAGGAGAATGAAAAGGGGTGATACAGTATTCCTGTCCATCCCGTTTGTCGAACAAAAGGCTATATGGTTTGGCGAGTATTATGCTTCCACACCGCCAAAATGGATAAAATGCCGATGAGTACTGTGACGATCTACCGTCTATACTAAACTTCAACTTAACTAGACATCAGTTAGACGATAGATCATCACAGTGCTCATAGGTATTTAATCCATTTTGGCGGCGTGAAAGCATATTGTTCGCCAAACCACAATCCTGTAGAGAACAAAAGGCTCTAAGCTTTGGCGAGAATTATGTCTTCACTCCGCCAACATGGATTAAATACCTATGAGCACTGTGACGATCTATCGTCTAACTGATGTCTAGTTAAGTTGAAGTTTAGTATAGTGATGTCAAGTTAAGTTGAAGTTCAGGTGTGTTTACCATTGCCAAAATATTTTTAACTTAAAATACATAATGATTACTTTTAAGTCAAATTTTAAAACATCCTAATCGCAAAAGTCTACCAACCTAACTAATCTTCTACCAACCTAACTATAGTCTTCTACCAACCTAACTAATCTTCTACCAACCTAACTAATCTTCTACCAACCTAACTATGTTCTACCAACCTAAACTAATTTTGATTAACATGCTTTGGGTGCTTTACAGAATTCTAATATGTTATTTTTCATTAACAATAATTGTATCAAATGCGCTTTATTATTTTGCTCTTTATATTAGAATTTCAGAAATACATACTGTTATTTGCACTTGTGTGTTTTAGACTATATAAGAAAAATCCATCTAAAAATAAATATCGGGCACCCTCTCCATCTAATTTTTTTTTATGGGGCCCCGAAACATGCTTTGTGCCTCGAGTAATACAAATCAGGCCTTGCTTACCTGGAATAAATTACGCAATCCTCTTCTCTGTGCTCCGTTGGTTTATTTTCTTTTTCCTCTAAAAAAGAAAAAGAACAAGTTTCATCAATGAAACGCAGTCTAATGATTTCCCCCCTTTTTCTTCTTTGGTTTAATTAGATTTCCTTTGATGCAAGAGCTATCCGAGGGAAAAACTGTGCTGAAATATCATTACAACATGATTCTAAATTTCAAAGGGACCTTCCAGATGGTCTTTCAAAGGGAAACTGCTTAACGTTTTAGCCACGAAGGGAATAAACCTTCCAAAACTCTCACCAGTCATCTTAACAATCAACGCGAAACTATCGGCCAAAATCGTCAAAGTTTGCATTATTTATTGAAATCGGAGATAGCAGAGAGCATTTCGGGGCTCGATCCCCAGACCTTTCGCATAATAGGCTCACCACCCCGGGCCAGAAATACGCTTGTCTCTTTACCGAACATGACTTCACAAATATTGATAATAATGACGAATGTTTTTCAAAAAATTACATCGTGAGATTCTCAAATATATTGGATAATAATGGATTTCAATAAGGCAGGAACAAAAATAATTATCGGGTTTTGCGATATTTGGGCAATATTTAATAAAAAATACTATGTCTGCAGTTCGGCACATTATGTGAAAAAAATATGTCTAGTTCTAGTTCAGAATGTTAACCTCGACAGAAAGGCGCTCATAGCTTTAAGGTATACGTATAGGCTTCAAATAGCATAACTCGCAAAAATCGGGGAAGATTTGTAAGGCCGTAAAAAACAAAAGCAAAATAAAAACAACACAAAAGAAGGACACCCTATGATGGAGGAGCATACTAAAAAGGAATTATATAATAATTTGTATAATAATAAACAGTTTTTTATATAAAAAATACTTTTTTAAAAGTTATTCTCAGATTGTAGTTTTTTCTCTTTTGCATTTCATTCAAACAGTAATAACTCCAGTTTAAATAATATTTTTTGAAATTTGTTTTTTGCTATATAATCTGCATACATTGCTGAATGTTTTGACCATAAATACTAAGTGATTTGTAAATAAATATTTTTTTAATTGAATTTTAAGGATAAGATTCTGTATAAAAAAAACTTGGATTTTTCTAATAGATTCAGTTAAAGCAAGATATCACAAAATATACACACTGTAAAATTCTCTTAATAGGGTCAAAACATATAACAGGGTATTCCACATTATTTAACACCAAAATTTTATCTGTGGGTAAATTAGAATTTTTGTCATTACCGTTCGAAATTAGCCTAATTAATTGATTAAATGTTAATTAATTATTAAAATTGAAGAAATTTAAAAAAAAAAAAAATTATTGGAAACCGTTTAACAAATAATGTACTTTTCAAGGTGCAAAGGTCTAATTTTTAAATTGAAAATTTAAAAAAAATATGTTGAAACCTATACGTACACCTTAAATTGTTTATCACTATAGTGTAGTGTAGAAGCTTGAATATAGGGGGAACTAGGGATACTTGACCTAATGCCTTTTTCTCTGAATAGGCAAGGTTTTATAAGATGGAAGTAGATTCACTTCTTGCCCTTCAGTTAGCTAACTACATGGTGAAAATGACAACTGAGTCTTCGCATCCGTTTTTAAACTGTAAGATAAATTAAAATTTCATGCTCTAAAAGTAATATATTTATGTTGTAAACGCTGATGTAAAAAGGGCTTTTGTTTAAAAGTAAGACTTTTTTTAAATTGTTTATTTTTGTGCGCATACTTTTAGCTACAATTACATAAGTAATAGTGTTTATCCACTTACTTGCAAATGGTTTCATTTTTGGATTATGTAATAAATGTACTATTAGGTATACTTGACCCAAGGCATATAGGGATACTTGACCCAAGGCATATAGGGATACTTGACCCAAGGCATATAGGGATACTTGACCCAAGGTATATAGGGATACTTGACCCAAGGCATATAGGGATACTTGACCCAAGGCATATAGGGATACTTGACCCAAGGTATATAGGGATACTTGACCCAAGGTATATAGGGATACTTGACCCAAGATAGGGATACTATTCGAATGCATTTGGTAGTTTTTTTTTTAGTTTTTATTATTATTATTATTACACCATTTTGTTAAGTATGTAAAGTGTTCCATTGATAAAAAGGTATTGTTACGGATGGATATTCTTGAAAGTTGTATGTCGATGTCTACCATCGATGTTACATGAGTTAACGGTATTATAATTCCCTCCACTTTTTTTTCACAGACTACAAGCATTAGGTGTATCAGTTTACTCCCCTTTCAAAAGATTTTATAATGTTCAATACACAAATCAACTGAAGATACACAAACCTGTTTAAATTCAGGCTATTTTTCATCCACCTGAGAGTTCAATGAAAAATGATAGAATTACAAATTTTGTGTTTTAATGTAAGTTTACATTTGCAGTTAAATAAATAGTTATTCTCTTATTCTTGAACTTGTATAAGAACTGAAATAGCTTTCAAACTGCTAATAGTTTTAGCTTTCTACAATAAAAGTTAAAAGTGAAAGCCATGTTAACATTATGTAGCTAATAAAAAAGAAAAGTATTGACCTCATTGAACAGGTATAGAAAAGTATTAGCTTCGGATTTATTAATGGGAGTTATGTTATTATTATGTAAAAGTGTTGCATCTATAATTTTAACTTGTATGCTCCCAAATATACGACTTGGGTCAAGTATCCCTATGGGTGGGTCAAGTATCTCTATACATTGGGATACTTGACTCAAATTGAAGTTTTTTTATGTTTAATATTTTACCACCTTACAATTAATACTTCAGGAAGATATTCATAAATATTATGTAATACTTAATGAAGTATAAATATACATCATTTACACCCCCCCCCCCACCACAAGTGATAAAAACTAAACAACAAAAACTAAAAATTGGATCAAGTATCCCTAGTTTCCCTATCTAAAAAAAAAATTAACTAAAATATTAGTTTAAAGTTAAAATGTTCTCTGGTAACAGATAAAAAAAGTGAATCTGAAAAGTTTGCATTTTATATTCAAGTATTCCCGCAAAACACGAGAAACGACGGATCGCAAATTTTGTAGTACAAAGAGTTTTGGCAAGGAATAAGAATTATTGCATTCGGTATTTGAGGTATGAGAACTGGAAATAAAGTGTTTGAAATACAATATTTCTTTACTAATAGGGTATCAAAACTTGTAAAAAAAAAATAGAATAAAGTAAAGCAGATGAACATTTATGCAGTATCACGCGTTATTCATTATTTTGTCTAAAAAATAATTAACTAAAATATTAGTTTAAAGTTAAAATGCTCTCTGGTAACAGAAAAAAAAGTGAATCTGAAAAGTTTGCATTTTATATTCACATATTCCAGCAAAACACGAGAAACGACGGATCGCAAATTTTGTAGTACAAAGAGTTTTGGCAAGGAATAAGAATTATTGCATTCGGTATTTGAGGTATGAGAACTGGAAATAAAGTGTTTGAAATACAATATTTCTTTACTAATAGGGTATCAAAACTTGTAAAAAAAAAATAGAATAAAGTAAAGCAGATGAACATTTATGCAGTATCACGCGTTATTCATTATTTTGTCTAAAAAATAATTAACTAAAATATTAGTTTAAAGTTAAAATGCTCTCTGGTAACAGAAAAAAAAGTGAATCTGAAAAGTTTGCATTTTATATTCACATATTCCAGCAAAACACGAGAAACGACGGATCGCAAATTTTGTAGTACAAAGAGTTTTGGCAAGGAATGAGAATTATTGCATTCGGTATTTGAGGTATGAGAACTGGAAATAAAGTGTTTGAAATACAATATTTCTTTACTAATAGGGTATCAAAACGTGTAAAAAAAAATATATTATAAAGTAAAGCAGATGAGCATTTATGCAGTATCACGCGTTATTCATTATTTTGTCTAAAAAATAATTAACTAAAATATTAGTTTAAAGTTAAAATGCTCTCTGGTAACAGAAAAAAAAGTGAATCTGAAAAGTTTGCATTTTATATTCACATATTCCAGCAAAACACGAGAAACGACGGATCGCAAATTTTGTAGTACAAAGAGTTTTGGCAAGGAATGAGAATTATTGCATTCGGTATTTGAGGTATGAGAACTGGAAATAAAGTGTTTGAAATACAATATTTCTTTACTAATAGGGTATCAAAACGTGTAAAAAAAAATATATTATAAAGTAAAGCAGATGAGCATTTATGCAGTATCACGCGTTATTCATTATTTTGTCTAAAAAATAATTAACTAAAATATTAGTTTAAAGTTAAAATGCTCTCTGGTAACAGAAAAAAAAGTGAATCTGAAAAGTTTGCATTTTATATTCACATATTCCAGCAAAACACGAGAAACGACGGATCGCAAATTTTGTAGTACAAAGAGTTTTGGCAAGGAATGAGAATTATTGCATTCGGTATTTGAGGTATGAGAACTGGAAATAAAGTGTTTGAAATACAATATTTCTTTACTAATAGGGTATCAAAACGTGTAAAAAAAAATATATTATAAAGTAAAGCAGATGAGCATTTATGCAGTATCACGCGTTATTCATTATTTTGTCTTCTAAAAATCTATTTTCTCCAAGTTCTCTTCCATCAACACAAGGAAGGACTGTATCGACCGGGCAGAAAAGGGAAAAACACGATGACGTAGCCAACAATCGGGTGATTTATTACTCTACCCTTCGGACACACGCGAATCTACAAGGATAAAAAAAAAGCACGGAAAATATGGAGGCACTTTTTGAGGTAAAAAAAAAGAAACCCGGGTAAAATTGGAATGATGGACGTACTGAAGTTAATATCTTTGTTGAATCGGACGTGTCGACCAACTCGACTTTACGCCGCCGAAGGAATTTTTTTTTTTATATAGTATATATATCTTCTATTAATAGAATGAGAGGATTTCAGGTGTCAATAAAATGAGAGAGTTTGTTATTAAGCTCTCGGTTGTAGTGGATGGTGTTTCAATTAACGTAACATGGGGGAAGCAGTTTTGAATTCCAAAGAAGTATTAACTTTTTCAAGTAGTACTCTCAAAGTTATAGTTAGTACCTTAAAATTTCCTGTATCATTATATTCTTTAGGCCAGTTTTTCCCACAACAACGCCCAAGTGTTGCATGCCGCCCACATTAATACTTCTGCGACCATATATATACAGGGTGTCACAAAAGGTCATGTCCAAACGGCACACATGGTTGTGTCAGGTCATGAGGAAGCAGAATTACATAGGAAAAGGGGGTCGGAAACGCGATTGTAATCCGCTAGAGGGCAATAAGCGCTAGCAGACGAAAGCGCGGGCAGTCGGATTAATCGAAGCGCGGACGTTGCAGAGAGCCGGCACAGTACCGTGGCCACCACGATCCATGGAACTAACCCCCCTGGATTTTTACTTCTGGGGATACCTGAAGTGTCTGGTGTACGAGACACCCTTTCCATCGGACATGGACCTCATCGCACGTATCGTTGAAGCGGCTGCACTTGTCCGGCAGACTACTAGCCAATTCGAACGAGTTCGCGATTCCATGCGTCGCAGATATGAAGTATTCATCGCAGCTGATGGGGCCAATTTTGAGCACTTACTATATGATTTGTAGCATTTTCTTTTTTATTTGGTACTGTTTTGTTGTAAAATAAAGATTTTTTACACCGTTTGTTATCTTTTCTTTGCGTGACGGTTATGATGAAATTTCACTGTCAAAATTGCGTTTCTGACCCCCCTTTCCTATGTAATTCTGCTTCCTCATGACCTGACACAACTATGTGTGCCGTTTGGACATGACCTTTTGTGACACCCTGTATATATATATATATATATATATATAGATAGATAGATAGATATACATTTCCAATGTCCAAATGATATAACATTTGCTGTTGTAACGAATATATATTCTACATTTGACGCAAAATAGTTCATTTGAGTTTAAAATTAACAGGAAGAAATTAGTGGTTGTTATATGGAAATTGAACAGTTAATTTAAAGGTCTAAACGAGAATTTCATTCAATGTATGTAACAGATCCTGCAATGATGTAATTGAATTGCTTCATTAGTCAGCCGAAAAGGCAAATTTTAATGTTTAGCAGACATTCGATTCATGTAGTTGCAACTAAATCCACTAACAAGCACGCTAAATATAATTTGTTATTAAAATTACTATTCTATAAAAAAAAAAAAAAAAAAAAAAAGGTTGCGGTTGCTTGTGATCTCTACCTTTTTTTTTTACAAAATTTAGTGCTGCTCTAGATTCTATGGTGAAAACTTTACAGTTTTGACTCTGGGGACGAATTTTTTTTTAAAGTTTTTTCGTTACACAAATAGATGTAGTCACCTAATGTTTTAATTCTGGTCTTTCCGCTAGGAGATTTAAAAAAAAAAAAAAAAAAATCATTTTTTTTAAATGCACTTTTTTATGTGATCCAGAAAAAGAAAACCTTAGAAAATTATCAGTAAATTGTTTATTCAGAAAAAGAAAGAAGGACATTAGTAACTAAACAAAATATTTTTTTATTTTCGTTTTGTTTAAATTTTACAAAAGCTTTTATCCTTAAATTGATACCATTTTAAATGATGAACATGGTATGTATTGAAACGCTTAATCTTAAAATAAAGTAATATAATAATTCTTAGAAAAGTTTACCATACCTTTAGAATGTGTGTGTACACCGCATACCCACGGACGGGGGTGGGATACACACTCATGTCCATAAATTAAGAATAATTCAGTTTTTCCCTAATAACTTCTCAGTGGAGTAGCATAGACACTTGAAATTTACTTCAAAGATACATATTTATACAACAAAACGATAATTAGCGGGGCATATGCAAAAGAATGGAGTACCATTAGTGTGCAGTTGTACAGATGCATTTACATTAAAAATTACTCAACACATGGAGTTGACTTTTAGTGTGAGATATGATCTTCCCTGTCATCAATATTTACTTGGCACAGTATTCTCATACTTAACATGAGTTACTTGATGAATTCTAGCGCCTAAATTGCTCGTCCCTCCTTTTGAAATGTTTGCAAGTGAGGGAAAGTTCCCAATGCATTAAATTTTTACACAATGAACATCGTAGAAGCGTCCCCCACATGTTTGATGAAATTTGGAGTAGAGGAGTGATCTGTCTTACTTATAGGGGCGATACTCATATTTTTAATCCTTTATCCAAAGCAAAAGTGGAATAAAATAAACCATAACTATCAATAAACGCGATTTTGAAACTGATATTTTACAATTAAAGATGCGTCTAAATCAAGTTAACATAATTACAGTAAAAAAGTGGAATTAAATTATTTTTTGTGCTCTTGGGGAGCTTATTAAACAAATTCAACAAATTGAATATAAAGACCAAAACTCTTTTCCCAGCAAATCATTATCTTGAACTGGCATTTACCATAAAATATCAAGTTCCCACCTTTCTACAGATCCTCTGATGTCCAATATTACTCATGAGACTGACAAAATTATTTTCAGTAAATAGTATCTGATGTTAAAAAGATTTGGTCTTTGGGGGCAGTATGTTGACTTGGTTACATAAGCTCCCCAAGAGACAAAAAGATAATTAAGTTCCACTTTTTCCCTGTAATTATGTTAACTTGATCTAGACAAGTTTTTAATGGTGATATATCGGTTTCTAAATCGTATTTATTGATACTTATGGCAAATTTTATTCCACTTTTGCCTTGGATAAGCGATTAAAAAATATGAATATCGCCCCTATAAGTAAGACAGGTCACTCCTCTAATCCAAATTTCTTCAAGCATGTGTGGGACGCTTCTACGATATGAATTGTGTTAAGACTTGATGTATTAGGAACTTTTCATCACTTACAAACAGTTCAAAAGGTGGGGCGAGCAATTTAGCCACTACAATTCATCAAGTAACTCATGTTAAGTATGAGAATACAAGTAAACTAAGTAAACACTGATGACAGGGGAGATCATATCTCACAGTAGAAGTCCACTCCATGAGTTGAGTGATTTTTAATGTAAATGCATCTGTGCAACTGCACACTAATGGTACTCCATTCTTTTGCATATGCTCCCGCTGTACACTTTGCATTTCAATTTGCGACTGAGTTATTTTAATTATCATTATGTTGCATAAAGATGTTTCTTTGAAGTGAATTTCAAGTGTCTATGCTGCTCCATTGAGAAGTTATTAGGGAAAAACTGAATTATCCTTAATTTATGGACATGAGTGTATATATTGAAAAAAAAAAAAAAAAAAAAAGAATCGTACTTTTCAATGATTGCTAAAAAAACGCCTCTAAAGATTTTGTTTAAAATCGCTGTGGCAATGCCTCTTAAGTGTTTTAAACATCCCCACCTCCGAAATTCCCGTAAAAATGCTTTAATGGCGTAAAAAGTTGAAAAACGAATGTCTTTAACACAGAGTACTCTTTCTTTGAGCATACCTCATCAACGATCGTTTTTTCTTCTCTCCTCAGTTTCACTTACAAGAAAGGATAATATAAGAATTATCGAAAAGTATATCTCTAAAATCATCATTTTGGCGGAGATTTTTTTCTTTTTTTTTCTTCTTTTTTTCTTTTCTTTTTTTTTTCTCTTTTTTTCTTCTTTTTTTTCTTTTCTTTCTTTTTTTTTCTTCTTTCTTTTTTCTTTTTTTTTTCTTTTTTTTTCTTCTTTTTTTTCTTCTTTTTTTCCTTCTTTTTTCTTCTTCTTTTTTTTCTTCTTCTTTTTTCTTCTTTTTTTTTCTCCTTCTTTTTTTTCTTTTTTTCTTTTTTTTTATAAGATTCATAGTAGAATTATCACAAAAATATCGTCAAACTGGCCATATTTGTTAAATGAATGATGAAAATATAAAAATGGTAAATGACACAAATCCACGACAGTATTTTAGTGTAATTGAAAGTTGTGCGATGTTTCACATCACTAGTTTCTATTGACAATAGAACTCTCTGAACAATAGAATTCTCTGTAATCCGGATTTTGTAAATATATTTTCACTCAATTTAGTCCACGTTTATCTTTTGCGTACAGAAAATCGAGCACAATCCAACAATCACTTTTCTACAAGCCTACTTTCTAACTAGTAATCAGTAATTTTAAAATCTTAAGTTGAAAGTAAAATTTTGAAGAATTATTGATGGATTGTTTTTTGAAGTCAGAGTATTAACGTTACCAGTCAGGACCGAAAGGCTTCTAATCCAATTAGTTTGCTTTTCTAATTTGAAATTAGCATTTTTAGAGCCTTCGTTAAAAGTCTGCAAGTGACATGAAAGCTGAACTCTTTAAAGTACATGGACTTTTATATGGCTTCGAATAATAAAAAATTTCTACGTTTGTATGGTTGGTTGTTTTCAGATTATCTGGCGCCGTCAGCAACACGAGGGCTATAATTCGCCGAAACATTCGTCATTAGACAAGCCAACATACATTTACAAACACCCATGCCTAACACCAGACTCGAACCCGCAACCTCGTGGTCTAGAAGCTAGCACACTAACCACTATACCATTTGGTCGGCCTACGTTTGTATGGCTTTAGATAAACTTTATTTGAATATGACCCGAATTGGATTCTTAGAGTTGAGTACTTGAGTAATTTTACGTTTCCTGTTATGTATTTCTGCCTGACATGTAACGAGGTCGACACCTGAGATGGCGCCTCACTCTCCATAAACGCGTGTCACGTCAACGTAAGAATAATTATGTAGTGATAGATTTAACGCAGGTACCAATGGACATTTCCCACATTTTTTTATTCTATTCTAAATGTTTCAAAAAGGCCATAAACACTAAAAATTTGGGCTGCCTGCGTTTTTACTTTTTTTTTTTAATTTGCAACCTAAGTTCACCTGTTAGATTTGGCCAGGAAAAACGACACATTCGGCACGAATCCAATGTGACGTCACTTCATCTGAAACAACTTGGCTTGAAACTTAGCAACGGAAACCAGTTTTGCAAGTTTCTCGCAAATCGCGCCAACAGTTACGCGATAGAGCAATTGCCACCAAACGCACTCCAACTATTTGGCAGAAACCTCTCGATAACCACAGAAACGGAAGGATGTCGTGTCCTCTCAGCAGATCGTTTTGATCGGAGTTGGTTTCGGGGCATTTTCTTTTCTTAATATTTAAATAGTTAATTTTTGTATGGAACTTTTGTTTGAATATTTGGAATCAGAAAAAAATTCTTCATAAATATAAATGAATTGCACTCGTTTTTTTAAAAAAAATGCTGGAATCGTCCATTAATCTAAAAGTAAGATATTTACTCTTCCTCGATTCTCTGATCGACTTCTCTTGTAGACTGAGAGGCGACTGCAATTTTTGGACCCCATCGAACATCATTCTGAATTTTTTATAGAAGCTAGAGAAAAGTGAGTAGATTACGAATCCACTGGTCTGCCGTGGCAAAATTGGTCGAAACTGGTCAAAAATCGACTTTTAATAAGTTGAACTAAATCGAATTGCCAAATGCGCTATAACTTGCCAAATAATAAGCATTTTTTTTTTTTATTTGGTAACCCTCACTCTTTAATTTTCAATTAAGAAGGTTGCAGACGATTCAGATATCTGACGAAGGGCTACTTGCATCTAATAAAATGGAGCCAAGTTGGCAAAAAATATTACGTAACTGATGTCCCCAATTTGACTTACTTTTAAAAGATATAAGTTTTCCGAGCCAAAGATCAGAAATCGTTTGCGCTTTTTCTCATTGAAAATCAAAATGAAGTGGGTTGCCAAACGAATAAGTTTGTTCTATTTTTGGTAAGTTATGACATATTTGGCAATCGGATTTTAGTTCAACTAATTCCAAGTTGATTTTTGATCAGTTTCGTCCATTTTTGCTACTGCAGACCAGTGGATTCCTAATCTACTCACTTTTCTCCAATTTCTATAAGAAATTCAGAATGATGTTCGATGGGGTCCAAAAATTGCAGTCGCCTCTCGGACTATTGTGCATGAGCTTCAATAGGATTATTTGCAGGGTTTTCAGATTATATACATGAGGACATAATCAATACTTAGATATTATGGCCTTAATAAAAATGCAGCATTAGGTCTATGGGGGAGGGACGGGCTGCCAATCTCTCTTGAGTATTTCAACGCATGATTCTTGAAATTTAATTATTAATGGGATATTTTTGCACAACACTTCTAACTAAGCGCACTTATAATTTATTGTTAAAGGAACACTCTACAATCTGGACTTTTTTTTATTAATGTATTTTTAAATAAAAAAAATAGATATAGCTTATTTGAATTTACATGAAAGAACCATAATTCACAAAAAAAAAAAAAAAAAAAAAAAATCGTGTTTTTTTTTTTTTTTTTTTTTTTTTAAATTTATAATAATTTTTTACACGTTTTTAATGCTAAGTTTTTTTTTTTTAAATACTAAAAATTTTTCCCACAATCATTTCTAAATTTTTTTTTTTTAAATTCTAAATAATTCTTTAAAAATTCTTTAATTCTAAAAGTCGCCAGAAGCGGCACCGCGCGATCGCCATTCAAGTGGCTCTGTATAATAAGGCCATAAGCGTACTTTTACTCTTTCTTTTAGGAAGCGGATGCATATTCCTTTATCTTAGTTTATTATAATACCAATTAACCGATGTTTTACTAGTTCCTCAATATAGTTTAATATAGTTTTTAAAACACATAAGGTCCTTATTATACAGAGCCACACGAAAGGCGCCACCGCTTCAATCACTCGGACAAGCCACTCGAAGTGAAGCAAGCAATCCTGGAACTTATACTGAGCCACAACAGTCGCCAGAAGCAGCGGCGCACGATCGCCACTCGAGTTGCTTTGTATAATAAGGCCATAAGCGCATTTACAATATATTGTTAAACAAAACTGACAAAGTTACATTTACTCTTTCTTTTAGGAAGCGGATGCATATTCGTTTATCTGAGTTTATTAATACCGATTAACCGATGTTTTACTAGTTCCTCAATATAGTTTTTTTTTTTTAAAAAAAAGGTCCTTATTATACGGCGCCACCGTTTTAATCACTCGGACAAGCCACTCGAAGTGAAACAAGCAATCCTGGAGCTCAATCCTGGAGCATATACTGAGCCACAGCAGTCGCCAGAAGCAGCGGCGCACGATCGCCACTCGAGTTGCTCTGTATAATAAGGCCATAAGCGCATTTACAATATATTGTTAAACAAAACTGACAAAGTTGCATTTACTCTTTCTTTTAGGAAGCGGATGCATATTCGTTTATCTGAGTTTATTAATACCGATTAACCGATGTTTTACTAGTTCCTCAATATAGTTTTTTTTTTAAAAAAAAAAAGGTCCTTATTATACGGCGCCACCGTTTTAATCACTCGGACAAGCCACTCGAAGTGAAACAAGCAATCCTGGAGCTCAATCCTGGAGCATATACTGAGCCACAGCAGTCGCCAGAAGCAGCGGCGCACGATCGCCACTCGAGTTGCTCTGTATAATAAGGCCATAAGCGCATTTACAATATATTGTTAAACAAAACTGACAAAGTTGCATTTACTCTTTCTTTTAGGAAGCGGATGCATATTCGTTTATCTGAGTTTATTAATACCGATTAACCGATGTTTTACTAGTTCCTCAATATAGTTTTTTTAAAAAAAAAAAGGTCCTTATTATACGGCGCCACCGTTTCAATCACTCGGACAAGCCACTCGAAGTGAAACAAGCAATCCTGGAGCTCAATCCTGGAGCATATACTGAGCCACAGCAGTCGCCAGAAGCAGCGGCGCGCGATCGCCACTCGAGTTGCTCTGTATAATAAGGCCATAAGCGCATTTACAATATATTGTTAAACAAAACTGACAAAGTTACATTTACTCTTTCTTTTAGGAAGCGGATGCATATTCGTTTATCTGAGTTTATTAATACCGATTAACCGATGTTTTACTAGTTCCTCGATATAGTTTTTAAAATACATAAGAAGTTTTTAAAAAGCTGTTAAAATCAGATTGTGCTGTCTGACCTCACTGATCCGAAAAAGTGTTGTTACATCAAGAAGCCTTTTCGAGAGTTGGTACGAAATTGGGGTCGAGCGATATCCGTACCTCCTCGCAACATCACATGATCAGAAAGCTCATTTGAAAGTTTTATTGATGGAAATTCCTCAGTTTTGAAACGCGACGAAATAGAGCGTGACATAGAAGTGCTTCTTTATTGGAAACATAAAATGTACCATTAAAAAAATAAAAATATTCTCTGCCCAGTCATTGTTTATTGTGAAATACTCATTACAATATAAAACCAAACACCGGATTTTTATGTTTCATCTGGTTCTGAATACACTGACGTAACTAGAAGAATGTTTTTCTTTGCTCTCCAATCCGCACTCAAAACTTTACTATTTAATTTTTTTTTTTTTTACATAGATACAAACCTATCGAGAAAAAAGAAAATAATTGTCTTCGATTATCGACATAGTTTTCTTTAAAGTCATATTTGGTATAATTTTTTTTCCCTTTACATAATCCCCCCCCCCCCCCCCTCCCCCTCCTCTTCCCGAACTTATTCTTCGTTTAGTTAATCAAAGTTCCACAGAACTCGAAAAATTCCGTTCAATTTTTGTTCCTCCTGACCAATTTTGAAACGGTATAGTGGTTAGCGTGCTAGCTTCTAGACCGCGAGGTTGCGGGTTCGAGTCCCGTGTTGGCATGGGTGTTCGTAAATGTATGTTGGCTTGTCTAATGACGAATGTTTCGACGCATTAAAGCCCTCGTGCTGCTGACGGCGCCAGATAATCTGAAAACAACCAACCAAGCTGACCAATTTTGACGAGAAATTTATTATTTTGTAGGATTGTGATTGTCACTGTCAACAAAAGGACACTTCTACAGTAAGTTTTCTTTACGATACATCAGGTAATCGGTTCTAAAGTATCTAAGTTGGGAATAGCCTTTTTTTAAAAAAAAACAAATTCTTGTTAGTTATTTTGTTCCTGGTGATATTGTTTGTCAGAACTGGAGGTACCAAGTTTATTGTTTAGTATTTAGTGATAAAAATATTTCTCAATGAAGGATGACGACATTTGGAAGCATTTTTTGGCGTTTTTAGAAGCGGCGGCGATCGGGAAGGGGGGGGGGGGAGGAAGAGTACCCCTACAAGTAGTGGCTGTGATAGGGCTGGAGAGGGGGAGTACCCCTACAATTTGTTGGTTTTAATTGCAATATCGTCAAATAAGTTACAATTTCCCTTTTTATCCATATTTGTTTCGAATATTCAAAATATTTTATATCAATAAGTTAAATTATGCAATTTATCAATGTAATGTAATTATTAGTGTATTACCATTAGATACTAGCAAACTCGTTAAATCGGTAATACTATCCTACCAATATCTCTTAAGACAGTGGTAGGTAATTTTTTGCCGGTGACGGGAAGCGTGATTTAATTTCTTTAACTTTCTCTTAGTTGAAATTTCCGAAAAATTTAATTTCTTCAATTTTTTCCAAGAGCCGTATCCTATTTTTTTTATTATTTATTATTATTATTATTATTATTGTTGTTGTTGTTGTTGTTATTATTATTATTATTATTATCATTATTATTGTTGTTGTTGTTATTATTGTTATTATTGTTGTTATTATTATTATTATTATTATTATTATTATTATTATTATTATTATTATTATTGATATTATTGTTATTATTGTTATTATTATTATTATTATTATTATTATTATTATTATTATTATTATTATTATTATTATTATTATTATTATTATTGTTATTGTTATTGTTATTATTGTTGTTATTATTATTATTATTATTATTATTATTATTATTATTATTATTATAATAACTTTGAAACACGTTTTCAGCTGTAATTTTCTAAAAACAAATCCTATGTTTCAATAATTCGGACATTATTTTTCAACTAGAGAGTTGTGTTTTGGGAAATTCTTTAACTTATAGAAGTAAAAACAAATTTTTTTAGTTGTGTAACCTGTTTCCGAAATAATTAATTTATACTGAACAATTTTAAAGTTTAGTCATAGTAATTGGAATGCGCAACAGAAATTTATTTAATTATTCTTGAAAATAATAAATCCTAAATGATAAAAGGGAATGTTTCAAAGTATAGGCATTTGTTTCACGTATACTTGGGAAAATATCTGTCATGTACTATACTAAACTTCAACTTAACTAGACATCACTTAGAAGGTAGATCGTAACAGTGCTCATAGGTATTTAATCCATTTTGGCGGCGTATAAGCATAATGTTCGCCAAACCACAACCCTGTAGAGAACAAAAGGCTATAAGGTTTGGCGAGAATTATGCTTTCACGCCGCCAAAATGGATTAAATACCTATGAGCACTGTGACGATCTATCGTCTAAGTGATGTCTAGTTAAGTTGAAGTTTAGTATATTAATAGATCTGAATCATTAACCCTCCAGTGCATAATTTTTTAAATCCTTTATATTAACTTTGCTTTTGTAGATCGGAGCGTAATCTGCAGAGGCCTAATAAACACTCTTGCCGTCATCCAATCCGTCTGAAACTTGGCAGATTAGTTCGATGTCAATGATAATGCATTCTATCAAATTTTGGGGCTGCTACTGTCACTAAAAAGTTGCTTTTACGGAATACTAATAAAAGCGCGTTAAAATACTTTGAACCTATATCATTGTGGAAACTCTTTCCTGTTGCCAATTTTTTTTAATAAATAAATAATAAAATTACTTTCTTCAGAATAAGTAAATGATATTTGGATGTTCATGAATAAATTCGCGTTCATTTTTAATAAATAAATTTTGAAACGTAGTTTGCCACACATTTTCTAGTAGAAATGCTTGTGATATCGGTGCTGTGTTAATGTATATAAAAACTGACAATGCGTATAAAGAATTCTTTAAAAACTCTGTTTTTAAGGGTTAAATTATTTGTTTATGATGTAACTAGCTGTAATGTATTTGGTGTTTATTATAAAAGTGTATTAATAAAAGTACCTTTTTAGTTATAAACAATCTTAGTATGACTGATATAATTAAATGCAATTTTAAATTACAATAGTTTGGATTTTCAATGAGAAAAAGCGCAAACGATTTCTGATCTCTGGCTCGGAAAACTTGTATCTTTTAAAAGTAAGCCAAATTGGCGACATCAGTTACGTCATCAGTGAGGTAAAGTTTATTGCCAATTTGGCTCATTTGGGAAAGATGCAACTAAACCATCGCCACACAACCGAATCGTCTGCAACTTTCTTAATTGAAAATTAAAGAGTGAGGGTTACCAATAAAAATAATTGAACATTATTTGACAAGTTATGGCGCATTTTTCAATTGGATTTAGTTCAACTTATTAAAAGTCGATTTTGACCATTTTCGGCCATTTTTGCCATGGCAGACCAATGGATTCGTAATCTACTCACTTTTCTCTAGCTTCTATAAAAAATTCAGAATGATGCTTGATGGGGTCGAAAAATTGCAGTCGCCTCTCAGTCTACAAGTAATCCTTCAAAAGGGTTCCGACCTGTCCGACCGAAAGTGGTTTCCGATCCGGTCGGAACAGTTTCGGTCGACGTCACCGAGAAAAAAATTGCATAAAAATCAGCAAATTTTTATGTTCAGTCAATTATACAAGGTGTCCACAAATTTGTTGGGCAATGGGAGCTCAAATAGATTTGTATAACTCTTAATAACAATCATATTAAACAATTTTGTTTGCATATAGAATGAGATGGTGAACATAAATTAATTGGGGGAAAAGAATGGTGTTATAAATCCTAGATATTAAGAGTTATTCAGATGTATTTGAGCTCCATTGCCCGACTAATTTGGCCGACCAAACGGTATAGTGGTTAGCGTCCTAGCTTCTAGACCGCGAGGTTGCGGGTTCCGAGTCCCGTGTTAGGCATGGGTGTTTGTAAATGTATGTTGGCTTGTCTAATGACGAATGTTTCTGCGCATTATAGCCCTCGTGTTGCTGACGCCGCCAGATAATCTGAAAACAACCAACCAACCAACCCGACTAATTTGTGGACATCCTGTATAGAGAAGGTCGGAGAAGCAGTAGTAGTGAAAGTTCAGAATCCCTCCAGGTGTCAATTGACCGCGAGGTTGCGGGTTCGAGTCCCGCGTTAGGCATGGGTGTTTGTAAATGCATGTTGTCTTGTCTAATGACGAATGTTTCGGCGCATTGTAGCCCTCGTGTTGCTGACGCCGCCAGATAATCTGAAAACAACCAACCAGGTGTCAATTATTTTCACTTAAATATCTTAAGTTCATGTGTTATAGTGAATTATATCAATACACAACACAACATAATCTCTTTTTACAAACACTACTTATCACTACCTTTTTGCCTTCTACACTTATTTATCCCTGAAGATTAAAAACTCCTAGTTCATATCGGTGCCGTTGGTTCCACAGAAAATAAGCAATCAATATAAAACATAACCGCCTTCCGAAAACCCTCCCTCGCGTTCCACAACAGAACCCCCCCCCCCCCCCCATCTCCACACGCATAAACGAATCATATCATAAAATAAATAAGAAGAAAAAAAAGCTCCCCAGGAAAAACTTTATTATATTCCAACAAATAAGGGGTCGCCCCCATCTCCCTTCTCTGTAGATTTGTATCTGTACACGCGAGTGGATTTTTTTTTTTTTTTTTTGGTATTCTTGATTCCCTCTTTTAAAAATTAAAACTTTCTTTTCATCCTTGCTTGTCGGAAGAGGGGTGTGTTGCCAGACCCCCTAAAAGAGGAACTTGATAAATGATCGTTTGGCACGCAAAAGCACGCGCCCGGGGGGAGAGGGGGGGGGGATGATAAATGATTGCTATTTTTCCATGTCCGAAACATTCGGGGATATACCCTCACTGGATGATGACTAACTGGGAAAGATTGTTGTTTTCCACTCTAGCCCACTTGAGCCATCTGCTTTGCAAATGTTTCGTCTTTTTTCCAATGCCAATTTCAACTGTTTCAGCGAGTTAAGAATGATCCCAAGTCATTTCAAATCCTTTATATTAACTTCGATTTTGTGTGTTTGTTTTAGAGTCCGAGAGGCGACTGCAATTTTTGGACCCCATCTAACATCATTCTGAATTTTTTATTGAAATTGGAGAAAAGTGAGTAGATTGCGAATTCACTGGTCTGCCGTGGCAAAAATGGCCGAAATTGATCAAAAATCGACTTGGAATAAGTTCAACTAAAATCCGATTGCCAAATATGTCATAACTTGATAAAAAAAAATAACAAACTTTTTCGTAAAGCAACCCACTGCATTTTGAATTTCAATGAGAAAAAGCGCAAACGATTTATGATCTCTGGCTCGGAAAACTTGTATCTTTTAAAAGTAGGCCAAATTGGCGACATCAGTTACGTCATCAGTGACGTAATGTTTATTGCCAACTTGACTCATTTTTAAAAGATACAAGAAAGCCGTCGCCAGGTATCTGAATCGTCTGCATCCTTCTTAATTGAAAATTAAAGAGTGAGAGTTACAAAAAAAAAAAAAAAATGCTCATTATTTTGCAAGTTATGGCGCATTTGGCAATTGGATTTGGTTCAACTTATTAAAAGTCGTTTTTTTTTACCAGTTTCGGCCATTTTTGCCACGGCAGACCAGTGGATTCGTATTCTACTCACTTTTCTCCAATTTCTATAAAAAATTCAGAATGATGTTCGATGGGGTCCAAAAATTGCAGTTGCCTCTCTGTCTATTTAATTGTCGATGGGAACGGAATCTACGGAAGCCTAATCACCCTCCTCCCCCTTGTCGTTATCCAATCAGGCTGAAACTTGGCAGATAGATTCGATCTCAATAACAATGCATTCTATCAAATTCTGGTGCTGTTACTGTCACTAAAAGGTCGCTTTTACGGAATGCTAATAAACCAACTGGCCGTCATCCAATCGTGCTTTGACTAGCATTGAACCGACCACTGTTGAAACTCTTTCCTATTGGCAAATTTTTTTTAATAAATAAATATTAAAATTACTTTAATCAGAATAAATACATTATATTCAGATGTTAGAGAATAAATTCACGTTAATTTTTAATAAATATTGAGACTTATTCTTCGCATTTTCTGCTAATAGAAATATTTTTGATATCGGCACTGTGTTAGTGAGTGTAAAAATTGACAATGCATATAAAGGCTAGAAGAATTATCGAATTAGAAGAATATATCATAGAAGTTGGTTGGTTGTTTTCAGATTATCTGGCGCCGTCAGCAACACGAGGGCTATAATGCGCCGAAATATTCGTCATTAGACAAGCCAACATACATTTACAAACACCCATGCCTTACACGGGACTCGAACCAGCAACCTCGCGGGTTAGAAGCTAGCACGCTAACCACTATACCGTTTGGTCGGCTATATCATAGAAGAGGCAATAAAATAGGCCATAAAAGAATTATCGACAAAAATATTGCAGAATTGGCAATTTTTTCTAAATTAGTGATGAATATATTATAACAGTATAAAACACCCATTCGCGTCAGTATAATAATGCGACTGAAAGTTGTGCGATGTTCCACACTCCTAATTTATTCCTGCAATAGGGTACAAAACCGAAGTTAATATAAAAGATTTAAAAATAGATCATTGAGCGTACAAACCAAACAACCATATAGAAATGTGAACTTTGAAAAAATCTAAAAAAATTAAAGAATTGAATAAAAAAAAAAACTTCTTCAATTTATTTCTCTCCGTATGATGCTCCAACAATTATGACGGATAATACAAAACTTTATGGAGTTAATTAAAAGCTAGACTGCTGCCGGTAATTACCACATGATAACAAACCAGCGTTTCGATGGAAAATAATTAATAGTTTAAAAAACTAAAAAATACGCTTTAATAGAAAAGTGAACTAAAAAGTAGAAAATAATTTAAAATAAGTTTGAAATAAGAATAGAGTGATTAACAAGAAATATTCATTTTATCGTAAAAAAGCGTGGGGTGCTTTTTAAGATATTTTCATAATGGCTCTACTCTTACCAATATCTGTCATTAAATATTTTCAACAATTGACATCAAGCACCCCACGCTTTTTTACGATAAAATAAATATTTCTTGTTAATCACTCTATTCTTATTTCAAACTTATTTAAAATTATTTTCTACTTTTTAGTTCACTTTTCTATTAAAGCGTATTTTTTAGTTTTTTAAACTATTAATTATTTTCTATTTTTTAGTTTGGTTTTCTATTAAAGCGTGTTTCTTAGTTTTTAAACTATTAATTATTTTTTCCGTAAACTCTAATTTTTTTTCAGTTAGTGTACAAAACTCTCCAGTTGTTCCTGCCAATAGTCACATGCTTGTCTCAAATTTAAGTCATGTGTATGCCTTAGTACACGCCGTATTACTTGGCACAAAACACTACCGTGTCTCTGAATATGAAAAATCACTAATCCTGAAGATTCTGGTAGTAAGGATAATGCGACTAAAAAAAAAACTCTCTTTGTATAACTGTCTTTCAAATGACAAATCTTTCAAACGGCACACCAGGGTTCGATTTCGGAGAAGGTTGGTTGGTTGGAATTTAACGGCGCAAGGGCAACACGAGCTAATCCTTGTGATAAAGCGACAAACTTATTGAATTGTCATCGGTCCTTAATAAGTATGCCAAATTTCGAGTTAATCCGACGTTTTGAAGGGGGTCAAAATCATGTTCAAAGATTCCGTTACATACTAACATATTAACATACGTCTGAAGCTAATAAAAGCGTATTAATAACGATGCTTGCACTGTCTTTAATTTGCAAGATAGAGAACTTCATTAAAATGTTTTTTATTTAAAATGGTTTTCTAATGTTCATATTTCAAATCAAATGGTTTGCCGATCTCTCCAAGACCAAACAATGTAGTTGAGCAAAAAAAGCGCTTTAAATTCAATAATTGGATCTTACTGTTAACAATTTTTACACTTGTTTTCATTCAAATTAATTTGCTTTGCAATACAAATACGACTTGGTAGAATTAAATATTTCAAATGCTAGTTATTTTCAAAACTTGCACAAAAAAGTGCAAATAAATAGCATATTGCGATAGTTAAAATTTTGTATTTATTATAGATTATGACTTGGGGTTCCATTAATGAATTGGAACCCAATTTTTTATAGTTAAAATTAATTATTTAAAAAACGTTATCTTAAAGGACCAAAAGTCACATTTTCTCTAAGGAGAATAAAAAGGTTCTAAGGGTTCCTAAGGGTTCCATGAATTTAAATATCAAATTCTATAAAAATTCTTGAACTTTCTCGATGTTTTGGAAGTTAACTGTTCTTTTATATTATTGACAGTGATATAGCGTTGCTCAATTTAGCATGATTAGGCTTACATGATATAGAGAAAATATAATAGTCCGAGAGGCGACTGCAATTTTTGGACCCATCGAACATCATACTGAAATTTTTATAGAAATTGGAGAAAAGTGAGTAGATTAGGAATCCACTGGTCTGCCGTAGCGAAAATGGCCGAAACTGATAAAAAATTGACTTTGAATTAGTTGAACTAAAATCCGATTGCCAAATATGTCATAACTTGCCAAAAAGAGAACTAACTTTTTCGTCTGGCAACCCACTGCATTTTGATTTTCAATGAGAAAAAGGGCAAACGATTTCTGATCTCTGGCTCGGAAAACTTGTATCTTTTAAAAATAAGTCAAATTGGCGACATTAGTTACGTCATCAGTGACGTAATGTTTATTGCCAACTTGGCTCCCTTTTAATGGATGCAAGTAGACCGTCGCCAGATATCTAAATCGTCTGCAACCTTCTTAATTGAAAATTAAAGAGTGAGGGTTAACAAATAAAAAAAAAATGCTCATTATTTGGCAAGTTATGGCGCATTTGGCAATTGGATTTAGTTCAACTTATTAAAAGTCGATTTTTGACTAGTTTCGGCCATTTTTACCACGGCAGACTAGTGGATTCCTAATCTACTCACTTTTCTCTAATTTCTATAAAAAATTCAGAATAATGTTCGATGGGTTCCAAAAATTGCAGTCGCCTTTCAGTCTATAATCTATTAGCCTCTTCCAAACCTGCTTGGAAAGTTGATAAAAGTGACGTAGAAACAATCTTTGTTTTGATTAGTCTGTGGAACTTTCTCAATGACGATGACGTTCCTATTTAATGGTCAAGTGGTTGTAGTTATCACGTGATTATGATGTCATGCCACTGACCGGTTTGGATTATTTTCATTTCAGTCGGAATACAACTTTGTTGATAAAGCTCTGTCTAATTAACTTACCTTTCATATAAGTCTCTTAAAGTGACATAATTCCTTCCGGTAGCCAAAATTCGATCTGATGTTTATTTTTTCTTCGTTGGAATTAGGCAGCAGGTGGCATTGAAAAGACGCTGTTTAATTATTCGAATTTGTATACGAGACCACGAAGCGTTCTCTGAAAAGTATTAGCTTGCTAACCAGGCAGTTTTATCGGTGTCGCTTCCCTACTTTCTTAATGCTGAAGTTGAAGGGGGGGGGGGGGTCGGAAGGCTCTAATTAGTCCATGTTAAAAAGGCCTTTTTTATGTACCTTTTTCTCAGAAACTACTCATAGCATTGGGCATATCAAACGGTATAGTGGTTAGCGTGCTAGCTTCTAGACCGCGAGGTTGCGGTTTCGAGTCCAGTGTTAGGCATGGGTGTTTGTAAATGTATGTTGGCTTGTCTAATGACGAATCTTTCGGCGCATTATAGCCCTCGTGTTGCTGACGGTGCCAGATAATATGAAAACAACCAACCAACTCATAGAATTGGATTTTAAATTTTGTACAGACAGTATTAAAACATTTTTTCATAGACTGACATATGCTTTTGTAAAAATAACTTTTTTAAGGGGGGGAATTTATGATGTTTTTAAATTTTTTTATTGAATTTTCTAAAAAAAATCATGATAATGATTTAAAAAAAAATTTAAAAAAAAATTAGCATTTCTGTCAAAGCATATGTCTGTTCGTGTAAAATTATCATACGTGCCAGGAAAAAAAAATTCAAAGAAAAATATAGAGTGGATCCTGAGAAATAGGTACATTTGTATGAAAAAAACAGCATTTTGAGAAAACAGCGTTTAAAGAACAAAGCAGACGGGTTTTTTCAGTGATGTTATTTTAGAAATATATTTAAAAGTGCTTCGGATGAGCGCATTACCCACCAAGTAAAACCATCTTGTAGATAAAAAAAAATTGGCCTTCCGACCTCCCTTAAGCTCCACTAAATAAAAAAAATTCCAACCAATCTTGAAAACACTGTATCTCTGGACGCAATTACTTTGCGAAATCCAATTCGGATTTAGACAATTGTGCTGCAGAGGCCGTTTCGCACTAACAAGTGCCAGATTGCATGTTTTGAAAATGCCAGAACCACGTTTCGCTTTAACAGCAACCTGATTGCATGTTTTGCAAATGTCAATTGCTGCGACTATATTTTTTCTCAGCTCCGAATCAGTGACCACTGGTCAGTCTCTTGTAGGAACACCACCAATTATTGCACTCTAACATAACACGCATCGAGTACTCAACACCGCAATTGTACTGGTTGGCCGAACTCCAAGCAAACAAACCCATTTTCTTGCTCATCGGCCCTTAGCATTGAAGCAAGGAATCGAATTGAAAATCCGATCCCAGAAGGGAGAAGAAAAAAAGAATCGAGTGAAAAAAAAAAGATCGAGTTGTTTGGTGTTTAAGGAGGGCATGAGCCACTCGGTCTTGATGTGGTGACAAGCCAGAGATTGTTAAAAATAAAGTTGTCCCATTAAAAGTAAAGGGTTTTATTTTCTTAGGAGGTGATCAAGCGTCGATAATGAATTAGCGTGTCAATTTTTAGTGGACGTATTTAGAAAATAAAAATAATAAAAAATAAAAAAAAAGATCGATTGAGTCATCGATGTTTAACCGTGGGAGATGTGTTATGGACGGTTGACTGTCGAAGAACAACGAGGCCAAATGACGAAAGCTCAAGTAATGAAAAGATCGTAAAAAGCGGGACTCGAATGTCATGTACTTTCTTGAGATTGATTCAATCCTCCGTGTGACTGTACTTGGAAAAACATCATTGAAATGTAACGACAATGTTCTTCCCTTACTAAACCAGAATCTATTGGGTTCTGGTCAGGGATTATGGAATCGACGGTAATCGAATTGCACTCGGATCTATCCTAGCAAAGCTTAATTGAAATATTCGCAATACAAACAACGTAGACTCAATCTAATCGTAACAGCACCAATGCGATTTGAATTGAGTTGATGCGATCACAACTGAATGAATCTTCCTTGAATTGAAAACAACCACAATGATCTGTCTAATAGCAATTCATTATGTTTAATCCCGATTCAATTGGTCCCGTCAGAATCGATCGGTCCAATGAAAATTGAATCTGTACAATCAGAATTCGATAGCCCATTCATAATTGAATTTGTACAACCTCAATTGAATCTGTATCTTATCAATTGAATCTGTATCTTATTAATTGAATCGGCTAAATTACTAATGAGTTTGTCTATTCACAATGTATCAGTCCGATCACCATTGAATAGATCCGATCTTCATTGAATTGCAAGCAACCACAATGAATCTGACCAATGACAATTTGATCAGTTTAATCCTAGTTTAATTGATCCCCTGATAAATGGATCAATCCAATCACAATTGAATCGGTACATTTATAATTGAATCGATCCATTTACAATTGAATCGGTCCATTTACAATTGTATCAGTTCGATCATAATTGAATCGTCCAATCCTATAGAATCGGTAAGGTCTCAATTGTACCTGCCTCTTCACAATTAAATGGGTCCGATCACAATTGAATCGGTACATTTATAATTGAATCGATCCATTTACAATTGAATCGGTCCATTTACAATTGTATCAGTTCGATCATAATTGAATCGTCCAATCCTATAGAATCGGTAAGGTCTCAATTGTACCTGCCTCTTCACAATTAAATGGGTCCGATCACAATTGAATCGGTACATTTATAATTGAATCGATCCATTTACAATTGAATCGGTCCATTTACAATTGTATCAGTTCGATCATAATTGAATCGTCCAATCCTATAGAATCGGTAAGGTCTCAATTGTACCTGCCTCTTCACAATTAAATGGGTCCGATCACAATTGAACAGATCCATTCACAATCGATTTGGTCACATCCATGTTGCATCAGCCGATTCGTAATTGAATCAATCAAGTCGAGGGAAGACTCTATTAGATTCCATTGGTTATCATGGCAACGTCGCAGCCGAAACGCGTTTCAGGAACACATGGCTGCAGTTTGGAGGAAGATCACCTTGATTGGAAACGGGGTTTTTCCTCGTGAATTGAGTATTGAGGCAAGAAGTTTGCCGGATTTTTTTTTTAACATTTACTGTAGAAATTGGATCTTTATTTTAGAATATTGTAAAATATATAATTTTAGCTTTGAACTAATACATTTATATGGAGTCCAGCTGTACTGGCTGTAGTGCACGAGCCGCCACTGAACTAGTGAGACGGATTTTAGGGTCAGGACCCCCCCACCCCCCTATTCCTAGGATCCTTAACATCGTGGTATTCTGTTATGATTTAAAAAGAAACATTTAGCAATCGTAAATTATTGCGAAAGAATACGGTTTTAATCTACCATAATTCAAGCAGAGTTTTCCTACCGTATCGCACTAAAGTAACTACTACGTTTAAGAACTTTAAAATAAATAACGGATTTGTATATTTCTTAGCATCAAAAAATCATTATGCATTATTTTTAGTCTACGTAGGTCCAATATAGAGTGTCGTTTGAAAGAAATGTAAAAATATGGATGTTTTCTTTTTTCAAAGGTAAATAAAGTGTTTCAGTGCTATATATGCCCTTGTATTTAAAGCGCCGTTAAAAATACAGGGTGTCTATAAAAGGTTGGACACATTTTAGTGTTGAATAATGAACCTACTTTTGGCATTTATACATATAGACTGAGAGGCGACTGCAATTTTTGGACCCCATCGAACATCATTCTGATTTTTTTTTATAGAAATTAGAGAAAAGTGAGTAGATTACAAATCCACTGGTCTGCCGTGGTAAAAATGGCCGAAACTGGTCAAAAATCGACTTTTAATAAGTTGAACTAAATCCAATTGCCAAATGAGCCATAACTTGCCAAATAATGAGAATTTTTTTTTATTTGGTAACCCTCACTCTTTAATTATCAATTAAGAAGGTTGCAGACGATTAAGAAATCTGGCGACGGTCTACTTGCATCTATTAAAAGGGAGCCAAGTTGGCAATAAACATTACGTCACGGATGACGTAACTGATGTAGCCAATTCGGCTTACTTTTAAAAGATACACATTTTCCAAGCCAGAGATCAAAAATCGTTTGCACTTTTTCTCATTGAAAATCAAAATGCAGGGTTGCCAGATGAAAGAGTTTGTTTTCTTTTTGGCAAGTTATGACATATTTGGCAATCGGATTTTAGTTCAACTCATTCCAAGTCGATTTTTGATCAGTTTAGGCCATTTTTGCCACAGCAGACCAGTGGATTCCTAATCTACTCACTTTTCTAAAAACTCTATAAAAAATTCAGAATGATGTTCGATGAGGTCCAAAAATTGCAGTCGCCTCTCGGACTAATAGAGTAACTCGTATATTTTCATTTATAGTAAACGTTGCCTTAGAAAATTTCCTTTTCCCATTTGAATATCATTTCTTTTGTAAATATCGTCTGCCCGTATTATTAATTTTATGTTTTTCTGGTTTCTTTTGTAAATATCGTCTGTGCGAGTTAATAATTGTAAGTTTTTATCTTTTGGGAAATCCAGATCCCCTGATATAACGCCATTGGACTTTTTCCTTTGCTGATTCGTAATGGACATCGTTTACGGAAGGAAAGTCAGGATTACAAGTCACAAAAAATAATAAAAATATAAATTTTCTGTTTTTTCGTGTTTATAATCTTTGAAACTTTCTCCTTATTCTGGCAATTTTCGTGAGCTGATCTGGTAACTGCAATCGCAATAAAACTATATTTTTATAGAGAATTTAGCATTGCTGCAATTGCTCTTTCGATATTTCGAACGCTTTTTCTCAGTTCATGATTTTTGGAATTCCCTACTTACTCAAAAGGCTAAAACTTCAGCAAATATGAATGAAATGGCTTGAAAATTTTGTTTGTGTTATTCTTAATATCTATTTGACAAAAATAGGCATGGAATTTTGAATAAAATACAAACTTTTTTTTTTTACAAATATAAATGTTTTTTTCGTTTTTTTACTTATAGGTACAGTAACTATAGTTTTTTTCGGAAACTGTTTTACTTATTCTAAATCCAATGCTTAAAAAGTTAAAGTAGTATATAACTAAAAAAATCAGGAGAAAAAATTAATATGATTGAATTTGAAATTTTATGAATTTTTTTAAAAATTTCTAAATTTTGAAAATTTAGAGCACTATGTGAACTTTTTTTTTTTAAATAAAATTTAATTTTCACTTAGTAATACTTCCAAATATGCAAAAATTATAATTTTAAAGGCTTAAATAAAAGAGTTTGAAGGGTACCAAGCAGGGACGTACTGGGGACATAAATCGGCCCGGTGAATTTAGATTTATGTCGGCCCAAATTTTCAATATCATCATCAATAAAATTTTGATAATCATATTTAATAAAAAAAATTCCAGTCATTAGTTTTAATAATTAACATATTGTATTATTGTGTGCGTGGAACATTTATATTTAATAATTAATTTCACTAATTAAATAATTTTGTTTATAAATTTTATTTATAGAATTGTTATGATAATTAGTTTAATTAAATCAAATTTTCTCTTCCTCTTCTATTTATACCTCTTTTGAGTGAACTTAGTTTCCACATACCGTTAATTAATTACTCACCAAAACTAAAATAAATACATCTAAATTGCAAAAATTAAAAGAAATCTAAATTGTCAACTAAAGAATGTCCAGGTTTAGTGAAAAAGTTTATTAGAAAATGACATCCTTAATTTTAAATGTCAAGAAATAGATAAAAAGTTATTCGATAATATATAAATCTTATATAACCGGGTTAGAGAGAGTGTGTGTGTGGAGAGGGGGGGGGAGGGGGAGTGAGTGAGATTTGATTGCATTGGGCTTTTTTAAAATACCTTAAGGAAGGCAATTATTTATATTGAAAAATAATGGAAAAGTTAAATAAAATTAAAAAACGGATCAGCCCATTTTTTACAGACACTGACCGGCCCTGTAATTGCACCGGACAACCCAATGGCCAGTACGCCACTGGTACCAAGTCTCTTTAACCCTTTGCACTCAAGGCCTTTTTCGCGCGGAGGAATCAGCAGCTCCTGACATTTTAGGTTCGGCTGGTGTTTATGGATTTGCTTCATAGAAACTAAACACAGTCATTGGCCTTGCATCGAATTTCCGCATCAAACCTAATGGTCCTCTCGTGGTTTGGCATCCAATCGTGTGGAGAATGAGAAGAGCCACTAGAGTGCAAAGGGTTAACTTGCTCATTTCCCATTCTGACTTCCAATAAAAATAAATAAGTGTTTTCCGTCTTTTATTCTGAGGTGTGAAATCACGCTCATCATCAACATAATTACGCAAATAATCATAACTGTACCCCATTGATTGATCCACGACTCTCTAACGATCCTACTGACACGTTGCTGTAGTGAATGAAATCAAACGTAAATGGACAGTAAGTCTCTGAGAATAAATTTCAATCGGATCAATATAACTCGTGGATCGCAATAATTGCAGTTAATTTCTTATTAATCGATGAACAATCGATATTCTTTATTGAGAATCGAATCTTATATCAGCATGGGATAAATCGAATTCTCCTAACTGATTAACAAGATAATAGTCCGAGAGGCGACTGCAATTTTTGGACCCCATCGAACATCATTCTGAATTTTTTTATAGAAATAGGAGAAAAGTGAGTAGATTAGGAATCCACTGGTCTGCCGTGGCAAAAATGGCCGAAACTGATCAATAATCGATTTGGAATGAGTTGAACTAAAATCAGATTGCCAAATATGTCATAACTTGCCAAAATAGAACAAACTTATTCGTCTGGCAACCCACTTTATTTTGATTTTCAATGAGAAAGAGCGCAAACGATTTCTGATCTTTGGCTAGGAAAACTTATATCTTTTAAAAGTAAGCCAAATTGGCGACATAAGTGACGTAATATTTTTTGCCAACTTGGCTCCCTTTTAATAGATGCAAGTAGACCGTCGCCAGATATCTGAATCGTCTGCAACTTTCTTAATTGATAATTAAAGAGTGAGGGTTACCAAATTAAAAAAAAAAAAATGCTCATTATCTGGCAAGTTATGGCTCATTTGTCAATTGGATTTAGTTCAACTTATTAAAAGTCGATTTTTGACCAGTTTCGGCCATTTTTGCCATGGCAGACCAGTGGATTCGTAATCTACTCACTTTTCTCTAATTTCTATAAGAAATTCAGAACGATGTTCGATGGGGTCCAAAAATTGCAGTCGCCTCTCAGTCTACATGCAAAAGTTACTGCAAAAATATTGCCAAACAGGCCATTTTTATTTTAATGACTGAAAATATGTAAACGGTAAATCACACCATACATTTTATTGCAATGACCAATACTATAGTGTGATTGAAAATTGGACGATGTTCCACACCCCTAGTTTTTCTTAAGTCATTCTTAATAACCGTTCCCCTATTTTGGTATATCACTACAAATATAACACGATGCAATGGCAATTGCCATAAAAAAAAAAAAATCCACAAGAAAAGCATCTTGGTATCTCTTGGCCCATCGATGATAAAGCAATTGAGTCCCGTTTAATCGTCCCCCTTACATTCCTCCCCCTCCACCTCTTTTACCATTAATCATCGTCCAACAGCAAGTTTGATTAATGCATTGCAAAAGGGAAAATGCAGCATTAGAGCCGCCGTAATTGAATTTAAGTGTAAAGAGTCAACGCGACGTAAAACATAAGCTGTCAGCGTGCTACTTAAAGTAATAAAACCTCTCAATTGCGTGCGCTCATGCTGTTAGGGTGCTGCTAAAAATGGATCAAATTGGATCGTAAAACAAGATTCGGTTTTGTAATGGATATGTTAATAGATTGATAGCTTCCGAATTGGTTGAGAGCCATTTTTCATGCAAAATATTAACTATTTTTATGCTCATTTAAGGCAAAACAAGTATTGCGTGTTGATGGGGTACGTTTATTAATAACTTGTGTGGATTGGCTAATGATATAGTTATGGATATGCTATCGGTGTAATTATGGTTATTGGTGTATTTATTAGTGAAACACTTTATTGAAGAATAATCGTTCGTCCTACAGACATTATATGAGTTACTTTCCACGTTTTTTTTTTTTTTTTTTTTTAGTTTCTGTTTCAGTAGCTTCCCCTTTTGAACAAATAACACTTATTAGTAACTTGTGTGCATTTACTAATGATGCAGTTATGTATATGCTATTCGTGTATTTATGGAACACTTTATTGTAGAGTAATTGGTAGGATTTTTTTGCACCGTAGACGTGGTGAACTATTATCCATGCTTTTTTATTATTATTTCTGTTTCAGTAGCTTCCCCTTTTGGACAAATAACACTTATTAGTAACTTGTGTGTATTTACTAATGATGCAGTTATGAATATGCTATTCGTGTATTTATGGAACACTTTATTGTAGATTAATTGGTAGGATTTTTTTGCACCGTAGACGTGGTGAATTATTATCCATGCTTTTTTATTATTATTTCTGTTTCAGTAGTTTACCCTTTTGGACAAATAACACTTATTAGTAACTTGTGTGTATTTACTAATGATGCAGTTATGTATATGCTATTCGTGTATTTATGGAACACTTTATTGTAGATTAATTGGTAGGATTTTTTTGCACCGTAGACGTGGTGAATGTGTATTTACTAATGATAGATGTATGTATATGGTATTCGTGTATTTATGGAACACTTTACTGTAGAGTAATTGGCAGGATTTTTTTGCACCGTAGACGTGGTGAATTATTATCCATGCTTTTTTATTGTTATTTCTGTTTCAGTAGTTTCCCCTTTTGAACAAATAACACTTATTAGTAACTTGTGTGCATTTACTAATGATGCAGTTATGTATATGCAATTCGTGTATTTATGGAACACTTTATTGTAGAGTAATTGGCAGGATATTTTTGCACCGTAGACGTGGTGAATTATTATCCATGCTTTTTTATTGTTATTTCTGTTTCAGTAGTTTCCCCTTTTGAACAAATAACACTTATTAGTAACTTGTGTGCATTTACTAATGATGCAGTTATGTATATGCAATTCGTGTATTTATGGAACACTTTATTGTAGAGTAATTGGCAGGATTTTTTTGCACCGTAGACGTGGTGAACTATTATCCATGCTTTTTTATTGTTATTTCTGTTTCAGTAGTTTCCCCTTTTGAACAAATAACACTTATTAGTAACTTGTGTGCATTTACTAATGATGCAGTTATGTATATGCAATTCGTGTATTTATGGAACACTTTATTGTAGAGTAATTGGCAGGATATTTTTGCACCGTAGACGTGGTGAATTATTATCCATGCTTTTTTATTGTTATTTCTGTTTCAGTAGTTTCCCCTTTTGAACAAATAACACTTATTAGTAACTTGTGTGCATTTACTAATGATGCAGTTATGTATATGCAATTCGTGTATTTATGGAACACTTTATTGTAGAGTAATTGGTAGGATTTTTTTGCACCGTAGACGTGGTGAACTATTATCCATGCTTTTTTATTGTTATTTCTGTTTCAGTAGTTTCCCCTTTTGAACAAATAACACTTATTAGTAACTTGTGTGCATTTACTAATGATGCAGTTATGTATATGCAATTCGTGTATTTATGGAACACTTTATTGTAGAGTAATTGGTAGGATTTTTTTGCACCGTAGACGTGGTGAACTATTATCCATGCTTTTTTATTGTTATTTCTGTTTCAGTAGCTTCCCCTTTTGAACAAATAACACTTATTAGTAACTTGTGTGCATTTACTAATGATGCAGTTATGTATATGCTATTCGTGTATTTATGGAACACTTTATTGTAGATTAATTGGTAGGATTTTTTTGCACCGTAGACGTGGTGAATTATTATCCATGCTTTTTTATTATTATTTCTGTTTCAGTAGTTTACCCTTTTGGACAAATAACACTTATTAGTAACTTGTGTGTATTTACTAATGATGCAGTTATGTATATGCTATTCGTGTATTTATGGAACACTTTATTGTAGATTAATTGGTAGGATTTTTTTGCACCGTAGACGTGGTGAATGTGTATTTACTAATGATAGATGTATGTATATGGTATTCGTGTATTTATGGAACACTTTACTGTAGAGTAATTGGCAGGATTTTTTTGCACCGTAGACGTGGTGAATTATTATCCATGCTTTTTTATTGTTATTTCTGTTTCAGTAGTTTCCCCTTTTGAACAAATAACACTTATTAGTAACTTGTGTGCATTTACTAATGATGCAGTTATGTATATGCAATTCGTGTATTTATGGAACACTTTATTGTAGAGTAATTGGCAGGATATTTTTGCACCGTAGACGTGGTGAATTATTATCCATGCTTTTTTATTATTATTTCTGTTTCAGTAGTTTACCCTTTTGGACAAATAACACTTATTAGTAACTTGTGTGTATTTATGTATTTACTAATGATGCAGTTATGTATATGCTATTCGTGTATTTATGGAACACTTTATTGTAGAGTAATTGGCAGGATTTTTTTGCACCGTAGACGTGGTGAATTATTATCCATGCTTTTTTATTGTTATTTCTGTTTCAGTAGTTTCCCCTTTTGGACAAATAACACTTATTAGTAACTTGTGTGTATTTATGTATTTACTAATGATGCAGTTATGTATATGCTATTCGTGTATTTATGGAACACTTTATTGTAGAGTAATTGGCAGGATTTTTTTGCACCGTAGACGTGGTGAATTATTATCCATGCTTTTTTATTATTATTTCTGTTTCAGTAGTTTACCCTTTTGGACAAATAACACTTATTAGTAACTTGTGTGTATTTATGTATTTACTAATGATGCAGTTATGTATATGCAATTCGTGTATTTATGGAACACTTTATTGTAGAGTAATTGGCAGGATTTTTTTGCACCGTAGACGTGGTGAATTATTATCCATGCTTTTTTATTGTTATTTCTGTTTCAGTAGTTTCCCCTTTTGAACAAATAACACTTATTAGTAACTTGTGTGCATTTACTAATGATGCAGTTATGTATATGCAATTCGTGTATTTATGGAACACTTTATTGTAGAGTAATTGGCAGGATATTTTTGCACCGTAGACGTGGTGAATTATTATCCATGCTTTTTTATTATTATTTCTGTTTCAGTAGTTTACCCTTTTGGACAAATAACACTTATTAGTAACTTGTGTGTATTTATGTATTTACTAATGATGCAGTTATGTATATGCTATTCGTGTATTTATGGAACACTTTATTGTAGAGTAATTGGCAGGATTTTTTTGCACCGTAGACGTGGTGAATTATTATCCATGCTTTTTTATTATTATTTCTGTTTCAGTAGTTTACCCTTTTGGACAAATAACACTTATTAGTAACTTGTGTGTATTTATGTATTTACTAATGATGCAGTTATGTATATGCTATTCGTGTATTTATGGAACACTTTATTGTAGAGTAATTGGCAGGATATTTTTGCACCGTAGACGTGGTGAATTATTATCCATGCTTTTTTATTATTATTTCTGTTTCAGTAGTTTACCCTTTTGGACAAATAACACTTATTAGTAACTTGTGTGTATTTATGTATTTACTAATGATGCAGTTATGTATATGCTATTCGTGTATTTATGGAACACTTTATTGTAGAGTAATTGGCAGGATATTTTTGCACCGTAGACGTGGTGAATTATTATCCATGCTTTTTTATTATTATTTCTGTTTCAGTAGTTTACCCTTTTGGACAAATAACACTTATTAGTAACTTGTGTGTATTTATGTATTTACTAATGATGCAGTTATGTATATGCTATTCGTGTATTTATGGAACACTTTATTGTAGAGTAATTGGCAGGATTTTTTTGCACCGTAAACGTGGTGAATTATTATCCATGCTTTTTTATTATTATTTCTGTTTCAGTAGCTTCCCTTCTTGAACAAATTGTCATTACTTCATTCATTAGTAACTTGTGCGGATTAACTAATGATGATATTGGTCTATTTATACAACACTTAATTTTAGAGTAATCTGTAGTCTTTTGCCGTCCCGTATGAATCAATTTCGGTGCTTTTTACCTCTATTTCAGCAGCTCCACCTGTTGGACCAATAGCTAGGAAGTGATTTTATTTCATTTAGTAGTAACTTACGAGGATTTACTAATGATACAGATATGCTGTTGGTGTAGTAACGAAACACTTCATTGACGAGTTATATTTAATCTTTTTTTCACCCCGAAGATATTATGAATTATTTTTCTAGATTATTTTACAATTCCACCTGTTGGACCGATAACTAAGAACTGTCATTAGTACAAATTAAATTAGCATTAATGTGACTTGAATTTTTTTTATTAAATCCATTTTCTCTCCCATAGATCTAATTCAATATATTCTCAGACACTGCCCACATAGCACACCCACACATCGTCCCAGGGACGTCCCTAGGAAGTCCCCAATCCTCCCCGGGACTCCGAAGGACTTCCTAGGGACCTCCCTGGAAGGATGTGTGTTATAAGGGTATTAATTTAATGATAAGCCGAAATATTTCTGAAAATCATCTAAAATTATTTGCAAATAAGAATATTCATAGTATTTTTATATCCAAAATTTCATTTCCCCCCCCCCCCCCCCCATCTTCTCTTCATAAAACTCTGAGCATTTATGACAATTTATACGTTGGTGACACGATATTTCGGCACAGTTTAACCCTCGCGAAGTTCTTAGAAAACTTCAAACGAATTAGATTTTGTAAAACATAACCATTACTTTGTTAAACATAACCATTATTTTGTAAAACATAACCATTATTTTGTAAAAATATAAATCCTTATTATGAATTGCCAACTATTGCCCGGCTTTCGTAGGTTGGCCGAGGGGAAAGAACGAATCAACCGGTTCGGCATAGATAGTAGAAAAGGTCGTGAACTTCGTACCCCCCATATGAGCCAACTAGCCAGAGCAGACCAATGCAATACAACTTATTTAATCGATTTTGATCTCGGATCGTGTTTTCATAGTGTTTGACCACTACGAACAAAAATAATCGATTTCGAGCCAAGGACTGATTTTTTTTTTTCTGTTTGCCCCACCTTACTTTTTAGAATGCTTTATCATCGACATCGAATCTGTCTGCCAATTTTCATCTCGATTGGATGACGGCAAATGCATTCATTAGACATCCGAAGGTTTGTCCGTCGCAAACGCACAAAATTGAAGTCAATATATAGGATTTAAAAAGACATGGGAATAGGTTTTGAATAATAATTATTCCTTTTTTTTACTTAGTCGAAATATAATTTGCACCCATCTGATGGCTGTGGGGTTGGCGCTCTGGATTCGCATACCAAAGGTGCTGGGCTTGAATCATGGATGTTAGTTGTGGTTAAGAATTTCCATTAAACTGTAGGCCCCGGTCTGAGCAATCATACTGCATAAAAATAGGTCGTTGAGCGTACAAGCCAACCAACCGCGAATGCAATCTGCATTATCTAATCAAAGTATTTTAGAGTTTGCTGAATTAATTTTACTTTCCCATTTAAAATATTTAGTTCCGTAGCGCAGTTTTCACTATAATGGATAAAAGTAATAAACCCTGTTATTGGTGTCTTTGACCCCTTGAAAAAATTCCTCGGGTACTGGCAAGTTCAAAGCTCTCTAATTAGGGAGGGACGCTTTTGGCCAGTGATGGATGAGAAATGGCCAGCCTCCCCTCAACCACCGAGGAATAGTAACTCTTGAAAGAGAAATTTCTATTTTTTATATGTAAGTAAGGGAAGTGGGGAGAAGGGGGGGGGGGGGAGAGGGATTGAATGAGAAAATATGTTTTTGAATCAAATAAGAATATGTTAGAGAGGTAGTGTAGGTGTAGTTGTAAAGTTTGGTATGCCACACTTTTGTACTTGTAGACCAGTTCGATTACAGTTTCCAGTGGTGATGTGAAAAGGAATTATTCAACTGACTTTTTTAAACCAGAAATGTTACAATTAAACGTAAGTTCTGTGCAGGCTCCATGTGCTGGTCGCCACACTTTCATGGCATT
The DNA here is from genome assembly GCA_963978545.1 of Linyphia triangularis. Taxonomy (NCBI): domain Eukaryota; kingdom Metazoa; phylum Arthropoda; class Arachnida; order Araneae; family Linyphiidae; genus Linyphia; species Linyphia triangularis. The sequence goes on from OZ021727.1 coordinate 92,403,237, forward strand.
CAAAGAGAAATTTATTTTTCTCCAAAATTGAGTTATCAGAATGAAAATTTAACAAATTGAATTAATGTTTGCTGCTCTAAATAGATATTCGTTTGAATAAATAGTACACCTGACCAAGCTCGTAGTCAGGATTTTTTTTTCGGGGGGGGGGGGGAGTTATGGTCAAAGATTTAATGAAACACGTATAATAAGTTACACAAAAAAAGAAGAGGAAGTGGTGAAACAATATTTCAAGCAATTTTTTTTTGGGGGGGCAGGGAGTATCCTGTCGGTTCCCCCCTATCTACGGCCCTGCACTTGATGGCTGTGTGGTTAGAGCTCTGGCCTTGCATGCCAAGTGCGACGGTTGCGAATTCTGAGGTTAGACATGGATATTTGTTGTAGTTTGCAATCTAAATTAAGCTGTATTTCCCGACCAGATTAGCTGTTCCATTTCTATCGTATTAAAAAATATTCGAACTAGAAGTAAATAGGAGATTTTTTTTTACACAAAGTTGTTTTCACAAAAGTGTATAAAAACTTACCAAAAATCTTAAACAAATTATTAATTAATCTAGAAACGAAAAATCATCAGCAAAGAATTCTCGATCCTAACTATTTTCTTATGCTCTTCTTTAATTACAGTAGAATCTCGATTAACCGACCTAATTCGGTCCAAAGGTAGGTCGGTTTAGCGAAAATTCCGGATAAAAGAGAGTTGTAAAAAACAATAAAAAGTAAATGATTTTCGTTTACTGAATACATGACTTTTAATGTTTTTTTATGACATAATTGTTGGAAATGAGTTTTTGTTGCAATAATCTTAATAATGTTTGTTTCGCTGCTCTATCCCGGAGTCTTTTTGAAGGCAATAGTTCAGTTTGATACGCATCCGAAGGCTGCTCTAACCATGTCAGTTCTTTAGGAAAACAGTCAAAAGCCTCACCATTACTTATGTAACTTTAGAGCAAGGGAAAAGATTACGGTTTAAAAAGGAACAAATTATTTGGGAGATTTTTAATGTCGACTAAATGATTGCCGGTTAACAGAGAGTTCCGGATAAAGGAGGGACGGTTAATCGAGGTTCTACTGTATTTTCATTTGATCCTTTTACTATTTTCAAGTCAGAAAATACCACCAAACATTAATACGAAAACATTTTCCCTTATGACCTTATTGGTAAGAATTAAGTTACGATTCAAGCTTTGCACGCATCTAGAAAAAAAAAAAAAATCCCTTCACTTCAAACCATTCACTCCTGCTTCCCGAATGATCTTTTCCGGATTGAAAGACAGCTTTCAAAAAGCCTCTTCTCCTCTTTTATTTTTCCCGGAGTCAAGACAATCCAGTTTTGCCATTTACGGTCCATATCGGAAGAGACAATCCTTAACACTCTCGAGACCTCCTGTCCACTCAGCAATGCAATAAAAAGAAACTTCGAAATAAAAGACTTCGTAAGAAACAAAAAAATGGAAAGAACGCAGCAAGGTTCTTGGACGTAAAAGGATTTTTCTCGCATTTTTCCTCTGGTGACGTCATAGAATTATTGTTTATAAGAACTGACAATGAACATACTGTCATGTTCTATAATACTGATGGATAGTTTTTTTTTACCACCATTCGATGCAGCTAACGCGATATTTTCTGAAGCATGTTAAGTGTCGAAAAGTTTCTTCAAAATGTATGGAAATTTCTATCTGCCAAAAAGACTGGAATTCATTCTATTTCAACACTGGATTTAAGGAAAAAGTCCACAAATATATTTAAATGTCAAGTTTATGTGTCGTAATCAATTACAAAAATCGGTGGAAATAAACACGAAATTTGACTTTTTATAATGGTAGAAGAAAAATTGTGTTAAGAATCATTTGGCTATTAAGGATAGAGGTCGGAAATATCTATCAAAATAAATATCGATACTATATTGTTGCATAGAAGGAAAAAAATATCGATAAAATATCGATGTATCGATACATGATTTTTTTTTATTTGATTTTCAATTTTGTCTGAAACAAAGTTTTTCGGAGCGAATTTCTACTTTACATGATTGCTTTTTTGTAAGGTGACTACTTTATCAACTGAAATGGATCTATTACAAAAAAAAGTTATGTTTTCGCTTAATTGGTGCAGTGATGTTAAGAAAAATTTAAATAATTTTCAATAGCTTTTAAGTGTATGGGAAAATATTGAAATTTGATGCCTTTTAACTGTCTCTCAGCCAAGTTCAAACTTTAGTTTTGAAGTTTTTGAAAAGGGAATAAAGAAAATTGAAAAAACGCATGGAACTACAAAACGATCATCATAAAACTGAAAATGTTTGAAAATATCGATATATCGGTGACTTTTATCGATATTTTTAATATCGATATTTTTTTTAGAAATATCGATAAAAATATCGTCGTATCGATATATCGCCGAACTCTAATTAAGGATAATTTCCTATCTATGATACAATCTTCTAGCCCAGTGCATTTAGAAACTACTTTGAATAAAACCTTGAAATTTGGCGAGTCAGCACGAAAAGGATCACTTAATGAAATGACATCAATTGTTTTCATTTAATATCTATCTATATGAAATATATAGAATATATATATAAATGAAAAATTAAAATTGTAAAAGACTATTGCAAGTGGTACCACTGCATATGAATTGACATAAGGATTTCAAATATAAAATATAATGTATTAGACGCTATTTTCGAGTTTTTTTTTTTTTATTTATGTCATTTCATTAAGTGATCTTTTTCGTACCTTCTCATCGAATTTCAAGGTTTGATAGAAAGTAGATTCTAAATGCATTGACCCAGAAGATTGTAACATGGCGAGTATAGGGAATGATCTTTAATCGGACATCCTCTTAATCAATTTCTATTATTGTTGGTTTTGATAAAGAATGTCATAAGTTTTGAAGAAATGTTTTAGTAGGCATTGTAATTTGGAAAATATAGCTTTATGTCTATATTATAGCATTATGTCTATATTATAGCATTATGTCTATTTTATAGCATTATGTCTATTCTATAGCATTATGTCTATTTTATAGCATTATGTCTATTTTATAGCATTATGTCTATATTATAGCATAATGTCTATTTTATAGCATTATGGCTATTCTATAGCATTATGTCTATATTGTAGCATTATGTCTATATTGTAGCATTATGTCTATTTTATAGCATTATGTCTATTTTATAGCATTATGTCTATTTTATAGCATTATGTCTATATTATAGCATTATGTCTATTTTATAGCATTATGTCTATTTTATAGCATTATGTCTATATTATAGCATTATGTCTACTTTATAGCATTATGTCTATATTGTAGCATTATGTCTATATTGTAGCATTATGTCTATTTTATAGCATTATGCCTATATTATAGCATTATGTCTATTTTATAGCATTATGTCTATTCTATAGCATTATGTCTATTCTATAGCTTTATGTCTATTTTATAGCATTATGTCTATATTATAGCATTATGTCTATTTTATAGCATTATGTCTATTCTATAGCATTATGTCTATATTGTAGCATTATGTCTATATTGTAGCATTATGTCTATTTTATAGCATTATGTCTATTTTATAGCATTATGTCTATTTTATAGCATTATGTCTATATTATAGCATAATGTCTATTTTATAGCATTATGGCTATTCTATAGCATTATGTCTATATTGTAGCATTATGTCTATATTGTAGCATTATGTCTATTTTATAGCATTATGTCTATTTTATAGCATTATGTCTATTTTATAGCATTATGTCTATATTATAGCATTATGTCTATTTTATAGCATTATGTCTATTTTATAGCATTATGTCTGTATTATAGCATTATGTCTATTTTATAGCATTATGTCTATATTGTAGCATTATGTCTATATTGTAGCATTATGTCTATTTTATAGCATTATGTCTATATTATAGCATTATGTCTATTTTATAGCATTATGTCTATTCTATAGCATTATGTCTATTCTATAGCTTTATGTCTATTTTATAGCATTATGTCTATATTATAGCATTATGTCTATTTTATAGCATTATGTCTATTCTATAGCATTATGTCTATATTGTAGCATTATGTCTATATTGTAGCATTATGTCTATTTTATAGCATTATGTCTATTTTATAGCATTATGTCTATTTTATAGCATTATGTCTATATTATAGCATTATGTCTATTTTATAGCATTATGTCTATTCTATAGCATTATGTCTATATTGTAGCATTATGTCTATATTGTAGCATTATGTCTATTTTATAGCATTATGTCTATTTTATAGCATTATGTCTATTTTATAGCATTATGTCTATTTTATAGCATTATGTCTATTTTATAGCATTATGTCTATTTTATAGCATTATGTCTATTTTATAGCATTATGTCTATTTTATAGCATTATGTCTATTTTATAGCATTATGTCTATTTTATAGCATTATGTCTATTTTATAGCATTATGTCTATTTTATAGCATTATGTCTCTTTTATAGCATTATGTCTATTCTATAGCATTATGTCTATTCTATAGCATTATGTCTATATTGTAGCATTATGTCTATATTGTAGCATTATGTCTATTTTATAGCATTATGTCTATTTTATAGCATTATGTCTATTTTATAGCATTATGTCTATTTTATAGCATTATGTCTCTTTTATAGCATTATGTCTATTCTATAGCATTATGTCTATATTGTAGCATTATGTCTATATTGTAGCATTATGTCTATTTTATAGCATTATGTCTATTTTATAGCATTATGTCTATTTTATAGCAATATGTCTATTTTATAGCATTATGTCTATATTATAGCATTATGTCTATTTTATAGTTATGTCTATTCTATAGCATTATGTCTATATTGTAGCATTATGTCTATATTGTAGCATTATGTCTATTTTATAGCATTATGTCTATTTTATAGCATTATGTCTATTTTATAGCATTATGTCTATTTTATAGCATTATGTCTATTTTATAGCATTATGTCTATTTTATAGCATTATGTCTATTTTATAGCATTATGTCTATATTATAGCATTATGTCTATTTTATAGCATTATGTCTATTTTATAGCATTATGTCTATTTTATAGCATTATGTCTATTTTATAGCATTATGTCTATTTTATAGCATTATGTCTATTTTATAGCATTATGTCTATATTATAGCATTATGTCTATTTTATAGCATTATGTCTATTTTATAGCATTATGTCTATTTTATAGCATTATGTCTATTTTATAGCATTATGTCTATTTTATAGCATTATGTCTATTTTATAGCATTATGTCTATTTTATAGCATTATGTCTATTTTATAGCATTATGTCTATATTATAGCATTATGTCTATTTTATAGCATTATGTCTATTTTATAGCATTATGTCTATTTTATAGCATTATGTCTATTTTATAGCATTATGTCTATTTTATAGCATTATGTATATATGCTAAGTAATGAGGTGATATTTCCAATTTTGGCCAAATTGAGTTTTTATTACCAGGTAGTTCTCTGTAATTTATTCTACGTACTGGTGAGTTTGAATGGTCGTAACTGTGCGAGAAATATTAAAAAAGATAATAAGTTAATCAGTTAGTTGGAACCATCTAAAGGAGGTTGTTAAACTCTAAACATTTTCTCATTTTGAAGTGAGTTGCTAATGCGATTTTAGAACTTAGCACTGTAGAATATGTGGGACAAAAAGATTAACGATCATCGTTAATCTTTCACCTCTCTAAAGACCTAATTAATTTTTATTTCATAAATGCAAAATTACTTTTAAAACACACATTAATGACAATGCAAATATGGTAATCGACGAAAATGGACAGAACAATAATATAGTCGTAATCGGAATTCATTTATTATTAAAAATGTACTTTTAGTCATAATTGTGGTGCCATCTGTTGAAGAAAACTGTAAAATTATTATTATTATTATTATTATTAGTATTATTATTATTATTATTAGTAGTATTATTATTAGTAGTAGTAGTAGTAGAAGTAGTAGTATGCTATTGTTATTATTATTGTTATTATTATTATTGTTATTATTATTATTATTATTATTATTATTATTATTATTATTATTGTTATTATTATTATTATTGTTATTATTATTATTATTATTATTATTATTATTATTATTATTATTATTATTATTATTATTATTATTATTATTATTATTATTATTGTTATTATTATTATTGTTATTATTATTATTATTATTATTATTATTATTATTATTATTATTATTATTATTATTATTATTATTATTATTATCAATACCTAAGAAAGTTTGTATCATCACACAAATGTATAATATCGCAGCATAATCCTGTCTATGAGTCAGTTTAAAGTTAGACGTAAAGACCATAACCTTTTCTATGAGTCAGTACAAGAGAAGTTACGAGATTCCGCAATTATCCCTAGAATGAAGATCATGGTAAATATGGCAACAAAAACTGCCCACCGAATCAAGTGCTGAAAAATCCATTTATCCAAAGGGGAAAAAAAATATGGTCTACACATTCACACAGTTTGAAAGAAAAGGATTCTGGGCCTTTTTTAATTAACTTTTAAGTGGGGTCCTGCACCTTCATATGAGCCCAAGTTAAATTTAACAATTTGGGGGCATCTCATTTAATAATCGATTCTTAAATCATTATGAAACTTTCACAGTATAATAATTTGGATACTTTTGAATACTTTAACACGAGATTTTTATTATTTTTTAAAAATTAAAATAGTTATGTTTTTCTAAAAAATATGTTTAAAAAAATAAATAAAATTTTAAGCTAATTCTGTTTTTTGTTTTTTTAAAGTAAGCTACTTACTATTTATTCCTCGTTTTAGAGAACTTATAAACATTAGAGAAGCATGAATATTTTTAAGCAATTATGTCAAATAAATTTTAAGCTATGTGCTCCCAAACACGAAAAAACGACATTTTGAGAAATTCGGTTTTGAAGTTAAAAAACACGCATCAAATACCTACATTTTGTTTACTTCCAAAAATTATTAAAAATACTTCAAATTAAGATATAATTACAAATGTGGCATCATTTTAAAGAAAAGAATTGAAATTTTATTGAACATAAAAACTCAAAATTATTAATTTGAAAGTTCTGCATGTGCCGGCCACCTTAAGAATTAATTCCGTAGGCAATAATCCTGACAACACCTGTTGGAAATAAATTTTTAACGTTAACATCTCTGATTTCTATCTAAAATTTCTGGATAATGCATGCTAGGTAATTGACTTTAACCTTTAACTGCTGTAAGCGGTCTGACAGACCGCGAGTCATTTTTTGTGGAATGCTTCCACCCCCTAAAATATCTCATCTTTGAATTTTATATTAATTTTTCTGATGCTAAGTTTCTTAAACTTTAAACTGATGTTCATAAATTTGTTTGGCGCAGTATGGACCATGTGTTGCTCTTGCGCCAAAAACCTCAAACCACCCAACCACAGCAGTTAAAGGTTAAGCTGGAAAAGGCTTAACACTCACCAAATAGATCAATATAAGCAACTTCTTCCCAAACTAGTTAGAATGTGTTGGTAACCATGGGCACACTATCACATAGTATAGATGGGAGGAAGTATTCAATTGATTTCATCTGCTTACAATGCAGAAACCGCTTGTATGCTATTCAGAGGTTATAGTTTGAGATCAATGATTAATAATATAGTCCGAGAGGCGACTGTAATTTTTGGACCTCATCGAACATCATTCCGAATTTTTTATAGAAATTGAAGAAAAGTGAGTAGATTACGAATCCACTGGTCGGCCGTGGCAAAAATGGCCGATACTGATCAAAAATCGACTTGGAATGAGTTGAACTAAAATCCGTTTGCCAAATATGTCATAACTTGCCAAAAAGAGAACAAACTTTTTCTTCTGTCAACAAACTGTATTTTGATTTTCAATGAGAAAAAGCGCAAACGATTTCTGATCTCTGGCTCGGAAATTTTCTATCCTTTAAAAGTAAGCCAAATTGGCGAAATCAGTTAAGTCATCAGTGACGTAATGTTTATTGACAATTTGGCTCATTTGTGAAAGATGCAAGTAAGCCATCGCCACACACCCGAATCGTCTGCAACCATCTTTAATTGAAAATTTAAGAGTGAGGGTTACCAAATAAAAAAAAATTGCTCATTATTTGGCAAGTTATGGCGCATTTGCGATTGGATTTAGATCAACTTATAAAAAGTTGATTTTTGACTAGTTTTGCCACGGCAGACCAGTGGATTTGTAATCTTCTCACTTTTCTTCAATTTCAATAAAAAATTCAGAATGATGTTCGATGGGGTCCAAAAATTGCAGTCGCCTCTCAGTCTAATAGGAAGAAAAAAAGTTCTTTTCATATTTAATTAATAAGTTGTAAACAAAGTTATTACATCTACTAGTAATGTTTATGAAGAAATATTTAGACAGAGAATACAGCGGGAAGTATTGTATTCTGTGTATGGATGATGCAGGAAAAGACTTAAACTTGGCCTGCGGCAGGAATATTTACAAGGGAGTGCAGAGGGTTGCAATGGAACAAAAGTTTTTGATCAAATCTTGATATTTTTCAAATTGCCTAATGAAATGATAATTAAAAGCTAGATATTAATTTTCTGATCAAATGAATAATTTAAACCTAATATTACACTTCTTTATTTCTGTAAATTGGGTTACTTAATCTAATTTTTCTGTATTTTTCATAAGCCAGGAGGGGTGTGTGTGGGGGGGGGGGGACAGGGGCGTACTGGGACGCAATATCGGCCCGGTGATTTTAGATTTATGCTGTTCAATATGATCATAAATAAAATATTAGTAATTATAGTTAATAGTAAAATAATTCCAACAATTAATTAATTGTAATAATCAGAATATTTTATTATTTAAATATTTATATTTAATAATTTTTTTTCAATAATTAGTTATATTATCGTTTTCAATAATTGTAAAGTTTTATTAATTTTAATAATTGAATTGTTTTAATAATTAGTTTAATTAAATCAAATTGCCTGTACTATTTATAACTTATTTGAGTGAACTTGATTTCTATTAACCATTTATAGTTTGTTGCAGAAAATAAATTGAAGAAGCCTAAATTGCAAAATAAAGAATGTCCAGGTTATTACAAAATTACATTAGAATTTATAATACATTTTTTTTTCTTTAAAAGTTATAAAATAAGTAAAAACTCGTAATACTATTATATATAAATCTTAGTGTACCTATTTTCCAAATATAAAATTGAACATTTTTTTTTTTTTTTTTTCAAGTTTAGGAAAGCAACTACTTATATTAAAAAAAAAGAGGGGAAAAAAATAGTAACTTTTATATTGGACCGGCCCATTTTTTACAGACACTGACCGGCCCGGTGAGTACACCGAAGAACCCTATGGCCAGTACGCCCCTGGGGGAGGGGGGGGGGGCAAGTGCACATGCACCTAGCGACTCTCATCAACTTATAGACTGAGAGGCGACTGCAATTTTTGGACCCCATCGAACATCATTCTGATTTTTGTTATAGAAATTAGAGAAAAGTGAGTAGATTACGAATCCACTGGTATGCCGTGGCAAAAATGGCCGAAACTGGTCAAAAATCAACTTTAAATAAGTTGAACGAAATCCAATTATCAAATGAGCCATAACTTGCCAAATAATGAGCATTTTTTTTTTTTTTTTTTGGTATACCTCACTCTTTAATTTTCAATTAAGAAGGTTGCAAACGATTCGGATGTGTGGCTATGGCTTACTTGCATCTCTCACAAATGAGCCAAATTGGCAATAAATATTACGTCACTGATGACGTAACTGATGTTACCAATTTGGCTTAATTTTAAAAGATACACATTTTCCAAGCCAGCGATCAAATATCGTTTGCGCTTTTTCCCATTGAAATCAAAATGCAGGGTTGCCAGACAAAAAAGTTTGTTCTCTTTTTGGCAAGTTATGACATATTTGGCAATCGGATTTTAGTTCAACTCATTCCAAGTCGATTTTCGATCAGTTTCGGCCATTTTTGCCACGGCAGACCACTGGATTCCTAATCTACTCACTTTTCTCCAATCTCTATAAAAAAATTCAGAATGATTTCTATGAGGTCCAAAAATTGCAGTCGCCTCTCGGACTATTAGGTTTGGTAGAGGAGAAGTTACGAGTGTCCCCGCTCTATCAGGTAGCCTTAGAAAGGAAGATCCCGAGCAAATATGGCAACAAAAACGGCGGAATTTAGTGTTGCGGTCGTGCAGTCAGCGGCGGGAACATTTATCATTCGGCCAAAGTGGCCAGACGCCGTCGGATCATGTCAATAAGGTCCAGGGGATCACAAGAAAAGAGTTTCTCATTTCTTCTTTGCTTTTTTTTTATTTAAGGGTTTGTTCATTTTGTATTTGTTCCGTGATCCCTTTTCGCCTTTTGTGGTTGATTGTCTTTTTTTATTTTATTGTTATTACATTTACTGTTCAGAGTAAGCTGTGGTTTCTATTGTAGTAGATGGGGTATTTTTTGTTGTATAGTTGGACTAAAAAGTTGGAAAACAGATGTAAATAACTTTGTACTTTTTTAATTTCTTACGAAATTTTTGGGATTCTAGTGTTTATATGTATCTAAGGCCGGCGAATTTTACTGCATTTATCCAAATATTTAATGCTTGCATTTTTTTCCAGTGCTAGAAATGTGGGTAGACGCGGATTGGCGCGTCCCCCTACTTTTCAAGAAAATACCCATGCGTCCCCTCACTTCAAAAACCACTGAAATCCATCCCCCCACTTCTAAAAACAATCATTCTACCTAAAAACTACTAAAGAAAATTAAAATTACCTTTTCTAGCACAATAAGATGGGAAAATATCCTTTCACATTTTTTTTTTTTTACTTTCAGTTTTTGAATGCATGATACAATACTTAGAATAATAAAGGACAAAATTGTTGAAAAATATCATCCTATCACTGTCTTCCGAGTCATGCACTACGTACAAAATTGTATAACTTTTTTTTAAAGTTTGAGTTTTTTTTTTTTTAATTTCCTTTTATTTTTTCAGCTTTTATCACTAATTTTTTTTTTAACTTCTTGAAGTATTAAAAAATTCTGACCATGGAATATTATATAGTAGTTAAATTAGATAAACGTAGGTTTGTCTTTTTAAAATTTTTTATAGAGCATGTAGGGAAAAGCAAAATGTAGTGACACTGAGAAAAAGTGATTTATAGTTTTCATACGTAAATGACATATGTATTTCATACTGCTATGAAAAGGTAACAAATACAGGGGAGGGGAGGGAGGGGTGCACTTGCCACCAACTTTTGGGCATCCCCCCCCCCCCCACTTTTTTTCTTCCACTTCTATCACTGTTTTTTTTCATTTAATTGTACGTCCTGTTGTATCCCGTCCGACCGTGAACGTTTTCCGTATTGTATTTATGTGGCTATTTCGATCTACCTCACTGAAGTTTCTCCTTTCGGGTTCTAATTAGATATATGATATAATGCCTACAGTCTGGAATCAAAATAAGGAATTATCATAGATAAATAGATAGAAATACAGGGTGTCTATAAAATGCCGGACACATTTTGATGTTGAATAATTCTTTAAATAATAAAGATAAATTTAAATTAATAACACTAATGTTTAGATAGACTCAAAAACTTTTATAGCCCTTGTCAATGGACTTCCACATGTGCGCCGTTCCTCGCACGGAGAATATCAAGAAAGTAGTCAATTTTCACGCCAGGTAAGCATGTCGGCATCGACAGAGACTATTACGGCTGTAATCCTGGCCTTTGAGTCATCAACATTCGACCATTTTCTTCCTATAAACGCAGTGGCGTACTGGGGACATAAATCGGCCCGGTGATTTTAGATTTATGTCGGCCCAAATTTTCAATATCATCATCAATAAAATTTTAATAATCATATTTAATAAAAAAAAATCCAGTAATTAGTTTTAATAATTAACATATTTTATTATTGTGTGCGTGGAATATTTATATTTAATAATTAATTTCATTAACTAGATAATTTTGTTTATAAATTTTATTTATGGAATTGTTATAATAATTAGTTTAATTAAATCAATTTTTTCTTCTTATACTATTTATACCTCTTTTGAGTGAACTTAGTTTCCACATATCGTTAATTAATTACTTACCAAAACTAAAATGAACACATATAAATTGTAAAAATTAAAAGAAATCTAATTTGTCAACTAAAGAATGTCCAGATTTAATGAAAAAGTTTATTAGAAAATTACATCCTTCATTTTAAATGTTAAGAAATAGATAAAAAGTTATTCGATAATATATAAATCTTATAAAACCGGGTTAGAGATTGTGTGTGTGTGGGGGGGGGGGGTGAGTGAGATTTGATTGCATTGGGATATTTTAAAATACCTTAAGGAAGGCAACTATTTATATTGAAAAATAAGGGAAAAGCTAAATAAAATTAAAAAACGGATCAGCCCATTTTTTACAGACACTGACCGGCCCGGTAATTGCTCTGGACAACCCAATGGCCAGTACGCCCCTGTGTAAACGATGTCCATTACGAATCTCCATAGGAAGAAGTCCAGTGGCGTTATATCATATGATCCGGGTGGCCAAGAGAGAAAAACTTACAAGTGCAATCTCATCCCTTCCCCAATGATAAATTCTATAATTTCGTATTTTATAGTAAAAATATTAACTAGTAAGGATATAATTTATACTTCATAGCTCTAATATGAACAAGAGTCCAAAATTTGTTGTTTTAATGAATATTGTTGCACAAATTGTCTGTATATATTGTAAATAGTGACGTTTTATTTTAAAATTCTATTGTAATTTATTTTATCTTATTTTATTTATTAGCAGCGATTATACAGGTTAGAAAAAGGTGGCAACACCTAAAGCAATCGAGAAATTTCGAGATGTTTCTTTTTCGACGAATTGGCTGGAAATTTCGTTAATGTTCTCACGCGCCTGGTACATAAAGACCGGAGATCGGGAAAGTTTTCAGATTGACTTCGGCTGGTTGTATTCAGATTATCTGGCGCCGTCGTCAACACGAGGGCTATAATGCGCCGAAACATTCGTCATTAGACAAGCCAACATACATTTACAAATACCCATGCCTAACACGGGACTCGAACCCGCAACCTCGCGGTCTAGAAGCCAGCACGCTAACCACTATACCGTTTGGTCGGCAGATTGACTTCGGACTTCGATGAATGCTGATCGCTTTGTTTACCTATTGGAGTGAGCTTGCATAATCGCTGTATTCGAAGTTGTTTTTGTTGAAGCTTGTGTTTATGCTTGAGAGTGATTACACTGTTGCCTTTGAATAAATTTTGTGAGTTTTCTGAAGTGAATAAATAGTAGTTTTTATCTTAAAAACTGTGACATCATTGCCTCAGTGGAAAAATTCATAACAATATGCTGCGACTTAGTATTTTTCTTTGCAAATTTGCAATTTTGAAGCAACAAATTATGCAGGCACTAAAAAAAAAAAAAAACTCAGTCAACTCCGAACACCGACATTTTTTTTTTTTTTTTTTAATGAGATAGTCAATTATTTCCGATATTCTAACAGATTATCGATCCACCATCTTGGCCCAATGCAACTTTTTGACACTCGGTAAGAACCGCGACGGGACGATTTAAATCTGTTGAACGGGGTTTAATCTCACAGGCTCTTTAGCGCGGGCTTTTTGTAATGAGAATATGTAGAGGAATTTATTAGAAGTGACAGCGGACAATATATCATCTTTTTCGAATACGGGAGAGGGGGAGAAAAAATGCCCGATTTAACGAGAGAGAGAGAGTGCACCTTCATCATGAGATAATGTGCCGGAGGGCTCTTTGAACATTTCTTGTTGTTTGGTGATGATCGATTAAAAAAATAATAATAAAAAAAAAAAAAAAAATCGGGTACAAATTATTAATTTAGAGACATGGGGATTTCTGTTATCAAGAGCGTGATACCTTGGTGTATGTGTTATGATATTTTTGATAAGGCATAGAATGATGTTTTTCATTAGCTGTGTTGGGAGGGCTTAAGGAGAAAGGATATTTTTTTCTTCTTCTTCTTCTTCAAAAAAAAAAAAAAAAATATATATATATATATATATATATATATATATATATATATATATATATATATATATATATATATTTTTTTTTTTTTTTTTTTTGTAATGAGAATATGTAGAGGATATATATATTATATATATATATGTTTTATAAAAATTAAAAATTATTAATTAAACTTAAATTATAGACTGCATTTTAAATTTATTTCTAAAATAGAGGTTTTGCGTTTTAACAACTTATTTCTAAACCTTAAAAATATCATTTTGAACAACTTCTCACAATTACCGATAGATATATGTGTTATATATATTCCATGTATATATATTCCCTGTATTATGTAGTAAACAATTGCTATTGTATTATATTGTATACATTAAATTTAAAAAATGGTATCTCTAATAAAATATTAAAATTTAATATGATTTAAATGTTATTTGAACATTAATTATTGTATTTAATGTCAAACTTTATTAATTATTATGTTTACATGTAATTAGGAGGGGGGGGGGAAGAAAGAAAAAAAAACGGGTTAAATAAAATAATAATAATAAAAAAATATTACAAAAAACTGATTGAAACACACACACACAAAAAAAAAAAACAAAAAAAAAACACTCTCCCCCCCCCCCCAATCCTGCTTGAATTCGAACTTATCACTTTTTTTTTTCTTGATCATTCAAATAAAAAATTAGCTCAAATATGCAATTTGCAATTTTGGTGCTTTCTATTTTGTATTCTGTAATTTCTGTATTTTATGTTATATCCAATGTTCCTCTGTTGGAGCTTGAGCCTGTTGTTGGTCTTTAAATTTACATTTGTACTGGATCAATGTTCCAATTAAATATCATAAGCATGGGCTCCACCAGGAGGATGTAAGGAGGTGCACTTGCACCCCCCTGGCTCTTGAAAATTATAAAAAATGAAAGGAAAGGTGTAAATTCCAAGATAAAAATAGCACACATACCGTTTATGTTTTTATGTTACAATGAGCATCATTTTTCTATTATTTTAGACTTTTGTTTCTTTTCAATGTCGAAAATGTTTTTCTTGTTAAGTCTATCATCAGATCCTATTTTTTAGAATTCATCTGAACATATTCAATACTGCCTTTTTGTGTTTCATTTTGAAATATACCCGAAACTTGAAAGAAATAAAATTAAATATATATTGTTTAATATTTTTACTTTTTTTTTTTTTTTTTTGTAACTGAGTTGCGCTTTTATAAATAGATATTATGATTTTTTTATTTTATTTTTACTCTTCTCAAAGAGTATAAATTATACTGCATAATTATTAATTAATATTTCTGAAAAATTAATGATCTTGATTGTTATCCAGTTTTACACCCCCTGCAAATATTCCTAGCGGCGCCCATGATCATAGGATGATCATCAGAGGTGTAGTGTAAAATAAAAAGGTGTGGGAACGCTATGTCGCGTCGTTACAAACATTTATTATTTTTATTCTGTGAAGATGCGGGAGGGGAGGGGGGGGGGAGGAAAAAGGACAACTAAGAATAAATAACTTTATTAATACTACTTTAGTAATTTCAAAACAAACTACATACACCTGAAAAATACATACGTCAGTTCATTTCTAATGAAGTAGCATTAAAACATCGAAAGACTGCGAGAGGGGAGGGGGAGTCTACTTCATCAATCGAATTGTTCATGGAATGGCCATTTGCGGGTTGCCGCGCCTCTTTCAAGTGTTTTGCAAATACTTGAACTTGCCTGCTCAACTCATCTATATCGATGGCTCAGCTCTGAAGTTGTGGATCGAAAACGAAGGCATAGTTCTCACAAAAGAACTTTATAATTTTCTTACTTGACTTTCCGTTAAGTGTCACGTAAAGAAAAGAACAAAAAAATTCAGGTGAGGGAACGCCGTTCCTCCTTCAAAAAAGGTAACGGATCGACGTTCCCAGACGTTCCCGCTCCACTACACCCCTGATGATCATACGCTCAAATTCTTAGATCAATGTTTGCTTTTGAGACCATTGTGGTAAATTATTATCTTCATACACATATTAGATTTACTTCGTACACACAAAACAGAGTAGAGACTAAAAACTGTATATATAGCCATACAACATTATTTTGACACATATCGCGGGCAAAGGCCTACTGGTCATAGGGCTGTACGGTTCAATCAACGGGTCGGTCAGTGTCTGTTAAAAATGGGCCTGTCTGGAAGTTATTTTTTATTTTTTTCATTTAAATAGTAATAACATTTTCTTAAAAAGCCAAATGCATTCAAATCCAAATTATTCACAACAGTTCCCTCCCTCTCCTATTTGGCCTTTTGTTTGGTTGAGGGGACATGAGATTCTAAGAAGATGTAGAAAGATTTATATATTACTAGCTTCATAGGACGGCGTCACGGAGACTCATTGCTGTATGTGTCCCAGCTTTTGGAGTTTCATGAACGGTCTCTCTTCGCACGCTAAAAGGTTCATTGCTACGCAAGCACAAGCTCGAGCAAAGATTCATTGCTATCACAAGCACGGGTTCACTGAATGGGTTAATTGCTGCGCAACTATAAGCTCGCTCAACTATCACTAGCTACGTAAAACCTTAATAGTAGAATCCCTTCCCCTGTCGAGAGAAGAAGAAAATTCCGATGTGTTTGTGAAAAGCAATAATTAGAAGTCCGTAACTCCTTATGTTTAAAATATCAGAACTCCAGACCTATTAGAAGTAGCTTTGTAACAAATTAATTAAAAAACGAATTCAAATTTTAACATTATGTTTGTCAAAAGTCCAATTAGATGGTAAAAACTATTTATGTTGAACATTTCAGAGCTGTACCCCTATTTGAAGTCGCTTCCTGTAGAGGGACAGATTCTTTATTATCATAACTATTATTATTATAGATTGTATTACTTTTTACTTATTTTCCCTTTAAAAGTTAGAGATACGTTACCATTTCGGATGCCATTTTCTAATAAACCTACTAGTTAAATTCCTGGACATTCCTTATATTACAATTTAAATTTTTTTGTTTTAGTTTTTGTAATAAACTATCAATGGTTAATGGAAACCAAGTTACCAAAAGAGATATAAATAGAAGACACAGAGAAAATTTTATTTAAATAAATTAATTATTACAATGCAATTATTCTCTATTTTATGATTATGGTTTAAATGTTTTAACAACATAAAAAAAAAAAAAAAAATGCTTTTTGTGCGATGCTAACTTTTATAAAACTTTTTATAAATTATCTAAGGTTTTGTGATTACAATGGAAAAGAGATTAATTTTTACGAACTATGGTATTAGTACACAAAGAAACCTATTTTTAGTTTTAATTTACTAGTACAAATTGCGATATTTTTAAGTATACGAAAAAATAATTTGATAACAATCCGTTTTTCTGCAAAATGCAAATTAAAAAAAATTGTATTAAAACTACATATTGGGGGGAAAAAAAGTAATGATTTATTTAAAACATTAATTCTAGAAAGAAAAGATTAATCTATTTGTAGAGAAAAGGTTAATGGGGGGAAAAAGTATTTATTTTACATGTATGCATTTATTGTAGGTATAAATTATGTATTTCATTTATAAAATTTATGTGTACTTCATTTTATGTATTTTATATGTATAAAAGTGTGTATTTTATATTAATAGCTATTTTTTTATCTTACTATTTTATTACAATGCACAAGTACATGCGAAATTTTTTTTCTGCTTTTCACCCAAATGATAATTTTAAATTAATCTTCCATTTAATTGTTGGATAAATCTCCCAAAAAACTTAACTATTCTTCAGTTTTTAAAATTTTCCATTCTTTTATTTGCATCTTATTTCAAAATATTGCATCATCCCACTCACAGATGGCGCTGTCATCCAACATCAAAAGGTGTCCCATGGTGGGCCGGCTCTCTGGCTGTCACTACCACCCCCACCCGTCACTGACGTCCCTCCTTAACCAATGACAAATCGCCTGACGATCAGTTGGCTTTCACTGAGGTATTACTTATGCTTTGTTTATTTAAATCCCCCGCCCTTCGAAATGAAAGAAAAAAAAAAGAACTTTACACAGCTTGAAGGAATAATAATGATAAAAAAAAAGTTAGATTTCTTTTGATGAATGAAGGTGATGAATGCAAGGAATCAGTGAAACAGTCAAAAGAAACATCTTTGTTTTATTTTGACTCAAGTTTCGTTTAGATGAAACAGAGAATGATAAATGACATTACTAGCGCCATCTAGTATAGTACGAGAAAACTAAAATGCTATTCAAGTTATTGTTTAACTTGGTTTTGGCAAAAAGAACTCAAATTTAACAAGATTTAGAATACATAAAATTGTTTTAGTTTATTTTAGATTTGTAAAGTAATAAAATATGTGAAATTGTGGAATGTAGCTATGTTATACGTTAAGGCAGTACCCTTTTTGTAAGACTTTACTGCTTTTGTGTAAGTTTTTGAGGAATGATTTTTTTTATATGTACGACAGATATTGGGAAATTAAGGTTCGATTCTGAAACTGAACAAAAATTAAAATCAGGTCCTGATTTACCATTAGGCCCACTAGGCCCGGGCCTAGGGGATACCAAATTTGGGAGCCCCCAAATTTTGAAAGTTTTCTGAAATTTTTTAAATATAATGGTCTTTTTATGGGAATTTCTCATAAAAAGATTATTATATTTTCATCATGTCGAGTAACAGACTCTCTGAACTAGCTCTTCTTACAGTTGAAAGCGATTTGACAAAAAGTATTGTGTTTGAGGATGTTTTACATGATTTTTTAAGAGTAAAACCCAAAAAGAAAGCAATGTAACGTTGAGGGATTCACTTGAAAGCAACTTAGTTACTAAAACTGTTTTGTAAGTGCCTTGATTTCTTTGATTTGTATTTGATATATAATTTACAGTTTTGTAGAGTTACATATATGTATGTATTTAATGTTTGAAACAAATAGAAAATTACTTAAATCACTGAGTATTTACGTGTTAGCCTTTTGACTGTTTACCCTGCTATTAAATTATTGTTTATTATATTAATAATCTAATTATTACATGTAACTGTAATTTTCAAAGAGCCATAACTAATGTGACAGTTTTGGCCCTCCTTTTTGGTGAGATCGCGGAAACAGTGGAAAGGTTACTCTGTATTATTTACAATTATTGTTTTAAAATTAAGTAATCTTTATTATTATATAATTTGTGGACCTTGTGTTAAAATGTAAGTTTTAAATACAGGAAAGTGTACTTTAACTCAGTGCTCATGGGGGCTCTTGATTAATTCAAAAGTTTTGAGGAAATCAAGATTACAAGATACTAATTACAACAAAAAAATCATGTGAAAGTAAACTATGAGTTTTAATTGTAAAAAGTTAGTCTTAACGAATGTAGCTTGATCTGGTAATATTGTGACGTAAGGAAATAAATATTTGCTATTGGGGACCCCTCTCTGAATGTTGGGCCTACAGTAAAAAAAATTCTAAATCGGGCCCTGATTAAAATAATCAAGTTTTTTACTGTATGAGCTGTGCTTGAATTTTTTATATTAATTGTAAGTTGATTAAATCAATCAGAACAATCAGAAATCCGTGGTGTCGATTGGCAACCAAAAATTGCTCGAAGACGACAAACTTTTTAAAGATATTATAGTCAAAAACACTAAAAGTTGACAAATGGAGGGGCAATCGCCTCTTTTTGTAAAAAGAAAATAAAAAAACAACAAAGATAATGTATTTGTTTGTTGCATATAATGATCTTCATATTGCAGATTGTGAATAAAATTAAGTGCTGGGAATGTGAAACATCTAGCTTTGCACTTAATACTATAAACTTTTTTTTAACTTTGCCTTGGATTGGTATAATTTACCATTTTTGTTTCCATATTTTCATCGATAAAAAAGTGGCCATATTTTTCGGGGATAATTATTAAGAAACTCCACCAAAATGGCTAAATTGGTGATATGCTTTTCGATAAATTTTACATCATTCTTTCTTGTAAGTGAAACAAAAGAAAACAGTCATTGATGGACGATGTTCGAGGGAAGAGAACTCAGCGTTGAAGACATTCGTTTTTCAACTGTTTAGTCCTTTACTGCAGCGGTTCCCAACCCGTGGGCCTCGAGTAGCGTGGTACTGGGCCGTGGACGTTGAACGAGAATCTAAGCCAAGATTAGGGGCTTCAGGGGTAGAAATGGGAGCAATCGAGTCACTCAATGACTAGCAACATTCGACTTATTTCATTGTATTCTTCGATGATGTAACGAAGAAATAATGCGTGAATTCAACAGCATGTCTAAACTATCTATTTTTAATCTAGATTTTGACCATTTCTTGGGGAACAAACAATGTTTAAAATCCTGTTGACTTTTATTTTTGTTTGACCACTTTTTTTTTTTTTTTTTCTTATAGTTGTGACATCATAGTGAATACAATGAAGTTCCTATCTTTAAAATTTTCTTGTTTTATCTTTCTTGTTCAGTTTGTTTTTACTAATTACTGAAACACGCTCACACATATTATGTTATCTAGTGGGCCTCGAAGTCTTTATTCACAAATAGATGGTCCGCACAACTAAAAAGGTTGGGAACCGCTGCTTTACCGTATTTCTACTGAAATTTTGGAGCTGGGAATGTTTAAATCACCTAAAAAGGTCAGCCACAGCGGTTTCGATTAAAAATTATTAGAATTTTTTTTTTAATTTTTTTTTTTTTTTTTTTTTTTGCAAATTATGAAAAATTAAAAAATTTTAATGCTCAAAATTTATGCGCATACTCAATTTTGATGAAAACCTTAATGACAAGTCCCATGGCCAAAATTTTCCCGTATACAAAAGTAGAATATCGTAGGTCAACCTGTTTAGGAGTTATGCTGAATGTTGACCACAGATAAAAACATTTTTTCTACATAGTATTTTTTAACTTAGACCGTTCCACACACACACACACACACTATTTCTTTTTGTCTGAATGCAATACTTTCTTTTCCCTATGTTAATAAATGGGTAATTGAAAGTAAAAAGGGAGGTTGTTAAAGTTTTTATGTAAACATTGGTTTTTCAAAAAAGAAAACTCTATTTCCTACTGCAAATAATTAATAGTTCTTTATTAATTTTCTGTTCCATTGTAAAATAAATTTGAAGTCAGTTTTAGGAAAATATTTTGTTACGAACTTTTGCTAGCTTTAGGGTGTTCTCATGAGAACTTATTTTATTAAGGAAAGCAAAATTTGAATTGTAATACGATTGACGAAAATTAATTTATTTGAAAAGTTACTTATTATGAATGCAATAAAAATTCATGTACTTTTTCTTTATTATTAATATAATTATTTCATTTGTTAGCGAACCTAAAATATGTTGTTTACCGATGCTTTCTAAAATAAAGTAACATCCTGCAAACATAATTTTATAATCACCATTATTTGTACCTTTTGTTTATTACGATAGATGGCGCTAAACGCCGAGGAAAGATTAGAACAAGGAGTTTCGATATTCGATTTCATCTCTTCAAGGAAGTACTACTGCAGTTTCTTCAAATGATGGATTTTTGTTTTTAAAATAACTATTATGACAAGACGCTATATTTTCATAATTTTTTCGTTATTGCAACTTTTATTGCTGCCGCCTACGCAGATACAAAATTTATTTTTTCAACAAAGGACTGTCTAAAAATTCTATTTTAAGCATTTTTTTAATTGCAACTTTTACTGTAAAAAAGCGTGATTTAATTATCCTTATCAATTATAAAATAAAGCTCTATAAGTCGACTTTTTGGGAGTGTTTGATAACACGAAAACATTTAATTAACTTTTAAATTTCTTTCGGGATAAAATATGAGATATGACTGATGTTCTGAAAGAAAAGCCGTACATACAAAAATGAGGTTTAACATTAGGTCGTCTTTTGTAAGAAATTAGGGGATTCCCAAATCAGTTTAGTTTTTATGAATACCAATGAGGTGTATCCTAATCAACTCTTCATTCCATACAATTAGCTCCAGCTAGTTGCCCGAGGAGAAAGCACAAATAAACTGGTTCGGCTTATTTGCTGACAATAAATAAAGGTCGGACCCGCTATATTGGCCAAATAATCAGACCCAAAATATTAACGAAATATTTCAAAGACACTTTTACAAGCAACATTCAAAATTCTGATGCACATCGCATTCAAGTTGGGATTCATTCACAATTTTTTTTCTAATGCATAACTTATTAATGACGGTTGGCAAGAAATCGGAATTTTATTTTCTTTCTTTGCTAATAAACTGCGATTGTAGTTCCACCTAGTGTTTTAAATCATGAAAATAATTTTCCAAAATTTTTTAAAAACTTCAAAATACACCTTAAATGATCAAAATAAACAAGATAAAAATTAAAAACAATGACTGTTTATCCATTTCAAAGTTGTCTTTAATGAGATAATGTAAGGGATGCTTGTCATATTTTAATCCATGCCCCAATTATAAACTATCCATGTAATATATATTTAAAAAAACAAAACAAACAAACAAACAAAAAAAAACATTTTTCAAAAGCTTTGTATGATTGGTTGGTTGTTTTCAGATTATCTGGCGCCATCAGCACGAGGGCTATAATACCCCGAACATTCGTCATTCGTCAAACCAACATACATTTACAAACACCCATGCCTTACACGGGACTCGAACCCGCAGCCTCGCAGTTTAGAAGCTAACACGCTAACCACTATACCGTTTGGTCGGCAGCTTTGTATGAAGTTTGATTTAACAGTCAGGAATTATTCACATTGATATTCACACTTTCCCGATTTCCCATTCGTATTTAGCGCATTATAGCCCTCGTGTTGCTGACGGCGCCAGATAATCTGAAAACAACCAACCAACCCATTCGTATTTAGCCGACCAAACGGTATAGTGGTTAGCGTGTTAGCTCCTGGACCGCGAGGTTGCGAGTTCGAGTCCCGTGTGAGGCATGGGTGTTTGTAAATGTATGTTGGTTTGACGAATGTTTCGGCGCATTATAGCCCACGTGTTGCTGACTGCATCAGATAATCTGAAAACTAACCCATTCGTATTTAATATAAAGATGAATTAATATTCCTCCGAGAATCACACACTCGTAAAATATCAATAAAATATTTCACTTCTTCCAGAAACGTCGTATGAAGGTCGGTTTAACGTCGCATTGGAGTCACCAACTTGATGTCGATTCATCAAAGCAACGACGAATGGAAAGGGAAGTTGATGGGGGGGGGGGGGGGAGTGGTGCTTTTTGGAACAAAAGAAAAGGGGGAGGGGGATATCGATTAGCATATTGTTGAAATCCCTCTTTTCTTCGCGGAAACGGTTGCCATGGCGACGCAACCTGTCTTACAGGATGTGAGAGGGGGGGGGGGATTTTGTCGTCTTTTGCATGGGACGTCGTCGCTTTTGCATATGCGGGGGCGTATACTTGTGCGTCAATAGAAGGGGTTGTCGTAGGTAGTATAAAAATAGTTTGGGTTCTATGAGAGGTGGCGGACTTTTTAATTTGTTCCTATTCTATACTAAACTTCAACTTAACTTGACATCACTAGACGGTAGATCGTCACAGTGCTCATAGGTATTTAATCCATTTTGGCGGCGTGAAAGTATATGTTCGCCAAACCACAACCTTGTAGAGAACAAAAGGCTATAAGGTTTGGCGAGAATTATGTCTTCACTCCGCTAAAATGAATTATTTGCCTATGAGCACGGTGAAGATCTATCGCCTAGTGATGTCAAGTTAAGTTGGAGTTTAGTACAGTTAGCCCACCTGATGATTGTGTAGTTACAGCTCTGGCCTTGCATGCCAAAGATGCCGGGTTCAAGATTAGGCATGGATGTTAGGTTGTGGTTCGGAATCCACTTGAAGCTATAGGATCCGACCTGATTAACCTGTATTGTACGTAAAAATAGGTCGTTGAGCGTACAAACCAACCTACTCTAGCTACCGTAGACTGGGGTAATTTTGGACCACTTTTTCAGATTTTATATGACTTCTGTCAAAATATATGACAAGCTTAGGTTGCTGAGACTACGGCGTTATATGAAGTTAACTTTCTTTCAAAGTATGGACATGTTTTACTCTACACCGATGATACCCTTATAAAAGTCGTTCATCTTTGGCACAGTCTTATCCCATGAATTGGGATAACTTTGAGAGAGTACTGATATTACTTTTGAAACACTAAGAAAACAATTCATCCCAATATCATTATGAAGGATCATTTATCAAGAGGTATTATTTCAAATTTGTATGAAAATTTTACAAATCCAGGTATTGGTTTGAAAATATTACGATTTAAAATAATGTGATTTGTTAGGAAGGACAGACATATTTTTGTAGAAAAGTAGTCACTCAAATAAATTTAAAACTTTCACGTAAATGTTATTAGATTTTGAACTTTGAAAATTTCCCGCCGGTCAACTTGAGTAGGCTGGTTGATTTTCTGGATGATTCCGTCCTTCTTAGGTGGCCATTCATGAGCATACTTCTTCATCGGAGAGATCAGTGCTTCTTCTTCATTTCTTTTTCTTAATGATCGGTACCGGATTAACCTCAACTCGTCTCTTATAGAACGTAGAGGCCCGCCATAAGGCTCTGAAGAAAACTTTGTGGGAAATTAATGAGAGTGGAGTGGGCTGCTCTTCCAAATCTCTGAAAGGTTTGCTCTCTTCATAGTCTTCATAGTGAAAACTTAGCACTCGCATCATCGCTGCTGCTGCTGCGTGCATACTTTGTACTATCCTTCTTAATTTTTTCTGGTACAGTACTCCCATTTTCATCCCCAAAAGTGCTGAAAATTTACAACATTGGTATTATTAAATAAATAACAGAATATAAGGCAAAGAAAGCACTTACAATAGATGTCAAATACTGTACTTGTAGATACACATATCTATCGTTAGTGAAATGATTCCAGTTTTTCGAAAGCGAATAAAAGTTTTAACACGATAAACTCCACAAAACTGTGGGATCATTATGGACTGCTGTTGGAAGTCGGTACAACTATAGCTTCAAATGCTTTCCACGAGGTAGTAAAAACATACCAGAGTATGCAGTAGCGGTAATGGTGTACCAGTAAAGCACAGTGGCGAGAAATTCAAAAGTCAAAAATTACGGGAAGTCCTAAAGTTTCTCAATCTAGGGTATTTAAGGATATCAGAAATCCTGAAATAAAATTATTCTAGCTTCATTGAGAGCTTTTACGAAAGTACTGGGTTAAGTCCAAAATATAATAGTAGGCATTATTGAAATTTGAACAACGTTATTCAGACTGCTCTAACATTGTGATATGTAGGCCTATCTTCCATGTACGCTATCATGCATTCTGGAGATAAGGACAAACTCATGAACAAATTGCCCTGATTCGCCCACGAGATTCCGAAAGAAATCTCTTAAAAAATTCCTTACTCTTTTGTTACTGAACGGAGACTGGACAGTTGTTTGACTTTAGGATACAAACATCCTTTGTAAAGAGATTCGTCAAGTCAGATAAGTAAGCGATCCATTTACAAGTGATACAATGGCTTGGATGGCCCGTCAAGGTTTCAGACCAAGTTGGTACGTAGTGTTCGCCTGATGCATAGAAAAGGGTTTTTTTCTCCAAGGAAGTCAAATGTTATCCCTTCAAGTCAGGGATGGCCGTACAATGGCAGTGACTTCCCGGCTGCTCCGGAGATTTCGTGACTTGTGAAGCATTCAAGTCAACACAGTTGGTGGTTTCTGATGCTGACAGTTCTGTTCCGTGGTCTCTTTTAAACTTGGAAAACTTATTTTGGAGAGTTTGAAACGTTTTGTGACTGCGTAACTAAGAGGAGATAAATTCTAGGTTCTTCTGTATTGTAGCCTAGAAGAGATGTGTAAAAATAATTTATAATCTGCATCCGATTAGGGAGTATATACTGTACGTTCGGATACCATCACACTATGTATTTCTGGGGCATCATCCAAAATTAAGATTATTAGCACCCACGCATTCATTGGAGAAACTGATACCAAAATTTATTCCTCCCAATTAAAAGAATGAGGAATACGCTATTTACAATCATGTTTTGAATTGAAGTTTGATTTGCTTAGGTTACTAAATAAGTGCATTTGAACAAAAGAAATTCTAGAATATGAAAAGTTCACTAAGGTTGAAAATATTTTTGGCATTGTTTTTCTATTTTGTTCTTGTCTTGTTGTGAATTACTGTGAAACGTTTCCTTGCATAATTTTTATCTATGGGTTTAAAATCTATCGTTTTGTCCGTTTAACATACTTCAAAATTTCAAAATTGTGGTTCATACTAATTTTAGGGCGATACTTAGAAGCTGGATGGCAGTTCTGATATTTAAACAAACAATACATTATAAATTGAAGACTGTTATTTAAATAAATAAATAAATTAATTAATTAATTAATAAATGAATAAATATATAAATAAATAAATAAATGAATGAATGAATAAATAAATAAATAAATAAATAAATAAATAAATAAATAAATAAATAAATAAATAAATAAATAAATAAATAAATAAATAAATAAATAAATAAATAAATAAATGAATGAATGAATGAATGAATGAATGAATGAATGAATGAATGAATAAATGAATGAATGAATAAATGAATAAATAAATAAATAAATAAATAAATAAATAAATAAATAAATAAATAAATAAATAAATAAATAAATAAATAAATAAATAAATAAATAAATAAATAAATAAATAAATAAATAAATAAATAAATAAATAAATAAATAAATGAATGAATGAATGAATGAATGAATGAATGAATGAGCGAATGAATGAATGAATGAATAAATAAATAAAGAGAAAAAAGCCATTCTCCAACAGAGGAAGCGATTGAAAGCCAGAAAACATCCCGAAATTAATTTAGATAAGCTAATAGCAAAAAAGAAGGGAGGGGAAAAAAGGTTTATTATTTTACCATTCATATTACAAATAACTGTATAATAAAAAAAGCTTTTATTTAATTATTCCTAAAATTTTTGTTAATTGTGCTATTTTATGCAGTACAAAGTTTTCATAATGTTTGAAGATGTTTTAGAGAATGGGATTGGGAAAACATTGCAATATGTTCGTTGGCCAGAAAGCTATATCATTTAAGGCACGTCCCTTTCTGCATATCCTGTAATAGGCATGGGTTATGCCATTGATCGCACACACCACCAAACGTGTATCAGTGACATCCCACACTAGTACAGTAATCTTGAGACTGAAGATATCCTACTTCAGATACAGATTGGGTCAGCACCATTCTACCTTCCTAAAGTCCCTCACCGATGCACGTAATTACAAATCTCACTCTCTAATTCCACAGCTCTCACAGACTCAACCGTCAAGAATCTAATTTCAGCTTCCGCACCAACTAATCTCACTCTCACCGAGAAAGCCCCTCCCCCCCAGTAAAACCCAGGATTCCCCCCCCCCCCCTCAAAAGTCTTCACAGCCGGAAGGATTCGCCAATTTCGCGTTTTAATTTGGAAGCTGAGCCCGCATTGCCGCTTATCTCTGTTGCGCGTATGGGCTACCCAGAGAGAAGAGAGAGGACACATCTTCTGTGTGTGTCGTCCCTTTCCACGCTCTAATGGCGAAATGATTGGACCGGAGTTTCGTCGCCCCCTCGTGATAAGCCCCTCAGATCGATGAGCAAAGGGGCGCAACAGGGGGAAAGATAGGGCGCCCCGGCGGGGCTTCGAGGACTAGAGAGAGTTTCGTGGATGCCTCAAACGAAGTTATGTTGGAATCCGGGCGGATTATGTCTGGTAAGTGGTGCTGGAGGGGAAGTGGATTGGGTAGGCCTTAGTTGTTTGGAGGGCAAGTATTAGCCACTTTTAGACTCGCGTGTACATTCTGTAAATTCAAACCACTCTTGAATTCTACCCGGGTGTTCAGACACCACCGCATTAATTATACATGTTTTTGGTCCTGAATAAAAAATGGATTTTAAAAGGAAAATTTAGAACTAGAGTGGGCAATTTGAAATTTAATAAGAAATAAATCTATAATTAAAGCTATGATTTCTTTAGTTTGATCTAGAGCAATTTCCAAAAACTCTGACTTGTAGAATAAAGTGGGTTTTTGGAAGTTAAAACTATCGAGAACTTAATATTGGCTGGGATCTGGAGGACGAGGAAGTTTATGTGTCAACGTTTTGTTATTTTTACCCTTTGCTATTTATAAATTACAAATTTAGATTCTTTCAAGAAATTTCGGAGCAGAAAGATTTTCTTGCGACTTTCGCATCCGAAAGATTTTCTGGTAAATTTCAAATCAAAAAGATTTTCTTGTAAATTTCAAATCAAAACGATTTTCTTGTAAATTTCAAATCAAAACGATTTTCTTGTAAATTTCAAATCAAAACGATTTTCTTGTAAATTTCAAATCACAGTAACAACAAATCGGTTGTTTTGAAATAAAATAAGGTTGAAGAGAAGAAAATCCCAATGATGGCAATATTATCGATGTCGGAAAACTAAAAGTATCTACTAAATATGAGGCATTGATCGCCAGAACGGACCATCCCGCAATTTAATTTTTTGTTGTTTCAACTTCGTTTTTTCATAAGAGTTCATGCCAGAACACACCAAATGTAGATGATTCAATTTGCCAACTAAGTTGGTCATTAGATAAACCATATTTGGTTTCTTTCTGGCATAAATGGTTTAGGATATAAAAAAAATTTAAAAAACAGGATAGAAACAGCAAAAATCATTTGTGAGATGGTCCGTTCTGACACAAAACGCCTCATGTAATCTATAGCAATTAACCATTAGTGCGATGTTATGTATTTAGCTTAAGGTATACATATACATTAGGAATCTCGAAATTTGACTCAAGTCTGCGTTTTTGTTTTTAAAATATTCCCGAATTCATTACCATTAAAATGATACCTAAATGATTTCTTACTGAGACTCAAATTACTTTTTAAATTACAGTAGGTTTTGTGAACCTGTTTTGTATTTCGTTCATTAGTGTAGTAAACTTTAAACGCGTTTTCTGAAGAATGACATTTTGGTGTTTTATGACTTTACGCCAACGGTCATAACTTCACAATAAATTATCCGATTTACAAAATTCTAATTTTGTTTTGTCGTCAATAGTTGTGAATGTGTTTTATATGGAGCATCTAATATATATTGTTATGAACAATTTGTTTATGGATATTTTAATCTTAATTTTTTGTTAAAAAATATGTATTTTTTAAAACTTTTTACTTAAAAACTTATAGTTAAATAAATATTGAAACCAAATTCAAAATTCTCCATAGGAACATGCGTCAATATAATATCTTTTATTTGCAATAAAAATATTACCTCTAAGTTAATTACAAGTTTGTTTATGTATGTTCTAAAATGTCCTAATTAGTCACTTTAATTGCAATTAGCTGATTAAAAAATTGAAGGAAAAAGAAAGTTTATACATAAAATATGCATTATTTTTAATTCTGATATACTTCCAAAAAGTTTGAAATTATAACCTAAAAATTAAAGGAAATCATCTCAATTGTATATGTATATCTTAAAGACACCTTTATATGCATTTATTTATGTTTCGCCAATTTTGTTGGTTGGTTGTATTCAGATTATCTGGCGCCGTCAGCAGCACGAGGGCTATAATGCGCCGAAACTTTCGTCATTAGACAAGCCAACATACATTTACAAACACTCATGCCTAACACGGGACTCGAACCCGCAACCTCGCGGTCTAGAAGCTAGCACCCTAACCACTATACCGTTTGGTCGGCTTCGCCAATTTTGTAGTTTTCTAGTTTTAGTACTCGTCTTATGATATGCATAAGTAATAGTATAGTAATTTTACCCACATTATTCGCCGATCGCTGTCTAACACGTGTTTATGCATCCATGATAAATTTCAATTTTTAAAACCCAGGATCTTATATAATATTTCAAAAGATTTGTTCATCCTGTTTAGCAGAAAATCCTTTTTTTCTTCTTTCTGGTATTTAATTTTTCATTGCGATTTTAGCTGTTCAGAAAATTAAACCATGACGGTTGGTTGGTTGAATTCAGATTATCTTACGCCGTCAGCAACACGAGGGCTATAATGCGCCGAAACTTTCGTCATTAGACAAGCCAACATACATTTACAAACACCCATGCCTAACACGGGACTCGAACCCGCAACCTCGTGGTCTAGAGGCTAGCATGCTAACCACTATACCATTTGGTCGGCTAAACCATGACGGAACGTAAGGGGTGAATAAATTTTCAATGAATTATACGCGGATTTATCTGATTGTCTGAGTGATTTATAAATAAAGTGATTCGGAAATTGATTGTTTATCGGAAGACCGTTATGAATCTTAAATTAAGCCACCAAAACGCTACAAAAGAAATGTTATAGAATCTGATAGTGAAAGGGATTTTGAAGATAATTGGTTTGAAAAATTATATTTCAGCAACTTTGGAGAATTATTCAAATAGTTTGGATGTAACTGTTAATCTAAATGGTGTATGAGTATCAGTGAAGTAACTGTTTTACTTCACTGACACTCAGTGTATCACTGAGTTCAGTCGCAAATTTTCAATGAATTATACGCGGATTTATCTGATTGTCTAAGTGATTTATAAATAAAGTGATTCGGAAATTGATTGTTTATCGGAAGACCGTTATGAATCTTAAATTAAGCCACCAAAACGCTACAAAAGAAATGTTATAGAATCTGATAGTGAAAGGGATTTTGAAGATAATTGGTTTGAAAAATTATATTTCAGCAACTTTGGAGAATTATTCAAATAGTTTGGATGTAACTGTTAATCTAAATGGTGTATGAGTATCAGTGAAGTAACTGTTTTACTTCACTGACACTCAGTGTATCACTGAGTTCAGTCGCAAATTTTCAATGAATTATACGCGGATTTATCTGATTGTCTAAGTGATTTATAAATAAAGTGATTCGGAAATTGATTGTTTATCGGAAGACCGTTATGAATCTTAAATTAAGCCACCAAAACGCTACAAAAGAAATGTTATAGAATCTGATAGTGAAAGGGATTTTGAAAATAATTGGTTTGAAAAATTATATTTCAGCAACTTTGGAGTATTATTCAAATAATTTGGGTGTAACTGTCAATCTTAATGGTGTATGAGTATCAGTGAAGTAACTGTTTTACTTCACTGAGTTCAGTCGCAAGTGCGCATCCAGGGGGAGAGTTTTTAGGGTCAGAACCCCCCCCCCCCCCCCCCTTCCCTATGATCCCTAACATGCCGGTGTTTTGTTATGATTCCAATTGAAGCACCTAGTAATCACAAATAATTTCAAAAGAATATGTTTTTAATTTACCATAATTCAGGCAGATTTTGTCTACTGTGTGGCACTAAAGTAGCTATTTGGTCCACTATACTTTGAAATAAATAACGGACTTGTAGAACATCAAAATATTCATTGCTTTCTAGCATATTCTAGCGTTATATGCATATTCTAGCATTCTAGCATATTCTAGCATTCTATGCATATTCTAGCATTCATTGCATCATATTCTAGCATCAAAATATTCATTGTGCATCATTTTGGATCTACTTTGGTCCAATATAAAGTGTCGTTTAAAAGAAATATGGGTGTTTCCTTTTTTTTTTTTTTTTTAAATACAGTTAGTGTTTTAGTGCTAATGCTCTTGTATTTAAAGCGCCGTAAAAATATAGTAAAACCAATCTGATATTGTCGTTTGTTCATTTGTCTAAAAAATTATTCTTTTTTCAATTGAATTTAAACAAACGAAAAAAAATAAAAAATTCATATTTATAATTTGAAAAATATGGATAATGCGAGATCTTGATGTTTAGTTCCGTGTTGTTCGTATTTACTCGAAAAATGGACAACAACTATTTGGATGCTTTGTCATCTGTAAGTGATAGATTAAGAAACTTTAAAAATACTATTAATATTGTTGCGTGGATGGGTTTGAAAGATTTGAAGCCAAAGCAGATACAAACTTACAGAAATTTATTCCGATATAACTCTTCGCATATTCTCTTACAACTCCAGAACTTCTCGTTCTAGTAGACTCAATACAGCTCTTTCCGCAACAATAAAGCCCAAAACAGCAGTTAAAAACTTGACAACACAACTGCTAAAATCGCTGCAAAAGACAATGCAATACAGTTCACTTTCGGAACTATCTGAATGCTCGCTGAGAGACAGCTAACTCAGTAGCTCCACTCAGTCAGTAACTCAACTAACTTTTGGCCGGACTTATATAGGAAAGGCGAATCTTCTCGAAACTTCCAGAGATAGAAATTAGGAGAACTTTCCAGATCGTAGTCGAAAAGCCCTGTACATGTACATGGGGACCGAAAATGTCGCCAAATGGTCGCCAAGTTTGGCGACCATTTGGTTTTTATTACCAAATTATTTAATTTATCACCAAATTTGGCGATAAAAATTAGTCGCCAAAACCGTCGCCAACTTTGCTCTATCTCGCCAATTTGGCGAGATTGCCATTACCATAATGTTAAATGGCCTTCTCTTTGTAAAACTCGCTTCCCAGCGTTATCTCTGTAAAACTCGTTATCAAGCATTAAGACACATATTGCAGGGAAGCCAAGTAAAGAACTCTTGCACTGCCTTATGCGAAGTGTACATAAATTTATCTTTTTAAATAATTAATGCTACAAAATATTTACAAATATACAGAAATTCGTAACAATATGAAAGTTCTGCAGGAAAATTGTTTCCTACATAAATACAATACAGAAGGAAACATTGGCCTTGATTGAAAACCCTCCCACATAAATGTTCTGGTTGCGCCCCTGGTTTGATGACACATGGCGGCTCTAGGTGATGGCATGCCAAGCCCTTGCCCATAGCTGAAACATTAGGAGGCGGCAAATGGGCTATAAAATTAACTAGTTTATGAAGAGAATGATTAAATCAAGATTCATTTGATTACTTATGAAAAATTAAAAGCTGGAGTTATAAAAAAAATTTGCTTTTAATATGTTTTACGAGCTTTTAAGTATAAATACCCACCCACTTAAAAAATACTCAAGCATGAGAACGACATAAGAAGGTTGAGGTATGTAGTTTTTATATAAAAACATGTTTTGAAAGATGAGTAGAGTTTTCGTGTATTAAAGACCAAATCCAAAACCGAAACAAAAATACCGAGTAATATAGATAAAATATTAAAATATTTCAAGGAAACCGTTCACACGCATAATAAACTCCAGCTTAAAAATGGCCGACCAAACGGTATAGTGGTTAGCGTGCTGGCTTCTAGACCTCGAGGTTGCGGGTCCGAGTCCCGTGTTAGGCATGGGTGTTTGTAAATGTATGTTGGCTTGTCTAATGACGAATGTTTCGGCGCATTATAGACCATTGTTGCTGACGGCGCCAGATAATCTGAATACAACCAACCAACCAACCAACCAACCAACCAACCAACCAACCAACCAACCAACCAACCAACCAGCTTAAAAATGTATACAATAAAAAAATGACCTTTTTTTATTATTATTTAAATAAATAGACACACATACAAAGTGCTATAAAAGAATTTTTTACAATTTCAATTCAGTGCCAAAATCATAAATCAAGAAATTTGTATTTTGACAAATCAAAACTTCAATATTTTTAAAACCTATTTTTTTTTTGCACGCGTTTTATTTTATTGCTAAGCGCGGTAAGGGTTTAGGCTATCTCTTTTTAATTTTTGTTATGAAGGGGCGGCATTTTACCTTTTTGTCCGGGGCGCGGAAACTTCTAGCGCCAGCCCTGAATGACATAAGATGGCTTCTGCGCAAAATTTCCAGATCAACAATGTGTTAAGTTACTTCCTTTCACTCTGTATTGATTCACTATGTTGCTCATTAGGAAAAATATCCCATCAGCATTAGGCATTTACAAATTCTCTTAAACTCAATTTCCTCGATAATCAATGACTGAAGTTTGTATTCGTAACAAAGCAGCGTGGCAAACCATTCATCTGCTTTTCTGTCCAACAGACCAACTGCCGCCTAACAAACGCAGTAAATCTGTTCTTATTATTCCGTTCTTTTTGTTCTTTTCCGTTCATTCATTACAAGAATTCTTTTTATTAACTCCCTTCAAAGCGTAAAAATGTTTCCTTCCATCCGCACACACACAAAATTGATTTTCGCTTTTCGTCCGTTTTTGCCAAGATGCAAATTAATGAGTTTCTTTAATGAAAAGCACCGGGCACTGAGAAAAGCACTCGGGGTTAAGCGAAATTAATGAAAAAACAAGAGCTTTTCCCTCTTTTCGATCGGGGGTTGTGCTCTCGCGGAAAGTGGGAGCTGGAGAGCCACTCTCGATTAACCGGTTCTCTCGATTAACCGGTTCTTGATTAATCGTTCTGCTTTTGCAGAAGAAGGTCTTATTAATTTAACCGGGGAGAAATTGGTCGAAGGTTTTATGGCGGGATTTCGACGTATTTCGGGAAACCATTGATTGGAGGCGATTTGAGGGAGGTCGTAGATGAGAGAGAAAAAAAGTATTTAGTAGTTTTAGAAGAAACTTTTTTTTGCTGTTTGCATTTCTATTAGATAAGCTAGAGCTTGCGATGGGATGGGAGAAAGAGAAGTTTTTTTTTTTTTTTTTTGTATTGTTGCGTGGATGGGTTAGATAGACTTGAAGCCAAAGCAGATTAAAACTTGAAGAAATTTATTCCGATATAATTCTTCGCAGATTCTTTCACAACTCCAGAACTTCCCGTTCTAAAATACTCAATACAGCTCTTTACACAACAATGGAGCACAAACAGTGGTTAAAAACTAGATACACAACTGCTAAACTCGACGCAAAAGACAATGCAATACAGTTCACTTTCGGAACTACTCTGAATGCTCGCTGAGAGACAACTAGCTAACTAACTAGATCACCTACTTTCTTGCCCTTATATAGGAAAGCTAATCCTTCGCGAATCTTCTAGAGATAGAAATTAGGAGAATTTTCCACATCGCAGTCGAAAAGCCCTATACATGGCAACCAAAATTAGTTGCCAAAACCATCGCCATCTTGGCTCTATCTCGCCAAGGGATCGAGATTGCCATTAAAGATAATGTTAAATGGCCTTCTCTCTGTAAAACTTGTTTTCCAGCATTAAGAGACGCATTGCATTAAAGCGAAGTAAAACAAACTCTTCACTGCCTTATGCGAATTCTACTTAAATTTTTCTTTTTACATAATTAATACTGCGAAATATTAACAAATATACAGAAATTCGTAACAGTATTAAAAGCTTTCATTTAAGATATTTCATTTTTAAAGGTTCATAGACTTAAACAACTTGTTCTAGAGCGCATAGACTACTGAAATATTGCTTCGAGGCAGAATTTTGACTAGATATGGGTGCTAGAAAATATTGCATTATTTTTTGGTCTACATTTTGAAAGATATTGTTACGTGGATGGGTTCGAAAGATTTCAAGCCAAAGCAGATCAAAACTTGCAGAAATTTATTCCAGTATAACTCTTCACAGATTCCTTTACAACTGCAGAACTTCTCGTTCTAGTAGACTCAAAACAGCTCTTTTCACAACAATAGAGCACAAACAGCAGTTAAACTTGACACACAACTGCTATATCGCCGCAAAAGACAATGCAATACAGTTCGCTTTTGGAACTCTCTAAATGCTCGCTGACAGACAACCAAGTCAGTAACTCCACTCAGTCAGTATCTCAACTAACTAACTCCAGTCAACTAACTGACTAACCTAACTCAATGACTCAACTAACTCGATCTCTCGGTCTTATATAGGAGAGGCGAACTTTCGTGAATCTTCCAGAGAGACACATTTGGAGAACTTTCCAGATCGTAGTCGATAAGTCCTATACATGTACATGGGGACCGAAAATGTCGCCAAATGGTCACCAAGTTTGGCGACAAAAATTAGTCGCCAACTTATCTCTATCTCGCCAATTTGGCGAGATTGCCGTTACCATAATCTCCTTGTAAAACTCGCTTCCCAGCGTTATCTCTGCAAAACTCGTTATCAAGCAATAAGACGCACATTGCGGGGAAGCAAACTAAAGACGAACTATTGCACTGCCTTATGCGAAATGTACATAAATTTTCCTATTTACAAAATTAACACTACGAAATATTTACAAATATACAAAAATTCGTAACAATATTGATAATCACCCTGAAAAAACAAATGTGAAATTGTGAAATTAATAAACGACAAAAATCTTCAAGAAAGACTACGAATTCAAATTTTTATTGCTATTGTTTTCTTAAGATAGAAAATTAAAATGGAGTGATAATACTTACGAAATGATGGCACTTACGTAATATTCTATCAACATTTGGTGAACTCTTTGCTGTCGACAAACAGTTTGAATCACGTGATTTCCTCGGAGGTCCGATTCGACTTGGACCACCTCCTGTGCCATCTAGAGGTCGGCGATATATCGATACAACGATATTTTTTTTAAATATCGATAAAAGTTACCGATATATCGATATTTTCATTCATTTTTATTTTTTTAATGATCGTTTTGTAGTTCCATGTGCTTTTTCGATTTTCTTTATTCCTTTTTCAAAAACATCAGAACTAAAATTTGGACTTGGCTGAGAGGCAGTTAAAATGGCACCAATGATCAATATTTTGCCATACATTTCATAATCATGGCAACAGGAAGGTTCAAGGGGGTGCACCTACCTGGCTTTTGAAAATTAAAATAAAATTGAAAAAAGAAGAGCTAAATATATATATTCATCCCTCTGTTAATTTTTCAGTTATTTACATTGTAAAAATATTATGCTAAATATTCAACGTTGCCATTAATGTTGAAAATTATCATCCCTCTGTTAATTTTTCAGTTATTTACATTGTAAAAATATTATGCTAAATATTCAACGTTGCCATTAATGTTGAAAATTATCATCCCTCTGTTAATTTTTCAGTTATTTACATTGTAAAAATATTATGCTAAATATTCAACGTTGCCATTAATGTTGAAAATTATCATCCCTCTGTTAATTTTTCAGTTATTTACATTGTAAAAATATTATGCTAAATATTCAACGTTGCCATTAATGTTGAAAATTATCATCCCTCTGTTAATTTTTCAGTTATTTACATTGTAAAAATATTATGCTAAATATTCAACGTTGCCATTAATGTTGAAAATTATCATCCCTCTGTTAATTTTTCAGTTATTTACATTGTAAAAATATTATGCTAAATATTCAACGTTGCCATTAATGTTGAAAATTATCATCCCTCTGTTAATTTTTCAGTTATTTACATTGTAAAAATATTATGCTAAATATTCAACGTTGCCATTAATGTTGAAAATTATCATCCCT
This sequence comes from Linyphia triangularis, assembly GCA_963978545.1. Classification (NCBI taxonomy): domain Eukaryota; kingdom Metazoa; phylum Arthropoda; class Arachnida; order Araneae; family Linyphiidae; genus Linyphia; species Linyphia triangularis. The sequence goes on from OZ021727.1 coordinate 92,440,579, forward strand.
CTGTTAATTTTTCAGTTATTTACATTGTAAAAATATTATGCTAAATATTCAACGTTGCCATTAATGTTGAAAATTATCATCCCTCTGTTAATTTTTCAGTTATTTACATTGTAAAAATATTATGCTAAATATTCAACGTTGCCATTAATGTTGAAAATTATCATCCCTCTGTTAATTTTTCAGTTATTTACATTGTAAAAATATTATGCTAAATATTCAACGTTGCCATTAATGTTGAAAATTATCATCCCTCTGTTAATTTTTCAGTTATTTACATTGTAAAAATATTATGCTAAATATTCAACGTTGCCATTAATGTTGAAAATTATCATCCCTCTGTTAATTTTTCAGTTATTTACATTGTAAAAATATTATGCTAAATATTCAACGTTGCCATTAATGTTGAAAATTATCATCCCTCTGTTAATTTTTCAGTTATTTACATTGTAAAAATATTATGCTAAATATTCAACGTTGCCATTAATGTTGAAAATTATCATCCCTCTGTTAATTTTTCAGTTATTTACATTGTAAAAATATTATGCTAAATATTCAACGTTGCCATTAATGTTGAAAATTATCATCCCTCTGTTAATTTTTCAGTTATTTACATTGTAAAAATATTATGCTAAATATTCAACGTTGCCATTAATGTTGAAAATTATCATCCCTCTGTTAATTTTTCAGTTATTTACATTGTAAAAATATTATGCTAAATATTCAACGTTGCCATTAATGTTGAAAATTATCATCCCTCTGTTAATTTTTCAGTTATTTACATTGTAAAAATATTATGCTAAATATTCAACGTTGCCATTAATGTTGAAAATTATCTAAATTTTTCATAAAATTATTGCACCAACTAAGCAATAGTATAACTTTTCCTTTTGTAATAGATCCATTCCAGTTGGAAAAGTAGTCACCTTACAAAAAGAATGAAAAGTAGTAATTTGTTCTGAAAAACTTCGTTCCTGACAAAATTGAAAACCAAATAAAAAAAATAATTTTTTTAAAGAACTTTTATTTGAATATTTGGAATCAGAAAGAAATTCTTCACGAATATAAACTAATTTAACTCGTTTTTGAAAAGTAGTTGAATTGTCCATTGCCTCTCACGGTTTAAATTTAAGCAATAAATAAAACAATTATTTAATGCTGACGAGTTTCTATTGCATCGGTAAAAGTAGTTCTAAGATTCAATTGCTACATATTCGTGTATATTAAGCATACCTCAACTTATTTTAAAATCATGATAACTCAATGGTAATGGAATAGTGTTTTTAAAACATTAAAACTTAATCCAGGGTTGAGTCATTGCAAACGTGACTTAATGTTCTCAATATGCTAAATTGCTATTGCAAAAAGAGATATAACCCTTTTCACTCGTATGTCCCCGTACAGGGGACATCGCATCTTGCGCCAGTAAATTTCAACAAACCCAACCATCGACAAACTCTCCTTATAGACTGAGAGGCGACTGCAATTTTTGGACCCCATCGAACATCATTCTGACTTTTTTTATAGAAATTAGAAAAAAGTGAGTAGATTACGAATCCTCTGGTCTGCCGTGGCAAAAATGGCCGAAACTGGTCAAAAATTGACTTTTAATAAGTTGAACTAAATCCAATTGCCAAATGAGCCATAACTTGCCAAATAATGAGCATTTTTTTTTTATTTGGTAACCCTCATTCTTTAATTATCAATCAAGAAGGTTGCAGACGATTCAGATATCTGGCGACGGTCTACTTGCATCGATTAAAATCGAGCCAAGTTGGCAATAAACATTACGTCACGGATGACGTAACTGATGTCGCCAATTTGGCTTACTTTTAAAAGATACACATTTTCCAAGCCAGAGATCAAAAATCGTTTGTGCTTTTTTTCATTGAAAATCAAAATGCAGGGTTGCCAGACGAAAAAGTTTGTTCTCTTTTTGGCAAGTTATGACATATTTGGCAATCGGATTTTAGTTCAACTCATTCCAAGGCAATTTTTTATCAGTTTCAGCCATTTTTGCCACGGCAGACCAGTGGATTCCTAATCTACTCACTTTTCTTCAATCTCTATAAAAAATTCAGAATGATGTTCGATGAGGTCCAAAAATTGCAGTCGCCTCTCGGACTATTATTGCTCCTTTCAAGTGGCGTAGAGAAGTCCTCGGACAGATGTGAACCAACACTTCTCACGTTCTCTTTTGACACAAAACCCCTCTCAAATGTTTTTTTTTTTTATACATCATGGTAATTATATCATATTTTGATTTGATTTTTTGTGCTATTTCAAGAGAAAACTTCAGGAAAACATGCATTTCTCAAAAAGTTGTGCTGGAAAAAGTTAATTCTCCGAAATCACTAATAAACTTTAATGTCACCTGAGAGGGCACATCCGAGTGATATGCTAGAATTTCGATGTCCCCTGAGAGGGGACAGCGGAATGCAAAGGGTCAATGCTGTGTAGTGTAATATACTTAAGTATTCTCAGTAGTTTCAATAAATTATTTTGACACGTTGAAAAATAAAATATTATGTGGCCACATTCCCATCCTAGGTCAAGAGGTGGTGTATTCAGGGGCTATATTTATAAACTTTTGATTTAAGGATGGTAAACCTTCTAGTTAAATTGGAACACATTTCCATCAAAAAAATTCTTCTTGATCGAACATAAAAAAAAAAATCCGAGTTATTTGCTATCTTTCTAAAGCATAATTACGAGTGCAAAGGGTTAAATTAGACATACACGGTCCCTGTATAAAATGATCTTCTAATTGATTGATTGTTTTAAAAAATCGCATAGTTAATTTTAAAATATTTTTCCGTTATATGTCTTTTCACTCTGTTTATTCCAGGGGTTGAACAAGTGTCGAGGTGTCGTGCCCCTAAGAAACACTGGAGCATATGCATTTTACCAATTTAACCCTTAGCACTCGAGAGGTGGCTTTCACTCACCTCATGATTGCGTGTCGCCACAAGAGAGGACCACTAGGTTTGATGCGGAAATTCATAGCAAGGCCAATGACTGTGTTTAGTTTCTTTGAAGCGGATCTGTAACCACGAATCGAACCAAAAATGGCGGGAAACGTCTCGAATTGCTGGTTCCTTTGCTTGACTTCGAGTGCAAATGGTTAGTTGAAATTTTTGAATAATTTAAAAAATGTTTATTTTATTTGAAGTTAAAAACTTTTCTTAAAGAAAATTTGAAAGATTGTGTTAAAAGTAAAATTTCAAAAATCTTTATAAAATTATATTAAACTTACTCATGTTCCTTCAATATATTTTCATTATTTGTCCTTTCTTTAATTGCAAATCTTACAAATGTAACTTTAATTCAGAAATCGGAATAAAATATTTTCTTAAGAAATACGGAAGTACGTTCAGAGAATAAAACAGAAACGGCACTTTATATTCTTTCGTTCTTTTCCCAGTCGATTTTCTCCGAACGAAACTATGAAATGGACTTCAAAAGTTCAATTCAGTCATTTCTGAAAAGATCAGTTTCTTTCATTTCCGATGAAAAAGAACTTAGAAATAAGAACAAGAACCCCGCCGAAAATTCTGTTGTCTTTCAGAACGGATAAAAGGAGAGGAGGGGGATAGGAAAAAAAAGAAAAAAAAAAGGAATCGAATACATTTTTTTATTTGTACTTTTCCTTTTTTATACCTTCACAATTTCTTTTTGCAGAATTTTCGGGGCGTGCAGTGATGCAAGGGCGGAGACTCATTGCGTTGACGTCACTCTGATGGCGGCCGAATGGTTGTCATGGAGACGAAGATACAGAAGACAGCGCCCTCTCATGGGAAGCGGGAGACATAAAAGCTTTCTTCTGTTCGGATTTTTTTTAAAGTGTTTCCTCTTCTTTTGCTGTGTGTTGTCCGTCTGATTTCTTTACTTGTTTTGAGCGTGAGAGGGGACGTATGCAAAGTGTAGAATCAGTGGTAAAAATAAAACTATTTGCAGTATGTTTAATGAGTTTTTGACAATGAAACTAATTCTTTTCTTGTCAATTTATTCACTTTTAATTTAGAGGTTGTCAGCGAATTTATTTACATTATGCTGACCGTACGTGCATACATACACACAGACAGACATTTTTTCTAGATAACTTTTTTGAGATCAGGATGTTCCAAACCTCTGAGAAATGTTTAAAAAATAAGAAAATCTAATTTTTTTAATCGAATATTATACTTTCATTACCCTACTTATACATATGGGTAATTGAAAGTAAAAAGTCCAGTGGCCTTATATTAAGTGATCTGGGTGGCCAGGAGAGAAAAGCGTACAATTAATGACGCGCGCAGACGATATTTACAAAAGAAACGAGAAAGACATAAAATAAATAACACGGGCAGACGATACTTACAAAAGTTGGTTGGTTGTTTTCAGATTATATGGCGCCCTCAGCAACACGAGGGCTATAATGCGCCGAAACATTCATCATTAGACGGGCCAACATACATTTACAAACACCCATGCCTAACACGAAACTCGAACCCGCAACCTCGCGGTCTCGAAGCTAGCACGCTAACCACTATACCGTTTGATCAGCAATACTTACAAAAGAAATGATATTCAAAAGGAAAAGTAAATTTTCTAGGACAACGTTCCCTATAAAGGAAAATATATGAATTATTCTATGTATAAATGCCATAAGTTTGTATATATATTCATTGTTTTATGAATTATTCAAAATCACAATGTGTCTAACATTTTATAGAAACACTGTATAATATGCGACGCGATACGACGCAACGCATGTTTCAGATTAATTTACAATTTTTCATTATCATAAAGGAAATTTAGAACAATTCGCAACTAATGTTAGTATGGATGCCCAGTTTTTGGAGGAAAAATGTTTTATTCACTAACAAAATTCCTTGATTTTTATCTTTTTTTAAAAACCATATTCGGTTTCTGTTCTGTAATTATATGGTTGGTTGGTTGTTTTCAGATCATCTGGCGCCGTCAGCAACACGAGGGCTATAATGCGCCGAAACATTCGTCATTAGACAAGCCAACATACATTTACAAACACCCATGCCAACACGGGACTCGGAACCTCGCGGTCTAGAAGCTAGCACGCTAACCACTATACCGTTTGGTCGGCTCTGTAATTATATGAAAACAATGGAATTGACACTCAATCCCCTGTTACATGTGGTCACCGATAGACTAATCTGGAGTACAGTTGCTTGCATAGATCACTATAGTAAAAGCCATCTCCAGATTCAAGTCATATACTCAAGGCCAATACTCAGGGGCATAAAATCGGCCCGGTGATTTTAGATTTGATGCCGGCCCAAATTTTCAATACAATCGTTAATTAAACTTTAATAATTATTGTTTATAATAAAATAACTCCATTCATTAATTGATTAAATAATTACTTATAATATTTAAATAGTTTTAATAACAGCTTTTATTGCTTAAATATTTATATTTAATGATTACTAGCAGTGTGGCCCCGCGCTGCTAGATTTTCGAAGAATTTTTTTTTAATGTCGTTAAATTTTAATGAAAACAACTTTTAATCGAATTTAAAAGTTGTTCTTTACAATTTCCACATGTACTAAAGTTTCTATGGAACAAATTTTGTACCTCTAAATGCAAAACTGTAGATTTGTATAAGGTTCAGACGTACGGGCTACTCACTTTTATAGATATAGATTTATATTCAATAATTAAAAAGTACTTTAATTTTGTAAGAATTAGTTTAATTAAATTCAATTTTATCTGTATACTATTTATACCTCCCTTGAGTGAATTTGATTTCCATAAACCATTGAGAATTTGTTGCAAAACCTATAACAACGCAATCTAAATTTCAAAATTAAGAATGTTCATGTGTATAACTAGCATGTTTATAAAAAAAATGACATTCGAAATTAAGATATATATTTAACCTTAAAAGCTATGAAATGGGTAAAAAGTCGTCATACGATAAAATATATTATGTATGTTGCATTTGGAAAATACATGCACTGTATCATATTAAAGTAATGTGTAAAATATTCAGAATAAAGTGATTGGGATATGAAAACATTGGGCTTTTTGGAAAAACTTTAAGTAAGACAACTATATACACTGAAAAAAAAAAATCTTATGTACCGGCCCATTTTTTACAGGCACTGACCGGGCCGGTGATCGAACCGGACAACCCTATGGCCAGTACTCCCCTGCCAATACTGACATCAATGAATGTTGAGAGCTATACATTGGGGCCGGATCACTTAAGCTAAATGAATACTCTACAACGATGTGTGAACCGGTTTTACTACGCCCTGATTGATTGATTGATTGGAACGATGTCTGGCCGATTCGTCAAAACTCTTATAGTATACGTGATTAAAAAGTAAAATATTAATTAAAATTTAAACTTAAAAGCACTTATTTTCATTTTGTTACCAACGCATATTTAAGGCGTCTTCTCACTTTAGGCACCTCGAAAATAGGCTATTTTCGCGATTTTTTTTCGAGGATTTTTACAAACAATTACGGTATAAAATGGATCCTATATAATAAACACATCTTTCAAGTACAAGAAAAAAAAAAAAAATTTTTTTTGAACAATTATTATAATAAAACAGTAGCATCGAAAAACCCGTGTAGAAATGTAATGTTCGTGGCTTGTTGATGAAATTTCGGAAACTATCCGGCCGATTGTCATGAAATTTGAATGACATATTCTTCATAGTTATGGCTATAGCGCATATCATCAGATTTTTGAAATTTTGATTTGAAATATTTTTTTTTTACAAAAAACTGCAAAAAAACGCGTTTTTTTTTTTTACTTTTTCGAAAAACGTGCGCCATTTTGTTATTTTCGCGAATATCAAAAATCTGATGATATGCGCTATAGCCATAACTATGAAGAATATGTCATTCAAATTTCATGACAATCGGCCGGATAGTTTCCGAAATTTCATCAACAAGCCACGAACATTACATTTCTACACGGGTTTTTCGATGCTACTGTTTTATTATAATAATTGTTCAAAAAAATAAAAATATAAAAAATATCTTTTAGTTAAAAGATGTGTTTATTATATAGGATCCATTTTATCCCATAATTGTTTGCAAAAATCCTCGAAAAAAAATCGCGAAAATAGCCTATTTTCGAGGTGCCTAAAGTGAGAAGACGCTTTAAGTTCAATACAAAACTAAGTGTGTAGGTTATCAATATTAGAATAAAAGTTGCGATTTGTTCGGAACTATTTATTTACGCGGAAGGATAAAGTAATGTTGCCCCGAGGTCTGAGTAATAGACTGAGAGGCGACAGCAATTTTTGGACCCCATCGAACATCATTCTGAATTTTTTATAGAAATTGGAGAAAAGTGAGTAGATTATGAATCCACTGGTCTGCCGTTTCAAAAATGGCCGAAACTGTTCAAAAATCGACTTTTAATAAGTTGAACTAAATCCAATTGCCAAATGCGCCATAACTAGCCAAATAATGAGCATTTTTTTTAATTGATAACCCTCACTCTTTAATTTTCAATTAAGAATGTTGCAGACGATTCGGATGTGTGGCTACGGTCTACTTGCATCTACTGAAAGGTAGCCAAGTTGGCAAAAAATATTACGTCACTTATGACGTAACTGATGTCGCCAATTTGGCTTACTTTTAAAAGATATAAGTTTTCCGAACCGAAGATCAGAAATCGTTTGCGCTTTTTCTCATTGAAAATCAAAATGCAATGGGTTGCCAGACGAATAAGTTTGTTCTATTTTTGGCAAGTTATGACATATTTGGCAATCGGATTTTAATTCAACTCATTCCAAGTCGATTATTGATCAGTTTCGGCCATTTTTGTCACGGCAGACCAGTGGATTCCGAATCTACTCACTTTTCTCCACTTTCTATAAATAAATTCAGAATGATGTTCGATGGGGTCCAAAAATTGCAGTAGCCTCTCGGACTATAAAGAAAACATCCGTTCAAGGTTTGTTGATTATCGAATTCAAAAAGTTGTTTTAAACATGTAGCTCAGATGAATAGCTACTTTTTCTATTCAATACATTTTTTAGAATTATTCATAATTTTTCCTTTGCTCTGACGAAGTATGAAAAATATGTGTGATGTTGCCACTTATCTCTATTAGTTGATTTGTTCGAATTCAGCCTGCTGTTTATACCCATCGATATAGATAAACAACTGGATAGACTGCCCCATTGTCAATGAAAAGAGAAAAACGCGCCGGGGATTGCGAAGCTGGTGGGATGATCAACCAATCACAATTCACTTTTATAGTTGGATGGGAATGCGAAAAACCTTGTAAAGAGTTAGAGTATATATTTTTTGGCACATTACTACTAATTAAAGTCTGCTATTGACATTTCTGCTGTGTACAACCCAAAATTTTATTTTCAATCCTCGGCAATCCGTATTTTTTTTCCCACCAATTGCATCTGGCAACGGCTTCATTTTCCCAGCGTTAAGCAGTCTATCCAGTTGTTTATCTATATCGATGTTTATACCCTACCAAGCAACTATATGCTCTATGTAGTTTCCAATATGTATTTCGCGTTCTGGAGACATTTTATTTAGGGGTGCATTAGACTTTAACCCAAGCGAGTCAATGTATACATAAAAGATGGGGGAATATATATCCCGCTTCCTTATGGGTATAGATTGAGTGAGAACTAAATAAAGACGCCTCCCAAAACATCTCCAATTTGATCCCTCCCAAACATTAAAATCCCATGTACAGATTCTTCCCAAATTGCATATTTTCGTGTGTATGCGCTCTTTTTAGACGTGTCATTCACAATACTCAGCACCCGAAGGAACAAAACCAGAAGTGGGAGGTTTTTTTTTTTTTTTTTTTTACTTTTTTGGAGAAAAGAAAGCAAGCTAGGCGCATCAGCAAAGAACCGTAATTACAGTCTGTCCGTCCAGCCGTCCTCAGCCATTTTCCCAAGAAAAATGTCTCTAGCCAGCTGACGCCCAAGTCGCGGATGGAGATGGGGAGAGGGGGGGGGGGGGCAAAAAGGTGGAACGCTTTTTGGGGCTAACGTTGTCATTGGTTCTGGAATTGTTTTTCCTTCCTTCCTATTTTTTTTTTTTTTTTGTTCTTTTCCTCGTGTTTAGTTGAATTTTTCCTCCTTTTTTCGCTTTCGGGCGGTGGCATCGATCCGGAAAGAGGGGGGGGGGGGGGGAGTATGAGACAGATGGAAGCAAGGTTGGTGGATAGAAGGATACGCAGTCTCCTAAAAGTGATCATCGCCTATCCCACACACCGTGCAATATTTTCTAAAACGCATGATTGACAGAGATTTTTCATCAAAGCGTTTCACAAGCTGATCATAACTCAAGAAAAATTGTAAATATAATAATATAACATATAAATACAAAGTTTTTAATATAAATCCTCTATATGCATTGTCAATTTTTATGTGCAATTGCAATTTCTTGAGCTAAGATCGAGTTTTCATAGTGTTTGACCACTAAATGACTAAAAGCAAAGATCAATTCCGAACTATTTACTTACATTGCTATTTATTACATACAAGCTGATAAGTCTGACTTAGGACGTATTCGTAAACTACTCAATTTTCTCTAATTTCTATAAAAAATTCCGAATGATGTTCGATGGGGTCCAAAAATTGCCTCTCAGTCTATTACTATACTGGGCAACAGCAGTGGCTACCCCGGGCGTCTTTACTGTGGCGAAAGCACGTCACAGGAGTGGTTTTACATAATAGAGGCCTTACGAGTAACCTTTTTACTTTATAATCCTTTAAATGGTCTACTTTGACTGTTGTTACGATAATCAAATGTCATGTTTTGAAGTAATATTTCGTTAGACATTGTGATTTGGAAAATATAGCATTAGGTTTACATACTGCCTTGTAAGCACAGCATCCACATTTTATGGCCAAATTCAGTAACTGTTATCATGCTACCACGTGATGGGGAAATTTACTGCTCGTATCTGCAAAAGTAATAAATTGTCATTAACTACATGAAGTTGCTTATCCGCCATTTTAAGCTCAGTTGTAGATACCACTTCTGTGCTAAGCACGGCAGTTTTGAGCTGTAAAAGACTGACGATCACTCTTTTTTTTCCCATTCGGCAGCGCCATCTGTTGAAAAAGATTCAAAGCGTAGCATTAGATTTTAATTTTCAAAATTAAAAAGTTTATCCTCGGGACAGCATAACTTGAACCTTGAGTATACGTCTGTGATGAATCCTTCCAAGTAAAAATATAGTTCCAGAGAATTCAAAACATTTATAGTAATATTAATTACCTGCGTCCATATTTTTGTATTATACTCAAATATATGTTAATAAGAATTAAATAAGAGCTTTTAAGTTTAAATTTTAGATATTAATTTACACTTCTAATCACTGATAACATAAGAGTTTTATCGAAATGGCCGCATATCGTTTCAATCAGCCAATCAGGGCGCAGTAAACCGGTTCACACATCGTTTTAGCATATTCAATGAGATCAAGTAAGCTTGTCCTAATGTTTAGGGGACCAAACGGTATAGTGGTTAGCGTACTAGCTTCTAGACCGTGAGGTTGCATGTTCGAGTCCAGTGTTAGGCATGGGTGTTTGTAAATGTATGTTGGCTTGTCTAATGACAAATGTTTCGGCGCATTATAGCCCTCGTGTTGCTGACGGCGCCAGATAATCTGAAAACAACCAACCTAATGTTTAGTAGTATCAATAAACGTTAAAATTGAATGCCTTACTATTGATGAATATAAGTAAGAATTTCATATTTTCATTTTTCGAAGCTATGTGATGGGCAATATTCTAATTTGAGAAATTACATCAATAGGCCTCCCGCATCCAGGGACATATTACCTTATTACAGTAGCATAATGGTTGATTGATTTGTACGCTCAGCGACCTATTTTTATGTACAATGACTGCTAAGCAGATCAGGACCTACAGCTTAAAGTGGATTCAGAATCACAACGAACATCATGCCAAACCCAGGATTCGAACCTTTGGGATGCGAGGTCAGAGTGACCCCACAGCCATCAGCTGGACGTGCCAGAATGGAGATAAATTTTTTTTCGCTATTTGCTTCCCATATCATTTGAAAAGCAGTAGGTGGCAAGCAGTAGTCTAACAAGTGAAGATACCTCACTTGTTAGACTACTTGATGAAATTTTACCTGGTAAATGTATAGCCAAAATAGTCAGCCTATTCAGAAAAGTGTCTGTGACTTATAAATTCTGACTGCTCTTCATTTTTCCGAGAATTCGGGGTCAATAAAGATAGTTGAGGCATTCTCGAATTTCGCATATAGATATCAACTAAACAAGACATCCATGACCTTACTGATAGATGAAAGTTATTTAACCGGACAGGTCTGGAAAACCGGATCGGCAAGGCTGAAATGCAAATCACTGGCCAAATCTCTCATAACTCGCTAAACCTAGAAAGAAAGAAAAAAACAAAACATTCACGCTTCCGTTGAGCTTTAATGGCAGTGCGTTGAGTTGAATTCCGTCGCCAAGGTCTGAAATTTGTCAGGAACTGCATAAATGCCTTATATGTAGAATGTAGAATAAAATACAGAGAACCCTATGGTAGCAACCATATGTACCGTATACGACCATGTGTATGGCAGTATACCCCGAACCGCGATAACATAATTTCATGGAGCACAACTTGTGAGCTTATTTTCACTTCATTGTCTTTAAAGCTCGATGGGAGGGTTATTGCTTTTTTTTTCTCAAAATATTGCGAATTGTGAAGGATTTGGCCAGTGATTTGCTTTTCAATCCGGTTTTCCGGACCTGTCCGGTATTACTGTCACCATCAACCAGGCTCCACGATTTGTTGTTCAGGTGATATTGAAAGACTAGTGTACGGAATGTGAGAATTCCTTAACTATCTACTTTAAAATGGTACGAGCTATCAACTAATAGTCTATATATTAAGTTATTTTATCGTAGTACTAGGACTTCGAGTTCCACCATGAAAATCTAATACATAAAGCAAATCTATGGGGAAAATATCATCAGGCATCATTTAAAGGAGAAGATATCCAATCTATTGCAGCAATGTCATCAGGCATCATTTGAAGGAGAAGGTATCCAATCTATTGAAATGATGTCATCAGGCATCATTTGAAGGAGAAGGTATCCGATCTATTGGAACAATGTCATCAGGCATCATTTGAAGGAGAAGGTTGGTTGGTTGCATTCAGATTATCTGGCGCCGTCAGCAACACGAGGGCTATAATGCGCCGAAACATTCGTCATTAGACAAGCCAACATACATTTACAAACACCCATGCCTAACACAGGACTCGAACCTGCAACCTCGCGGTCCAGAAGCTAGCACGCTAACCACTATACCGTTTGGTCGGCTTGAAGGAGAAGGTATCAGATCTATTGAAATGATGTCATCAGGCATCATTTGAAAAAGAAGGTATCTAATCTATTGGAACAATGTCATCAGGCATCATTTGAAGGAGAAGGTATGCAATCTATTGGAACAATGTCATCAGGCATCATTTGAAGGAGAAGGTATCCGATCTATTGGAGCAATATCATCAGGCATCATTTGAAAGAGAAGGTATCTAATCTATTGGAACAATGTCATCAGGCATCATTTGAAAGAGAAGGTATCCAATCTATTGGAACAATATCATCAGGCATCATTTGAAGGAGAAGGTATGCAATCTATTGAAATTATGTCATCAGGCATCATTTGAAGGAGAAGGTATCCAATCTATTGAAATGATGTCATTAGGCATCATTTAAAGGAGAAGGTATCCAATCTATTGGAACAATGTCATCAGGCATCATTTGAAGGAGAAGGTATGCAATCTATTGAAATGATGTCATCAGGCATCATTTGAGAAAAAGAAGGTATCTGATCTATTGGAACAATGTCATCAGGCATCATTTGAAGGAGAAGGTATGCAATCTATTGAAATGATGTCATCAGGCATCATTTGAAGGAGAAGGTATCCAATCTATTGAAATGATGTCATCAGGCATCATTTAAAGGAGAAGGTATCCAATCTATTGGAACAATGTCATCAGGCATCATTTGAAGGAGAAGGTATCCGATCTATTGGAGCAATGTCATCAGGCATCATTTGAAAGAGAAGGTATCTAATCTAGTGGAGCAATGTCATCAAGCATCATTTGAAAGAGAAGGTATCTAATCTATTGGAGCAATGTCATCAGGCATCATTTGAAAGAGAAGGTATCCAATCTATTGGAACAATATCATCAGGCATCATTTGAAGGAGAAGGTATCACGATTAAAGATAGCGAGGCATCATTGATAGTCAAATGGTTTGGTTTAGGTGGGTATGATTTTGAGAACAAAATAAATTGAAACATCGAAAAATATACAAAATGTAAAGAAACTTAAGATTCATGGTTAGAAGTTTAGAGATGTTACTTCAATGAGATTTGAGACAGAACTAATATTTTTTTTTACTTTAATAAATTTTCTTCGATTTACTTCGATGAAAAACTGGTAAAATGGTATTTAAACCTTAAAGCGCCTATTCAGGATTATCTCGTCCTTTGATCCCCAGTTTTTCCAGCAATACACAACATTTTAAAATTTATAAATAAAATTTAAAATAAAATATTTTATTAATATTTTTATTAGAATGGTGGCTTAAAACCCATTTAAAACAAAATAAATGAAACTAGGGGTGTTGTGCATCCCACAACTTTCAATTACACTATATTGCTGATGAAGATTTGTGTCATTTATCGTTTTTATATTTTCATCAGTCGTTTGGAAAAAATCGCCAGTTTGGCGACATTTTTTTCGATAATGGGGAAGTTACAACTATGTCCAAAATGCCGTAAAATTATATTTTTCCAAGAGAAAAATTGATGCAGTTTCTGAATATTCAATCAAAATGTTCAAAAAACGTTTCATTAAATATGAAAAATTCAATTATATATGACCGAAAACGTCAACATCACGTGACAAACAGCCCTGTTGACCTGTGACGTCAGGATGCACGAAGAGGACGCACCTCGAGCTAACTTCACCTCGTGTGTAGTGCATTGAATAAAGCGATTGCTTTGATAATCTATAACTCAACACGTTAATATTTAAAATATTCATTACGAATTTTTATTATTTGATCTATTTTTTTTTTTTTTAATAGTCCCAACAAATTTCTCATGCCGTTAGACTAAGGTTTTAAAAAAGTACAATCGGATAACCTTCCAAGAGTAGATACTATCAGTACGATATCATTTTCGGCAAGAAATCCAACCTTTGTGGGAGCAGAAATAAGAGGAGTTAAAATTCAAAGATTAGTGATTTTTAAATTATAGAATTTCCTTTAATTTTTGTTATCATTCATGTGTTTCTGATTTCTAATATAATTTTGTTGGTCTTAAGGTTACCACGTTGTATACGTTTTTTCTTTAATTTCTGAAGTAGACTCGCATTTTTTTTTTACACTTAAATAAGTGTCAAAAAATATATATTTTCAAAGTTTTTCCATTGGACATTTAATCAATTAAAATGTAGTTACTTAATTAGAGTCTAATTGCACTGGCCATAACTTAATTTGTAATTTTTTTAGAATTTCGATTTCAATTGAAAATGAAATAATGATTCACTGCAATGAACCTACTAGAATTCTAATTAGAACTTAAATACAGCTTTTCTTTTTCATAGTGTTGCACAAATTGTCTGTATATATTGTAAATAGTGACGTATTATTTCAAAATTCTATTGTAATTTATTTTTATCTTATTTTATTTATTAATTAATAGTGATTATACAAGTTAGAAAAAGGTGGCAACACCTAAAGCAATAGAGAAGTTTCGAGATATTTCTTTTCCGATGAATTGGCTGGAAATTTCGAGAATGTCTCACGCGCTTGTATATAAAAGACTGGAGAACGGGAAAGTTTTCAGATTGACTTCGAATTTCGTGGAAAGCTGATCGCTTTGTTTACCTATTGGAGTGAGCTTGTATAATCGCTGAATTCGAAGTTATTTTTGTTGAAGCTTGTGTTGAAGCTTGAGAGTAATTAAACTGTTGCCTGTGAATAAATTTTGTGAGTTTTCTGAAGAGAGAATAAATATTTTTATACCGTGAAAACTGTACCATCATTGCCTCAGCGGAAAAATTCGTAACAATAGTTTTGTTTTGAAAGTATTTAAAATAACCCACTTTTTCTAAAGACATCAAGACTCAAAAGTAATTTCCCAATTACCAATGTGTAGTAGTACCTAGAATTCAATACGTTTGTATAAGTTATTTTCACAGAAAAGGACTAAATTTTAAACTGCCTCTGTATAAGCATATTGTGGAGACAATAATATTCCTTTTTTTTTTTAAAGAGCAGGGCGTGAAAGTTATGGTGATAATGCCATAGGATATATTCACGATTTGAAAATCGCAAACAACTGTTTTTTAATCTTCAAAGAAAGAAAAGATCAATAATATTGATAAATACTCTTAAAAGACCTAACTGAAATATCTCGCATAATTCGTTTGTTAATTGAAGGGAAAATATTATATTATAACAAAACTTCGAATTCTTAACGATCTATTAAAATACAAAATGAGGCGAGTTATTGATCTGTAATGCTAAAGAAAAGATATCCCAACGAAAACAAATTGGTTCGTGTATATTTTAAATCAATTCAAACAAAAATAATCTCAATTTACTGAAAAATAACATACATAGTAGTAGACAGAAATTTCATAAAACAATTTAGTATTTTTGGTTTTGTCTCGCTTCATTGCAGTGCACCATTGTTTAAGGATCCTTAGGTTCACTAAAAAAATACCTTATCTGAAGCATAAATGATAAAATTTTTGCAGTAGGGAACAATACAATACTTATACGGCAGTTTTGACATTGTAAATATAAAATTTCAGTGCAACAACTTTATAAGAAAACCCCCGAAATCCCAACCACTTTGGTTTTGCAGGAATCGAAGAACCGGAAAAACCTAGGCCATGTATCGTGACGTTACAGTGTTAAGTGTGTTGTTTTGACTGAATGCTGTACCTTACTTACCCTATGTGTACATATGCGGAATTGAAAGGAAAAATAATTTATATGAATTACATATTTGAATCAGAAATATAATTTAAAAATTCTTGCAGGAAAATCAACTGTGCAATTTCGCCCATTCCTTGATGGACGCTCAGAGAGTTAATTCGAAATTTAATTGGTTGGTTTGTACGCTCAATGACCTATTTTTATCATCGATATAGATATACAACTGGATAGACTGCTCCATTGTCAATGCAATGAGAAAAACGCGCCGGGGATTGCGAAGCTGGTGGGAAGATTAACCAATCACAGTTCTCTTTAATAGTTGGATGGGAATGCGAAAAACCTTGTAAAGTACTAGAGTATATATTTTTTTGCATATTATTACTAATTAAGGTGTACAATTGACATTTCTGCTGTGTACAACCCAAAATTTTATTTTCAATCCTCGGCAATCCGTATTTTTTATCCCACCAATTGCACCTGGCAACGGCTTCATTTTCCCAGCGTTAAGCAGTCTATCCATTTGTTTATCTATATCGATGATTTTTATACACAATGTCAATTTCATGCTAATCAGACGGGACCTACAGCTGAACGTGGAATTTAGTTGGAGGTACTGCCTCTAAAGAAAAAGAAAAAGATTAAATTTTTTTTAAAAATAAAATCAACCCAATTTGAAAAAATTACGTTTCTCAAGGATGCAGCTTATGAATAAAGATCTAAACTGAATTTTTATTTGAGGTTTAAAGAATCACATTTCTTCGACATTTCTCCTTAATACTTAACTTTTGGTTAGGCGCGTCACCTTTTATCTCGTGGTTGGACACGTGGGGGACAAATGTCCCTCAAATTAAAAATTTTCGTGCATACCATTAAATTCGTGCCCAAATGTCAAAGAAAGTGGGTATTTCAATTAAAAACACAACATTATTGAACAGAATAAAGTAAACTAAGGGTGTGGAGCAACCATCGATATAAATAAACAACTGGATAGACTGCTTAACGCTGGGAAAATGAAGCCGTTGACAGATGCAGTTGGTGGGATAAAAAATACGGATTGCCGAGGATTGAAAATAAAATTTTGGGTTGTACACAGCAGAAATGTCAATAGTAGACCTTAATTAGTAATAATGTGCAAAAATATATATACTCTAGCATTTTACAAGGTGTTTCGCATTCCCATCCAACTATAAAAGTGAACTGTGATTGGTTAATCTTCCCACCAGCTTCACAATCCCCGGCGCGTTTTTCTCTTTGCATTGACAATGGAGCAGTCTATCCAGTTGTTTATCTATATCGATGGGAGCAACTCGCAACTTTCAATTACACTATATTGCTAATGTAGAATTGTGTAATATATCATTTTATGTTTTCCTCAGTCGCTTGGAAAAAATTGCCAATTTGGCGATATTTTTTGTCATAATTCTTATATAAGTCTTTAAAAAAAAATGGGAATTTTGGTGATATGCTTATCGATAATTCTTATATTATCCTTTCTTGTAAGTGAAACTGACTCAACAGAGATAAAAAAAAAAAAAAAAAAAAAAGTGTGATTGTAGACGAGGTGTGCTCCAGGAAAGAGAACTCTGTGTTAAAGGCAATCGTTTTTCAACTTTTTACGCCATTAAAGCATTTTTACGGAAATTTTGGTGGTGGGGGTGTTTAGAACACCTTAAGAGGCATTAACACAGCGATTTTTAACAAAATCGTTAGAACCATTTTTTAGCAATTAGTGAAAAACATGATTTTTCAAAGGCATCTATCTTACGCGCACTCTCGATTTTGACGAAAACCTTAACGGTAGGTCCCATGGCTACCACCAACTCGCACACCAAATTTGAACAAAGTTGATCAATTTGTTCGTGAGTTATGCTGACCACATACACACATATACACACACAGATAGGCATTTTTCTAGATTACTTTTTTGAAATCAGGATGTTCCAAAACGTGGAGAAAAAAAAAAGAAGAAAAAAAATATTTCATCGAATGCTATACTTTCATTACCCTATGCATACATTGGGTAATTGAAAGTAACAAGTATTTTTTAAATAACTTGAAAAAAAAAAATGTAAGAAGGCTTTGCCATCTACTGAGAAATTGATTGTTTAGAACATTTGACAACCACGCGACTTACCAAAGGGTTAACATACCCATAATAAAAAGCGTTGTTTCCGTTTAGAAAATGCGTTAGCTTAATAACACCTCTTCAATTTTCGGATGCAATCCAATGTAAGGACTTTGCACAATCTGTGATATTAAAATCAAGTAGACACGAACAGGGTTGTGACAAATAGTTACAAAGGGATTGTCGGTGTGTCTGTTGGTAGACAGGTTTTTATCCTTTTGAAGACAGGATAGTAGACAGGTTTTTATCCTTCAAATTAACTCACTTTTCTCTCGAAAACTCTCTAGGAAGGCTTTCCCCTCGAAATGTTACATTTTGTTGAAACGACGCGTGGGTGTAGTATAGTCCTACAGTAGCTCTTGTGCCATGAAAATTGGTTTAATAACACCTCTTCCATTTTCGGATGCAATCCAATGTAAGGACTTTGCACAATCTGTGATATTAAAATCAAGTAGACACGAACAGGGTTGTGACAAATAGTTACAAAGGGATTGTCGGTGTGTCTGTTGGTAGACAGGTTTTTATCCTTTTGAAGACAGGATAGATCAGACAGGTTTTAGACAAGTTGGTAGACAGGTTTTTATCCTTTTGAAGACAGGATAGTAGACAGGTTTTTATCCTTCAAATTAACTCACTTTTCTCTCGAAAACTCTCTAGGAAGGCTTTCCCCTCGAAATGTTACATTTTGTTGAAACGACGCGTGGGTGTAGTATAGTCCTACAGTAGCTCTTGTGCCATGAAAATTGGTTTAATAACACCTCTTCCATTTTCGGATGCAATCCAATGTAAGGACTTTGCACAATCTGTGATATTAAAATCAAGTAGACACGAACAGGGTTGTGACAAATAGTTACAAAGGGATTGTCGGTGTGTCTGTTGGTAGACAGGTTTTTATCCTTTTGAAGACAGGATAGATCAGACAGGTTTTAGACAAGTTGGTAGACAGGTTTTTATCCTTTTGAAGACAGGATAGTAGACAGGTTTTTATCCTTCAAATTAACTCACTTTTCTCTCGAAAACTCTCTAGGAAGGCTTTCCCCTCGAAATGTTACATTTTGTTGAAACGACGCGTGGGTGTAGTATAGTCCTACAGTAGCTCTTGTGCCATGAAAATTGGTTTAATAACACCTCTTCCATTTTCGGATGCAATCCAATGTAAGGACTTTGCACAATCTGTGATATTAAAATCAAGTAGACACGAACAGGGTTGTGACAAATAGTTACAAAGGGATTGTCGGTGTGTCTGTTGGTAGACAGGTTTTTATCCTTTTGAAGACAGGATAGATCAGACAGGTTTTAGACAAGTTGGTAGACAGGTTTTTATCCTTTTGAAGACAGGATAGTAGACAGGTTTTTATCCTTCAAATTAACTCACTTTTCTCTCGAAAACTCTCTAGGAAGGCTTTCCCCTCGAAATGTTACATTTTGTTGAAACGACGCGTGGGTGTAGTATAGTCCTACAGTAGCTCTTGTGCCATGAAAATTGGTTTAATAACACCTCTTCCATTTTCGGATGCAATCCAATGTAAGGACTTTGCACAATCTGTGATATTAAAATCAAGTAGACACGAACAGGGTTGTGACAAATAGTTACAAAGGGATTGTCGGTGTGTCTGTTGGTAGACAGGTTTTTATCCTTTTGAAGACAGGATAGATCAGACAGGTTTTAGACAAGTTGGTAGACAGGTTTTTATCCTTTTGAAGACAGGATAGTAGACAGGTTTTTATCCTTCAAATTAACTCACTTTTCTCTCGAAAACTCTCTAGGAAGGCTTTCCCCTCGAAATGTTACATTTTGTTGAAACGACGCGTGGGTGTAGTATAGTCCTACAGTAGCTCTTGTGCCATGAAAATTGGTTTAATAACACCTCTTCCATTTTCGGATGCAATCCAATGTAAGGACTTTGCACAATCTGTGATATTAAAATCAAGTAGACACGAACAGGGTTGTGACAAATAGTTACAAAGGGATTGTCGGTGTGTCTGTTGGTAGACAGGTTTTTATCCTTTTGAAGACAGGATAGATCAGACAGGTTTTAGACAAGTTGGTAGACAGGTTTTTATCCTTTTGAAGACAGGATAGTAGACAGGTTTTTATCCTTCAAATTAACTCACTTTTCTCTCGAAAACTCTCTAGGAAGGCTTTCCCCTCGAAATGTTACATTTTGTTGAAACGACGCGTGGGTGTAGTATAGTCCTACAGTAGCTCTTGTGCCATGAAAATTGGTTTAATAACACCTCTTCCATTTTCGGATGCAATCCAATGTAAGGACTTTGCACAATCTGTGATATTAAAATCAAGTAGACACGAACAGGGTTGTGACAAATAGTTACAAAGGGATTGTCGGTGTGTCTGTTGGTAGACAGGTTTTTATCCTTTTGAAGACAGGATAGATCAGACAGGTTTTAGACAAGTTGGTAGACAGGTTTTTATCCTTTTGAAGACAGGATAGTAGACAGGTTTTTATCCTTCAAATTAACTCACTTTTCTCTCGAAAACTCTCTAGGAAGGCTTTCCCCTCGAAATGTTACATTTTGTTGAAACGACGCGTGGGTGTAGTATAGTCCTACAGTAGCTCTTGTGCCATGAAAATTGGTTTAATAACACCTCTTCCATTTTCGGATGCAATCCAATGTAAGGACTTTGCACAATCTGTGATATTAAAATCAAGTAGACACGAACAGGGTTGTGACAAATAGTTACAAAGGGATTGTCGGTGTGTCTGTTGGTAGACAGGTTTTTATCCTTTTGAAGACAGGATAGATCAGACAGGTTTTAGACAAGTTGGTAGACAGGTTTTTATCCTTTTGAAGACAGGATAGTAGACAGGTTTTTATCCTTCAAATTAACTCACTTTTCTCTCGAAAACTCTCTAGGAAGGCTTTCCCCTCGAAATGTTACATTTTGTTGAAACGACGCGTGGGTGTAGTATAGTCCTACAGTAGCTCTTGTGCCATGAAAATTGGTTTAATAACACCTCTTCCATTTTCGGATGCAATCCAATGTAAGGACTTTGCACAATCTGTGATATTAAAATCAAGTAGACACGAACAGGGTTGTGACAAATAGTTACAAAGGGATTGTCGGTGTGTCTGTTGGTAGACAGGTTTTTATCCTTTTGAAGACAGGATAGATCAGACAGGTTTTAGACAAGTTGGTAGACAGGTTTTTATCCTTTTGAAGACAGGATAGTAGACAGGTTTTTATCCTTCAAA
This sequence comes from Linyphia triangularis, assembly GCA_963978545.1. Taxonomy (NCBI): domain Eukaryota; kingdom Metazoa; phylum Arthropoda; class Arachnida; order Araneae; family Linyphiidae; genus Linyphia; species Linyphia triangularis. The sequence goes on from OZ021727.1 coordinate 92,461,895, forward strand.
TTAACTCACTTTTCTCTCGAAAACTCTCTAGGAAGGCTTTCCCCTCGAAATGTTACATTTTGTTGAAACGACGCGTGGGTGTAGTATAGTCCTACAGTAGCTCTTGTGCCATGAAAATTGGTTTAATAACACCTCTTCCATTTTCGGATGCAATCCAATGTAAGGACTTTGCACAATCTGTGATATTAAAATCAAGTAGACACGAACAGGGTTGTGACAAATAGTTACAAAGGGATTGTCGGTGTGTCTGTTGGTAGACAGGTTTTTATCCTTTTGAAGACAGGATAGTAGACAGGTTTTTATCCTTCAAATTAACTCACTTTTCTCTCGAAAACTCTCTAGGAAGGCTTTCCCCTCGAAATGTTACATTTTGTTGAAACGACGCGTGGGTGTAGTATAGTCCTACAGTAGCTCTTGTGCCATGAAAATTGGTTTAATAACACCTCTTCCATTTTCGGATGCAATCCAATGTAAGGACTTTGCACAATCTGTGATATTAAAATCAAGTAGACACGAACAGGGTTGTGACAAATAGTTACAAAGGGATTGTCGGTGTGTCTGTTGGTAGACAGGTTTTTATCCTTTTGAAGACAGGATAGATCAGACAGGTTTTAGACAAGTTGGTAGACAGGTTTTTATCCTTTTGAAGACAGGATAGTAGACAGGTTTTTATCCTTCAAATTAACTCACTTTTCTCTCGAAAACTCTCTAGGAAGGCTTTCCCCTCGAAATGTTACATTTTGTTGAAACGACGCGTGGGTGTAGTATAGTCCTACAGTAGCTCTTGTGCCATGAAAATTGGTTTAATAACACCTCTTCCATTTTCGGATGCAATCCAATGTAAGGACTTTGCACAATCTGTGATATTAAAATCAAGTAGACACGAACAGGGTTGTGACAAATAGTTACAAAGGGATTGTCGGTGTGTCTGTTGGTAGACAGGTTTTTATCCTTTTGAAGACAGGATAGATCAGACAGGTTTTAGACAAGTTGGTAGACAGGTTTTTATCCTTTTGAAGACAGGATAGTAGACAGGTTTTTATCCTTCAAATTAACTCACTTTTCTCTCGAAAACTCTCTAGGAAGGCTTTCCCCTCGAAATGTTACATTTTGTTGAAACGACGCGTGGGTGTAGTATAGTCCTACAGTAGCTCTTGTGCCATGAAAATTGGTTTAATAACACCTCTTCCATTTTCGGATGCAATCCAATGTAAGGACTTTGCACAATCTGTGATATTAAAATCAAGTAGACACGAACAGGGTTGTGACAAATAGTTACAAAGGGATTGTCGGTGTGTCTGTTGGTAGACAGGTTTTTATCCTTTTGAAGACAGGATAGTAGACAGGTTTTTATCCTTCAAATTAACTCACTTTTCTCTCGAAAACTCTCTAGGAAGGCTTTCCCCTCGAAATGTTACATTCTGTTGAAACGACGCGTGGGTGTAGTATAGTCCTACAGTAGCTCTTGTGCCATGAAAATTGGTTTAATAACACCTCTTCCATTTTCGGATGCAATCCAATGTAAGGACTTTGCACAATCTGTGATATTAAAATCAAGTAGACACGAACAGGGTTGTGACAAATAGTTACAAAGGGATTGTCGGTATGTCTGTTGGTAATCAGGTTTTTTTGAGGCTCAAATTAACTCACTTTTCCCTCGAAAACTCTCTAGGAAGGTTTTCCCTCGAAATGTTAAATTTTGTTGAAACGACGCTTGAGTGTAGTATAGTTCTACAGTAGCTCTTGTGCCGTGAAAATTCCTAATAATCCTTAATAGTCCGAGAGGCGACTGCAATTTTTGGACCTCATGGAACATCATTCTGAATTTTTTATAGAAATTGGAGAAGAGTGAGTAGATTAGGAATCCACTGGTCTGCCGTGGCAAAAATGGCCGAAACTGATCAAAAATCGACTTGGAATAAGTTGAACTAAAATCCGATTGCCAAATATGTCATAACTTGCCAAAAATAGCTCAAACTTTTTCATCTGGCAACCCACTGCATTTTTATTTTCAATGAGAAAAAGCGCAAATGATTTCTGATCTCTTGCTCGGAAAACTTGTATCTTTTAAAAGTAAGCCAAATTGGCGATATTAGTTACGTCATCAGTGACGTAATGTTTATTGATAACTTGGCTCCCTTTTAATAGATGCAAGTAGATTGTCGCCAGATATCTGAATCGCCTGCAACCTTCTTAATTGAAAATTAAAGAGTGAGGGTTTCCAAATAAAAAAAAATTGCTCATTATTTGATAAGTTATGGCGCATTTGGCAACTGGATTTAGTTCAACTTTTTAAAAGTCGATTTTTGACCAATTTCGGCCATTTTTGCCACGGCAGACCAGTGGATTCGTAATCTACTCACTTTTCTCTAATTTCTATAAAAAATTCAGAATGATGTTCGATGGGATCCAAAAATTGCAGTCGCCTCTCAGTCTATAACAACCAAACCCCAAAAAGGAGGATATGAAATGTATGAGGCAGTTTCTGATTAGAGTAGCCTTGGACCAGTGGAACGGAGGCGTATGGAAGAAGGGGAGGGGGAGAGGGGGGGGGGGTGCTGGGAAATGCATAATGTTGGAATAAGGTATTACGATACGACATTTTTCGACGAATTCTTTCTTTTTACTTTCTCTTGAATGCGAATAAAATGTTATTGAGAATTTCCTCTCTTTCGGGTCTTATGTAAAATATCCGGGGAAATATTTTTCATGTATTTATATCGATAATTTTTAAAGCGCCGCTCTTTATTTAAAGTGGAGGAGGAAGAATTCGATGATTTTTTTATTTCGTTGTGATGCGATATTTAATTTCCTCGTTTTTGACGGCGTGTGATGCCAATTTTGGGGAATATATTAACTTCGATTCCGTTGCGCCGGACTTATGGATGAGAGGTAGAATGCTCTAGAGCGGCTTGGTGGGGAGGCTGGTGGGAAAGGGTTATTGGATCTGTCAAAAGGTGTCTGCGTAAAACCATTGGCCGTGCATTGTTGGGAGAAGAACAGCTATCAACTGTACTGATATTAATTGAAGCCGCTTTGAATAGCAGACCTCTTACGCGTGAAGAAGATACAGACTCCCTTGATGCCTTCACATTTTTTGATTGGACAAAAGCTTACTCTGATTCCATCCAGCCCAGAGAGTAAGGAACGAAGACTAACAAAGCTTTACAGGCAGCAACAAGACTTGCTAAACACGTTCTGGAGGAAATGGTCCAGGGAATATCTATAACAGTTACGTTCATTTCATCAAGTACGGAATGTTGATAAATCTCCTAACATACGCAGCGGAGATCTTGTGTTGCTACAAGAGGAGGTACGACCAAGACACCTGGCCGACCAAACGATATAGTGGTTAGCGTGCTAGCTTCTAGACCGCGAGGTTGCGGGTTCGAGTCCCGTGTTAGGCATGGGTGTTTGTAAATGTATGTTGACTTGTCTAATGACGAATGTTACGGCGCATTATAGACTTCGTGTTGCTGACGGTGCCAGATAATCTGAATACAACCAACCAAGACACCTGTGGAAGAAGGGACGGGTTCTGAACATCATTAAAGGACGTGACGGAAAACCCAGAGCATGTGCTATAGAGGTGAACGAGAAAGAAATAACAAGGCCTGTCCAACTGGTCATACCTCTGGAGGTAGACCAGGGTTGGGAGAATGTGGAGAAACTACATGACGTCAGACTGTGAGATTTATAGTTTCTTTTCTTTAAAAGGATCGTTTGGCATGGATAAAAGATCATTTGGCAACATGGATAAAAGTAACTTGGAATTTCTTTTAAATAATAAATATACGTTTGTTCTATACGCTACGTTTTAGTGTGTGTTATATATAATTAATAGGAATTATACGTTTAATTAATACGTTTTATATATTGAACATGCAACCGACACTATTACAGCTGAAGAAAAGGCTATTGTTGCATTGTATGATGCAAAGACAGCTGCAACATAATCTGCTATACAAACGCTTTAATAAAATATAGGCTAGAAAAAATACAGCCAAAGTGGTTAAAACAAAGGCGCTTCCACCATTTCAACTATTGTTAAATATTATAACTTTCAATTTATTGATAGTTTTAAACCTAAAATACACTTATACTTCAGTACTGGTTTGGAAATTACAAAGGGATCAACTTATACCCAAAATGACTGAGCTAAAGTCAGCATCATTCGAGCTCATGGATATTATTAGTTACAAATGCAAGTGGTTAAAACAAAGGCATTTCTTCCATTTCAACTATTGTTAAATATTATAACTTTCAATTTATTGTTTTAAACCTAAAATCCACTTATACTTCAGTACTGGTTTGGAAATTGCAAAGGGATCAACTTGTACACATAATGAATGAGCTAAAGTCAGCATCATTCGAGCTCATGGATAATATTAGTTACAAATGGCAGTGGTTAAAACAAAGGCGTTTCCTCCATTTCAAGTACTGTTAAATATTATAACTTTCAATTTATTGTTTTAAACCTAAAATCCACTTATACTTCAGTACTGGTTTGGAAATTACAAAGGGATCAACTTATACCCGTAATGACTGAGCTAATGACAGCCTCATTCGAGCTCATGGATAATATTAGTTACAAATGCCAGTGGTTAAAACAAAGGCGTTTCCTCCATTTCACCTACTGTTAAATATTATAACTTTCAATTTATTACTAGTTTCAAACCTAAAATCCACTTATACTTCAGTACTGGTTTGGAAATTGCAAAGGGATCAACTTGTACACATAATGACTGAGCTAAATTCAGCATCATTCGAGCTCATGGATATTAATAGTTACAAATGCAAGTGGTTAAAACAAAGGCATTTCCTCCATTTCAACTACTGTTAAATATTATAACTTTCAATTTATTGTTTTAAACCTAAAATCCACTTATACTTCAGTACTGGTTTGGAAATTGCAAAGGGATCAACTTGTACTCATAATGACTGAGCAAAAGTCAGCATCATTCGAGCTCATGGATAATATTAGTTACAAATGCCAGTGGTTAAAACAAAGGCGTTTCCTCCATTTCACCTACTGTTAAATATTATAACTTTCAATTTATTACTAGTTTCAAACCTAAAATCCACTTATACTTCAGTACTGGTTTGGAAATTGCAAAGGGATCAACTTGTACACATAATGACTGAGCTAAATTCAGCATCATTCGAGCTCATGGATATTAATAGTTACAAATGCCAGTGGTTAAAACAAAGGCATTTCCTCCATTTCAACTACTGTTAAATATTATAACTTTCAATTTATTGTTTTAAACCTAAAATCCACTTATACTTCAGTACTGGTTTGGAAATTGCAAAGGGATCAACTTGTACTCATAATGACTGAGCTAAAGTCAGTATCATTCGAGCTCATGGATAATATTAGTTACAAATGCCAGTGGTTAAAACAAAGGCGTTTCCTCCATTTCACCTACTGTTAAATATTATAACTTTCAATTTATTGTTTTAAACCTAAAATCCACTTATACTTCAGTACTGGTTTGGAAATTACAAAGGGATCAACTTATACCCTTAATGACTGAGCTAATGACAGCATCATTCGAGCTCATGGATAATATTAGTTACAAATGCCAGTGGTTAAAACAAAGGCGTTTCCTCCATTTCACCTAGTGTTAAATATTATAACTTTCAATTTATTGTTTTAAACCTAAAATCCACTTATACTTCAGTACTGGTTTGGAAATTACAAAGGGATCAACTTATACCCTTAATGACTGAGCTAATGACAGCCTCATTCGAGCTCATGGATAATATTAGTTACAAATGCCAGTGGTTAAAACAAAGGCGTTTCCTCCATTTCACCTAGTGTTAAATATTATAACTTTCAATTTATTGTTTTAAACCTAAAATCCACTTATACTTCAGTACTGGTTTGGAAATTACAAAGGGATCAACTTATACCCGTAATGACTGAGCTAATGACAGCATCATTCGAGCTCATGGATAATATTAGTTACAAATGCCAGTGGTTAAAACAAAGGCGTTTCCTACATTTCACCTACTGTTAAATATTATAACTTTCAATTTATTACTAGTTTCAAACCTAAAATCCACTTATACTTCAATACTGGTTTGGAAATTGCAAAGGGATCAACTTGTACACATAATGACTGAGCTAAAGTCAGCATCATTCGAGCTCATGGATAATATTAGTTACAAATGCAAGTGGTTAAAACAAAGGCATTTCCTCCATTTCAACTACTGTTAAACATTATAACTTTCAATTTATTGTTTTAAACCTAAAATCCACTTATACTTAACTACTGGTTTGGAAATTACAAAGGGATCAACTTATACCCGTAATGACTGAGCTAATGACAGCATCATTCGAGCTCATGGATAATATTAGTTACAAATGCCAGTGGTTAAAACAAAGGCGTTTCCTCCATTTCACCTACTGTTAAATATTATAACTTTCAATTTATTACTAGTTTCAAACCTAAAATCCACTTATACTTCAGTACTGGTTTGGAAATTGCAAAGGGATCAACTTGTACACATAATGACTGAGCTAAAGTCAGCATTATTCGAGCTCATGGATAATATTAGTTACAAATGCCAGTGGTTAAAACAAAGGCGTTTCCTCCATTTCACCTACTGTTAAATATTATAACTTTCAATTTATTGTTTTAAACCTAAAATCCACTTATACTTCAGTCCTGGTTTGGAAATTACAAAGGGATCAACTTATACCCGTAATGACTGAACTAATGACAGCATCATTCGAGCTCATGGATAATATTAGTTACAAATGCCAGTGGTTAAAACAAAGGCGTTTCCTCCATTTCACCTACTGTTAAATATTATAACTTTCAATTTATTACTAGTTTCAAACCTAAAATCCACTTATACTTCAATACTGGTTTGGAAATTGCAAAGGGATCAACTTGTACACATAATGACTGAGCTAAAGTCAGCATCATTCGAGCTCATGGATAATATTAGTTACAGATGCAAGTGGTTAAAACAAAGGCGCTTCCTCCATTTCACCTACTGTTAATTATTATAACTTTCAATTTATTACTAGTTTCAAACCTAATATCCACTTATACTTCAGTACTGGTTTGGAAATTGCAAAGGGATCAACTTGTACACATAATGACTGAGCTAAAGTCAGCATCATTCGAGCTCATGGATAATATTAGTTGCAAATGCCAGTGGTTAAAACAAAGGCGCTTCCTCCATTTCAGCTACTGTTAAATATTATAACTTTCAATTTATTACTAGTTTCAAACCTAAAATCCACTTTTACTTCAGTACTGGTTTGGAAATTGCAAAGGGATCAACTTGTACACATAATGACTGAGCTAAAGTCAGCATCATTCGACATAATGACTGGTTAAAACAAAGGCGTTTCCTCCATTTCACCTACTGTTAAATATTATAACTTTCAATTTATTACTAGTTTCAAACCTAAAATCCACTTATACTTCAGTACTGGTTTGGAAATTGCAAAGGGATCAACTTGTACACATAATGACTGAGCTAAAGTCAGTATTAGTTACAAATGCAAGTGGTTAAAACAAAGGCATTTCCTCCATTTCAACTACTGTTAAACATTATAACTTTCAATTTATTGTTTTAAACCTAAAATCCACTTATACTTAACTACTGGTTTGGAAATTACAAAGGGATCAACTTATACCCGTAATGACTGAGCTAATGACAGCATCATTCGAGCTCATGGATAATATTAGTTACAAATGCCAGTGGTTAAAACAAAGGCGCTTCCTCCATTTCACCTACTGTTAATTATTATAACTTTCAATTTATTACTAGTTTCAAACCTAATATCCACTTATACTTCAGTACTGGTTTGGAAATTGCAAAGGGATCAACTTGTACACATAATGACTGAGCTAAAGTCAGCATCATTCGAGCTCATGGATAATATTAGTTGCAAATGCCAGTGGTTAAAACAAAGGCGCTTCCTCCATTTCACCTACTGTTAAATATTATAACTTTCAATTTATTACTAGTTTCAAACCTAAAATCCACTTTTACTTCAGTACTATTTTGGAAATTGCAAAGGGATCAACTTGTACACATAATGACTGAGCTAAAGTCAGCATCATTCGAGCTCATGGATAATATTAGTTACAAATGCCAGTGGTTAAAACAAAGGCGTTTCCTCCATTTCACCTACTGTTAAATATTATAACTTTCAATTTATTACTAGTTTCAAACCTAAAATCCACTTATACTTCAGTACTGGTTCGGAAATTGCAAAGGGATCAACTTGTACACATAATGACTGAGCTAAAGTCAGCATCATTGGAGCTCATGGATAATATTAGTTACAAATGCAAGTGGTTAAAACAAAGGCGCTTCCTCCATTTCACCTACTGTTAATTATTATAACTTTCAATTTATTACTAGTTTCAAACCTAAAATCCACTTATACTTCAGTATTGGTTTGGAAATTGCAAAGGGATCAACTTGTACCCATAATGACTGAGCTAAAGTCAGCATTATTCGAGCTCATGGGTATTATTATTTACAAATGCAAGATTAATTGCCTTATTTCAGGGATTAATTGAAATAATTTTTCAAGAAAGCCAACGAAAAGAGATTTTCTTTTGTGTCACATAGCATTACCTTTTTTGGTTATAAATTGCATCATACTGCTTTTATTTTTATTCAATATCAAAGTTGGTATAATTAATTTTTGCTTCTATGTTTACTATTTTTATAAAGTGGAATAGATTCTGTAATTTCATTCAAAGTCCGCCACCTTTATTAAAAAAATGTAATTATAGACTTAGCTATCTTCGTTGCTACTAGATGGCGGGTTAATATCCCTTTGACCAAATGCTTGACGTTGCACCTTTATCCCCCGTACCTTTTAAATGTTTCCCTTTTATTGTAAAATAACGTTTTATACATTTTGTGTCCAAATATCAATGTAATGTTACATTTCCTTAGTGGATTGAATCTTAAATGCAGGGTCACATCCAGGAGGAGGGTTAGTAGGGTTCAACCCCCCCCCCCTTCCCCATCTCCCGAGAAATATTTTCCATTATATATTATACATTAAACTGCTCGGGCATATAATTTCGAAATTCTTAATAAAATCAATAGTAATTGATTAGTTGGTTTTTCACAACTTTTTCGTTTTTGTGTAGATGGGTAAAAATCTTTTTTCAACCCTTCTCCGAAATGAAAGGATAGTTACGGTCTTGCTTAAATGTTACACAACAAAGTTTAAGGGTACACTCTACTTTAAAAATTGCAAAACTTTACAATTTCTTTTTTAAATTTGCTACAATTATAGTTTGGAATCTTCTAAATACGCATGCAAAATTTTAAAACACATTTTTTAATGAGTTATGCGATATTTTATGCTTAATTATAGGTTGATCTTCTTAAGCAATGAAAACTTTAAATCGATTTTTCGCATTTGTTTTTTGTTGACTTTAGGTTTTTTGAAAGGCTATGGCTTTTTGTCGAACTAATGTAGAAATTTAAAGTTTTTAGAGCATGTTGTAAAATATGTCTATTTTATTAATTGGCATTCTAATTAACATAAGATATTGTAGCTATTATTTTTTTAACACTAATGTAAAATTATTGCAGATTTATAGAATTTTTTTTTGTCATTATGAATAAACATTTATATTATATTTAATTACTATGAGTATTCCATATTTTAATCCCTTGGCCTGTGGAATACATTTGAGAAAAACGTGCTAAAAATGGGGGGGGGGGGAAATTGGGGTTGGTTGAGATTTAACTACGCAAAGGCAATACGAGGGCCATACTGCCAAACTAAGTTCAAGCTTCACGGAATTTAAACACCGATTTTTCTCTTGCTTGAATTCATGTCGGGCATTCCAAATTGGCTCATTTGCGTTGCCCGAACTGAGTTCGAGCGTCACAGGCAAGGGGTTAATGTTAACTCTTATATAATATAGCTTAAAGAATTTTTTTAGAAAAATTTGTAGGAAAATTTTTTAGTATTTATAAAAGCCTTAGAATTTTTTAAAAAATGTGTGCAAAATTTAAAATTAAAAAAAAAGAAAAAAAATTGTGAAATGTTTTTTCATATAAATTCAAATAAGGGACAACTATTATCATTTATTTAAAAATACAATAATAATAAAAAAAAAAAAGTTTAGATTGTAGAATGTCCCCTTAATTCAACCTTATTGACCTATTTTTACAGTAAACCATGCTCTAATGAACTGAAACGATGCATTTATTTGTTGTGTTCATATCAGTTTGTATTAGAATCACATTTCACTAGTGTAAAATTCCCTAACAAAGCTGTAAAACGCTTCAGCGTTTTGGAAATGCATTATTTTACTACACAAAATAAGTTGATTTAAACCAGTTTTTATACCTTCTCGTGCTATTTTAAGTGAGAAAAACATAAAAAGTATTTCTTTTTTATATAGTGGATTGCTATTAGAATATTCAAATTATTTCATTAAGCTCGGGTATTGAGTTATTAATTCTCTTTATAAGACAAAGACTTGCATTTTTAATTCAAAATTTATCACGTTATGATTAAAAAAAAAAAAGAAGAAAGAAACTGGTTATTTTTTGAACTTTTTTTTTATTACGTAAATTTGCTTATCAAAATTGTTCTAAAATAGCCTTCTTTTGATGTTAACAATAAAATTTAGATCTTTCAATTTAAATGTTTTTTCATCGAAATTAATAAAAGAAATCAATATATTAAATCTTGAAGAAACGTAGTCGGTTAATTTTAAAAAATGACAGCTTTATGCCAGTTTCAAGTAATTAACCATTCTCTGATTTTTATAAAAAAATACATCAGAAAGATTTCGGAGAAATTTCTTCTACAGATAATAGCTTAAATTTTACGTAAATAACTCATGAAACAAATATTTGATTAGAGTAAAATTATGTCTAATAATTATTTAATCGGAAACTGAATCTAACAATACTAGTCCGAGAGACGACAGCAAGTTTTGGTTCCTCATCCAACGTCATTCTGAATTTTTCTATACGATTTGTAGAAAAGTTAATAAACGAATCCTCTGGTCTGCCGTAGCAAAAAAGGCCGAAACTGGTCCAGAATCGACTTTAAATGAGTTGAACTAAATCCGTTTGCCAAATATGCAATAACTTGCCAAATAGCGAGTTTTCTTTTTATTTGGTAATCCATTGCTCTTTAATTTTCAATTAAGAAGGTTGCAGACCATTCAGATCTATGGCGATGACTTACTTGCATCTTTTAAAAATGAGCCAATTTGGCAATAAACATTAAGTCACTGATGACGTAACTGATGTCGCCAATTTGGCATACTTTTAAAATATGCAAATTTTTCGAGCCAAAGATCAGGTATAGTCTGAGTTCTTCTTCATTGAAAATTAAGGAGCGATAGGTTACCAAATCAAAAAGAATGCTCGTTATTTAGAAAGTTTTTTGCATATTTCGTAATAGGATATAATTCAACTAATTTAAAGTCGATTTTTGACCAATTTCGGCCATTTTTGCCACTGCAGACCAGTGGATTCGTAATCTACTAACTTTTCTCCTCATTGCATGCAAAATTCAGAATGATGTTCGATGGGGGTATCTAAAAAAAATATTTCATAAATTTGTTATTTTTTTTGTGTACCCCAATTAAAAAAAAAAAAAAAAACCTCGTGTTAAATTTTGTAAGAAGGAACAACAGACACGATATTTGATCACAAACATCTCTTTATCTTTACAATTCTGCACAAGTACAACGGAAAGCAACATCGTTTTTTTCAGTCGCTTTATGTTAAATTTACAAATATTCCAACAATTTATTTACACAAACTACAAAGGATTAAAATTTACAATGAGCGGCTAAACACATCCTGCGCTCCTCACTTTGTTCGAATGAGGTCTCATTCATTACTTGCACTTATGTTGGGGTCATTAGTAAAACGCGATGGGAAAAAGCTTTTCATACATTTTATCTGTTTCGTTTTATTGAAAAAGCTGCTATCAAACGAAATATCTTTTGTCTGTCGATGTGCAACTTCCTGAATCTGTGATATTGAACAAAACATTTGATTCATTTCCTTTGTTTGTATTTTGTCCAAAGGTAATTTCTCTTGTATTTAATTAAATGTCGGATAATATTTATTCAGCTTTTAATTTTGAGGAAGTTTGTTAAATAATCAAGTGTGATTCAACATAAAAACATTAATACAGGGAGGTTGAGTAATTTAATTAAATTGGACCAAAGCACAACGCTAGGTCAGTTGAGGTATGCCAAAATTTCAAATTATAAAGCGGGATTTTCTTGTTGACTATTTTTTTTTTAATATTTATATAATATTTAGATGTCCCATATTGGGTTTACATTTTAAATTAACCTGGTGCAAGGGTAACACAAGAACCCAACTACACAGCCATTTATTGGGACATTTAAAAGTACCAAAGTTTATTTCTTGGCGTAAATTCAAACAAATTTGTAAATTATGCTTTTCAGCAGTAAAACTTTGCCGTGTAATCAACTCATAGAATAATTCGTTTCATTATTACACTAACAAAATAATAACAATAATAAATGAATGTCCTGATATTTTCAATAAGACCTGTATAATTAAACACGGAATTTGTTGGAATAGTTTGGAGTCGGTAATATTTTAGACTGTATGTACACATTTCACTGGTATATGATAAATTACACTAAGCATGTTCAAGAAATCGGACGTTTTCAATTTGATACAAATGACAGAATCGAGTGCACAGGTACTGATTTTCAACTTTAAAATCCAAAATTAATTTGATTTATTGAATAAATTGCTTTGCAAGAAAAATCAAAATTTCACCTCATTAAAATGAAAAACTTGAGATATAAAAAATTACCTTGACAGTGAAAATAGGTCTCAAAATAGGTCACTTTGTAATTAACTTAAAAAATAGAATCTAAAAGAACATTTTACTAAAAACTTTCTTTTTCACCCTTCGAAACCAGTTGAGGTATTATAAAATAGGCTTCATATAGTTAAAATACCATCAGCAGGATACATTTAGCCGTCCAACTTTTATTGCGAATTTGAATTGCTTATTTTAACCACAACTTATCAGCTCAATTGGTAATATTCTGGGCTGCAATAATCATTGGCTATGTTAAGGAAATTAAAGTCATTCGTGCCGCACGTGGCATTCGACGAGTAACAGTCAGTTTCACTGAAGCAGTTGTAATTATTGAAGTCATCCGAATGATTGTTGAACCTCTCCTGGGGTTCGGCAAAGTCTGGAATGGTCGCTCCTTCTTGAACCGAGTTTGGAAGTTCGTAATATCCAGAATCTTGTGACATGTTTGTCTTGGGTTGCTGGTATGGATTGTTGGACTCGTCCGTGTTAGCACTGTTCATGTCATAAAACATTCCTTGCATGTCCTGCTGTTGCGCCATCAGGGCATTGTTTTCACTGTAGCCTCCTTCATTCCGATAGCCAGGGTAGCAGTAGCCGTTGGTGGTGCCGACATTGTTGCTGACTTGATTGCCCATCGCCACGCCACCCATATAGTCACCCATGTCCTGCTGGAAGTTTTCATAACTTCTAGCATGACTATTGTATTCGGCTACGTTGTAGCCAGGGGCTTGGTCATAACCGTAAGCATTTTGTTGCGGATTGTGGGGTTGTTGCTGCACGGAATTTCTTTGGGGATAGTGGTAGGACTGGTCTGGAAGCTGAGGATTGCGCTGTTGCTGGACTCTGTACATGTTGCTGGTCGGATGAGTGCTGCAAGTGTTCACTGTTGTACCTTGCTGTACTCCTGCTTGTGGTTCAGGGTAGTAAGGCATGTTGTTCTGGCGTTGCGATGACTTGTATGTCCTCTGTTGGACATGGGTGCTGTAGGCTGAACTGTCCAGGGCCGGGTTCTGCTGTAATGCTGTTTGAGAATGGTGATTCGGTGGTGGGGTCCTGTAGCAGAAGGTTGGTCCATTTGCTGGAGACGTTGCAACTGGACCAGAAGGCGTGTAAACCCCGATTGCAGGTTCGGGTGGGTAGGGTCCAGGGTACATTCTCGGTCTAACCGGGTTGGATGAAGAGGGCGACACATGATTGTTCGTACAAGGTTCTTGAGGCATGGCAGAGTAAGGAACACTGGGTGGTTTGGAAGAAGTTTGCATTGGCGGAGTTGCTGCCGTCGTAGGTGGACACACAACCGGGTTCGATGTCAGAGTTCTCTGCTGTGGGACTAACTTGGAGACGGATGCAGTGTCTATGGGAGTGTTACTGGCGTTGTATGGTGGATGACATACAACCGGGTTTTGCGCAAGTCTCGAGTCCAGGGTCCTCTGCTGTGGGACCATCTTTGCAACCGACACTGCATCCGTCGTGGTGTTGTATCCACACAACACCCTGGTAACTTGAGTCTGTTGAGATGGCATGGTATCACAAACGCCATTCAAACTCATGGACATATTTATTGTGGTCAGGCGAGATTCATCTTGTGGGGTTGGCAAACCATTCAAGATATTCATCGTGCTCATCCTAGATTCGTCTGGCTGTGGCAAATTGCTCAGGTTGGACATGCTCATCGTGTTTAATCGAGGTTCTTCTTGAATGTTCAGGTCTCCTTGTTTATTGCTGTTGGGCGTAGATCTCCTCTCCAGAGACAAAGTGGAGGGTGATGTGGTCAGGACGACGGGTGGTGACTTGATGGACTGATCAGCGTCCGACTTCGTCGTCGCTGTGGGCGATGGAGACGACTCGCCAGCATCGCTATCCATGTTTTTGGACTCTGGGGTGTTTCTGATGTCGCTGTCCAGATCATTGCTGTCGCCTGCGATATCACTGCCGCTGTCCATGATCATCATTCCGTCCTTGTCATCTTCGCCTTTTGGAGTGACGGTCTGTCGCTTGTGCTTCATCCTCCTGTTCTGGAACCACACTTTAACTTGTCGCTCTGTGAGGTCGAGAGATGCAGCTATCTCTATCCTTCTTGGGCGGCAGAGGTACTTGTTGAAGTGGAATTCCTTCTCCAGTTCTAGGAGTTGGGTGTTGGTATAGGCTGTCCTTAGACGCCGAGGCATCCCGTTGTCGGTGGTTTCAGCTAGAAAAAGAAATAAGACCTTTGTTAGTTCACTTTAAGCATATTCATGGTGGTTCACAAAGAACATAACTTTTAAGGCTGAAATAGGACTTGTTAAATCAAGAAATTTCGCATTGAACAGTGTTCATTGCCATACCCTTAGATATATTGTATTCAGAGAATGCAGTATGTCTAAAGGTATAGCATTATTTATTACGACACAATCAAAAGAAGTCTAACTTCAATGTGGAACAACATCAAACATTTTCATAAGAAAAAATAAACAAATATTAAACCACTAAAAAAATCTATTAAATAATATGAATAATCCTTTCAAACAGCATACATAATTAAAAACACAAGGCTAAAATAATGAAAAAGAAACTAAAATAATTGCAATTGGCAAGAATTGTATTGATTTTGAACTGGAAAAGCGACAAATGAAACGAATCGCGTGTAAAAGAAAAATTATTATCTATTGTAGAAATTGAATCAGGGCACTCAATTAAATAACTCTCATTCGATTATGCAAAAATATTCAATTTAAAGTTGACCTCGTCTCATAATTGAGTGTATCAAAAGGGCGAAAACTACTTTCTTTAAAAATAAATAATCCTATAAATTAATTATTTTATATAATTTAAATTTTATGACAAACAGTTGTGCTATCAGCATCCAAGTAATAGAACAATACTTCAAAATTGTTGAATTAGACAATTAAAAAATAATAACATCAGTATTGTAAAAATTATAAGTCTATCTAGCAAAAAATAAAGCACAAAACAGAATTAACTCTCTCTACATTGGACAATAATTATGGTCGCATTAAGAAACTTAATTTATATTTATTTTTGTTCAAATATGATATAATCCATAAAAACAAAGTTTTCAATATAAATCCTACACATGCATTGCCGATTTTTATATCCATTAACATAGCGCTGTTTCTGTCGTCAGAGTGTGCTTGTTTTTAATATTAAAATTCGATGCAAATACCACCGCCATCCACAAATTATGCGGCAAACTACTTTTAAAATTTTATTCATTAAAAATGAATGTAAATTTATGCACTCACATCCAAATATTATTTATTTATTCTGATTAAAACAATTTTATTAGTTATTTTTTATAATTAAAACATTTTATTTATTCTGATTAAAACAATTTTATTATTTATTTATCCTGATTAAAACAATTTTATTATTTATTTATTCTGATTAAAACAATTTATTATTTATTTATTCTAATTAAAACAATTTTATCATTTATTTATTCTGATTAAAATAATTTTATTATTTGTTTATTCTAATTAAAACAATTTTATCATTTATTTATTCTGATTAAAACAATTTTGTTATTTATTTATTCTAATTAAAACAATTTTAATATTTATTTATTCTGATTAAAACCTTTTTATTATTTATTTATACTGATTAAAACAATTTTATTATTTATTTATTCTGATTCAAACAATTTTATTATTTATTTATTCTAATTAAAACAATTTTATTATATATTTATAAAACAATTTTGTCAACAGGAGAGATTTTCTCCAATGATTGGTTAAATGCTGTTTCAGCGAGATAGGACGACTACAAGTTGGTTTATTATTATTCTGTAAAAGCGACCTTTTAGTGACAGTGCCATCCCCCAAAATTTAATAGAAGGCATTGTCATCAACATCAAATCTATCTGCTAAGTTTCAGCCCGATTGGATGACGGCAAGAGGGTTAATTAGGCATCCTCAAATTTTCCCGCCAATGACAAACATAGATACAAAATCGAAATTAATAGAAAATATTTAAAAATGGATTACTGTTATATCTTTATTAAATACTTCATCCATTTTTAAATAGTAGTTGACAATATTATAACAGGCATCCTTAAATTTTCCCGCCAATGACAAACATAGATACAAAATCGAAGTTAATAGAAAATATTTAAAAATGGATTACTGTTATATCTTTATTAAATACTTCATCCATTTTTAAATAGTAGTTGACAATATTATAACAGGCATCCTCAAATTTTCCCGCCAATGACAAACATAGATACAAAATCGAAGTTAATAGAAAAATATTTAAAAATGGATTACTGTTATATCTTTATTAAATACTTCATCCATTTTTAAATAGTAGTTGACAATATTATAACAGGCATCCTCAAATTTTCCCGCCAAGATACGAAATCGAAGTTAATAGAAAATATTTAAAAATGGATTAGTGGCATATCTTTATTAAATACTTCATCCATTTTTAAATAGTAGTTGACAATATTATAACATGCATCCTCAAATTTTCCCCTCAATGACAAACATAGATACAAAATCGAAGTTAATAGAAAAATATTTAAAAATGGATTACTGTTATATGTTTATTAAATACTTCATCCATTTTTAAATAGTAGTTGATAATATTACAACAGACGAAATATAGCACTGGATCTTAAGGAGGCAAGTTATTGATTCCTTTTGAGAAGCAAGAGTTTGTGTCATTTGAACATTTCTTTCGGCACTCATACAGGGTGTAATATTTCCCGGCACATTTCTCTCTGGGCGATTCCTGTTCCGTACACATCTATCGCGTGCAAACAGCGACGGAACACACAATCCGGCAGAGACTGGTTGCGTGTAACGCTTTCATCACCGGACAGCACGGCTTCTGTTATAATTGCCACGAAGAAAGAAAAAGAAAAAAAAAAGCACGTGAAATAATAATAATAAAAAAAGAACTGAGAATGAATCGTGTTTTCATGACAGAGGGCTATTTGAGAGCGAAAACGAAGTGGCACGGAGGACCCAAGGAGTTGTGCTGCTGGTGAACCCATTAATTCCAGAGGGACTTGTGATTCGTCGACACTTGATGGCGAGTTGTTGAGACTGTTGCTAAAATGCCGCCTGACAACGCGGCTCTTGTGTTATCCAGCCGTGACACTTGTTTTCGTTTGGCGTCGTTTAATTCCGGTCCAGTTCTCCTTCTCGGTTGCCTTAAATTTTTTTTTTTTTAAATGTAAGTTAAGGACTAGTTCAAGAAGAAAGTATTGAAGAATGTAAGACGTGGTTGAAGTGAGATATTCTAAAAGCGAGTAAATATTTGAATAGTTTAATGAGTTGTAGCAGGTTGGTTGTTTTCAGATTATCTGGCACCGTCAGCAACACAAGGACTATAATGTGCCGAAACATTCGTCATTTGACGAGCCAACATACATTTGCAAACACCCATGCCTGACATGGGACTCGGAACCCGCAACCTCGTGGACTAGAAGCTAGCGCGCTAACCACTATACCGTTTGGTCGGCTCAGTTGTAGTTGGATTGAATCGAGATATGTTTTTTCTTATCGTCGATATTTAGAAGATAAAGAGGTTATTTTAAATAGTAGTACATTCAGAATTCATTTTTATTACTCCTTAGTAAAGTTTAATCCAAGACATTGCTGTACAATTATAAACGTGGCATTATTTATGGGATATCATCTCTTAACACGTTGATTGCCATATGAGTTGCCTTTCACACCACTGGTTCAATCTCTTCTCCAATTAACGCGTCGACGAGTGCTGTGGTTGGGTGGTTTAATAATTTTGGCGCAAGGGCAACACGTGGTTCATACTGCGCCAAAGAAATTAGTGAACATCAATTTAAAATTTAAGAAGCAAAGTATAGGAAAAATTAATATAAAAGTCAAAGTTGAAATATTTTAGTGGGTGGAAGCATTCCACAAAAAATGACTCGCGGTCTGTCAGACCGCATACAGAAGTTAAAGGTTAAATCAAGTTGGCTTTTTCGACCACAATCGTGCCAAAATTCCTTGGCAGTCAACATGTTAATTTATAGTGCAATCTTGATTCCCTGCAACATACTTCCAGAATCAGCTATTTAGTGATTAGACTTTATTTTCTAACCTGAACAGTTTTGAAGTTGTTGCTATGGCCATCACCAAATAGTAATTTTCAAGAATTAGCTATTTAGTGATCTAACTTATTAGTCTAACCTGAATATATCCTGAAGTTTTTCAAATGGGAAAAAATTAATGGGGATGCTTTTCATGAAGAACAACATTAAGTGAATTGTACAGGGTATGTTCCGGACTTTTCTAAATGATATCATCCTAAGCGATATAATAATTTATTTTCTTCATGGCCTAACATGTTTAAGACTTCAACAAAAGCTTACATCTACGAGTTTTAGTGAATATTTACCAGTTAAGACGTCAGTTAAATTACAATAGACCATTCTCGTAAAATATTTTTATCAAAAATTTATGGCTATGAGTTAACAAGCAGACGTCATTTAAAATATAAAGTATAATTGACTTAAATCATTCCTAACGTTATCCTTGGATTGTATGGATGAACCGATCACGATGCATTTACAAAGTATGTTCTCTTCATATCTTATTTTAAATCATTCTGTAAACTAGCCTTTACGACTTTTCAACCTTAATGCTTACACCTCTACAATACCATTTGCACCTCCTAATTTACGATTTGCGCCCCACAGTTCAAGTTCAACCAACGAGTGTCATTCGCTACACCGAAAGATACTCGCGCAAATGCATCCATTTAGGAATGTAAAAATACCCATTCCTCAGACGCCGTTCCTCGTTAGCAACTTGCGAATGGCGATAAAAATGCTGGAATTCTTTTTCACGAGACGTTGCCTGTTGTCGTGTGCTTTTTTCTGTTATTATTTCCTTTTGATGTCTTCAGCCGCTTTCATCTTGTTCGGAAAGAAGGCGGCAAAGATTGCGATTTCTCTGGAAAAGGGTTCGGTGGGGAAATTACACCTCGCCAGACGCCCATCTTCCCATTCTTTTTCTACGCCATTTTTTTTTTTTTTTCTTTCTCTCTTCTGTTCCTGGTTCGTCCTTCCACCAAGAAATAAGGAACGTCAACGACCCTGGATGGAAGGAAAGAGCAGCCATCCTCGCGAGTTCTGGAGCGAAAGAAGGAGAGAGAGAGTCGATCCAGTTTGTCGATAACGGGGTGGAGTCGCGAAAAGAACAATTCTTTTCTTATTCTTCTTTTTGGGTTCTATTTGCCGCGCCATCTTTTCCCTCTCCAAGTTAGAGAGAACGCCCGCATTGTGTTTTTTTTTTTTTCCTTCCAGCTCTTGATGATGGCTTTGAAGTGAGAGTTCTGCTGCTTCGAATCTTTGCTAAAGACACGCACCAGAAGGAAGATAAGTTGGCTTTGTAGAGTAGAGGGAATTCCAATTCCTCTGGATCGGTCTTGTTGAGAAGGAAGACAGGAAGAATGCTGTTTGGGGACGCAAGTGTGAGAACTCGTTGTTTGGAAGAAGGATGAAGGGGAATCTGTGTACGGTTCTTTTCTTGGAAAAGTTCAAAAATAATAGGTTTAAAATATTAAAACAAATATATTCCCTTTCCACCGAATAGTTTGCTGCTGTGTGTTTGTTGAACACAAAAGAATGTCTATTTGTGTTTATTTAATGCACTCTAAAAGACATTTTTTAGAGAGAAGCAATAATATTATACTGTTACAACGTCAACCTAACATAGCAACCTACACCGCAAAATAATAGGTACTTTGAATTGAGTAAATGTAATCATTTTTAAATAGTTTGAATGTTTATAAAAGCTCTGAAAATTTGTTATTCATATTTGAGAAACACACGTACTCATTTTTTTTTTAAAAATCAAATAAAAAACAGGAAATTGCACGAGGATCTAGTTTTCATCTAAATTACCTCTTTATTTTAAAACCTAAAAAGGGGGTTTATGATACTTTTGTTTGTTAATGATGTTAATATTAGATGAAGAATAACATGGTTGGTTGGTTGTATTCAGATTATCTGGCGCCGTCAGCAACACGAGGGCTACATTGGGCCGAAACATTCGTCATTAGACAAGCCAACATACATTTACAAACACCCATGCCTAACACGGGACTCGAACCCGCAACCTCGTGGTCTAGAAGCTAGCAGGCTAACCACTATACCGTTTGGTCGGCTGAAGAATGACATGAAGAGATCTTTCTTAAAACAAGTAATTGACTTCTGAGTATGTCCTTACTTGTTTTTGAAATTTCTTTTACTTACATTATATTGAAAATATGAATGTTTTCTGTTTTGAGTAGAAAATATTTTTTATTGTAATTTCATCAAATTAGCTTAGTAAATTTCTGATAGTATGGTGTTTACTTTTGATAAATAAAATTAAGCAGAATTAACTGAAATCCATAAATCCCAAGTTATTCCTCAATATTTTATAATCTCCTTAGTTTATTCTGGCTTTTCAAAAGTGATTTTAAATCAATAATTTTTAAAAAATTGTAATCATTAGAATGACACACCAGTAAACAGATATGCCTTTTTTCTAGAATATGATACTGTTTCTAAAAGAATTTCATAATAGTAATAAAAAGAACAAATGTATAATTTTTATATTACGTGGGATGTAAATTACTTAAGAATCGTAAGAATATTGCAGACACGATATAGAAAAAACTAGAAATATTTCTGAAATTATATCGATACAGATTTAAAGTGATTTTAAAATAGGCTCCAGTCTTATTGATGTAATTGAATTCAAAGTCCAACTTTCTTTGTCTTTTTTTCCATTCTAAGAATTTCCAACTCATTGTCGGATATGCCTAGCTTAGCAATTGTGGGATTTTTATTCCATGATTTAAGAAATGAGTAGACTCGTAGGTGATTGTTAACGATAGTATTGTGGATCAGCTAGGTGGAAGGTTTTCTAGGCGCATATGTGGGACATCTTATTTCGGTAAAACTAAAATGTAATGCAATTTTTTCCGTCTTCTTGACATATGAAATAGAAGCAGTTTGCTGTAAATTTTTGTAAAAATACTAAAATATATTTTCTTTTCTTCCATTTTTAATAATAATTTTTTTTGAATAAAATATCATGCGAGATAGTTTCTTATTACGTGGAAAACCGTTCTCAGACTCAAAGATGTAATTAACGAAATGCTTTGAAGTGTTATTTGTTTATAAGAATCTCACTAAACATTCATAATTTCAAACCTACCATTTTAGTTAAGAGCGCAATCAACAGAAATCAGTTTTAAATTAAATTCAATTTTAAAAGAAAAAGATCAGTAAAAAAATGAAGAAAATAATTATTTACAGATGTTTACTAATATATGTTTATAAAAAAAGTTAGAAAAGGTTTGTTAATATATCTATAGAAAGGAACTTGCAATAATAGATTGATTTTTTTTTTAATGACATGTATGGTAATCGAACACAAATTATAAATATATTTTATTTATATTTGATAAGTATTTACAGATGTTTGCTAATATATGTTTATAAAAAGTTAGAAAAGGTTTGTTAATATATCTTAAGAAAGGAATTTACAATAATAGATAGATTTTTTTAATGACATGTATGGTGATCGAACATAAATTATAAATATATTTTATTTATATTTGATAATTACTTACAGATGTTTGCTAATATATGTTTATAAAAAGTTAGAAAAGGTTTGTTAATATATCTTAAGAAAGGAATTTACAACAATAGATGGATTTTTTTTAATGACATGTATGGTGATCGAACATAAATTATAAATATATTCGATTTACGAAAATCGGACGTACGGAAATAGTTCAACATCCATCCTGCAAGTTTCGCTCTAAGAAAAGAAGAAAAAAATTCAAATCCAAGTATAAAAAGAATAAAATACTTCTTTGTTTCAATTTCAAAACTGCCCGTCCGGTTACGTCTTCCACGGTCCATATGCACGCGAACCGGCCGCCGTAATAAATGAACTTCCCGTCAAATGACGTGCGTGGTTATTAATGACGGGGCAGTTTGTTCGGTGATTTTATTGGGAAGTCAAAAGAGTCCTTCGCCGGCAAATGACACGGCAGCACGCTTAATTGGGTGCCGAAATCAATTAGTGTCTCATTTCAATCAATGGCATCTCACTTCACTTGCCGTTTAAACAAATGATGGTGATTGTGGACGGGGGAGGGATTGATGATGCTGCTGTGTTTGCTATTCTGTTGTTAGCCAGACATTACGGTTGATGGTTAGATTAATATTGAGGTCTGAGTAAATACCGTTAAGAATGTTTATAAATGATCAATGTCTCATTTCTATCAATGATAGCGGTGCTCTACAAATGGAGGGGCGATTAGAGGCTGATCAAAGAATAGTCACTATGTTGTGCAATTTAAAGACGTTTCAGCATATGCCTTTATTTTCTGTTTATTTACACGAATTGTTGAAATAAATAACAATATTTTATATTGTAGGCTGTGACGTAATAGTGTGATTTGTTAAATTTATAATACACTTGTGTATTTTGCAATACATATGTATTTTTGGTCTATTATTTACTGTTTTGCAAATCATGTTCGGTAGGTTTCTGTATTATCATTTAGGAAAATGATATTGGTATTAAGTATTCTGTTGTTGACCGGAAACTACAGTTGATAATTTTATTAGCTACATTATTGAGCATGACCTAAATGGTACCAAGAAAGAGTTGAAATAATTATTTTAATAAATGGTATCAATCTCTTGATCTGTAAACATGGAGACACAATTTTCTGGTCGAGAAAGGATAGCTTGTAATATAAAGACGACGTTGTTTGTGTTTACATTAAATTTTCGCGTTTACATTAATTTGTGTATAGACATTAAATTTTGTTGACGGGCAGGACTTATCGTCTGTGAAGTCGATAAAAATGGTGATCATACAAATGATGGTAATCTTTGATGGGAGAAGGATGATGATTGTCATTCTGTTTTTGGCCAGACATTACTGTTGGTCAAAAACTGTTGACGGTTGGATTTAATGATGGCTAGAATATTATTTTTTACATATCATCACAATGATATGTAAAAATGATGCATCACAATGTATTGATTACAATCAATCAATGCGGGTCTAATTTAAATAATTTGGATCGATTTAAATATCTTCCATATTTGGCGATCAAACTATTGGAGATTTATTTCATACTGTATTTATTATTATCATAGATATTTTTTTTTCTTTTTCGAGTTTATGCAAATTATTTATAGTTAGCTGCAACTGAGACTGTCTTATATAAGTTGTTACATATATTGTTGGAGGTCTTTTTTTCCCGACTAAGATATCTTAATATCATTGGGTAGTATTACATTAAATAATGACTATTTAAGGGTGCGTTTTGTCTATCGAATAAGACACTAATATTACCTATTCAATGCAACATGATAATATTCGTTGTAGGGAACAGTAAAGCAGGTTTTAGTTTTTCTTCTCCATGCACATATGCTGCATATTTTTAATATTTATTGAAATAGTGGAATTGAGTGAGAAAATACTTTTTTTAGCTATTTATAACAACAGAAAAGCATTTAATTGTAATGCTAATAAAATACTTTAATATAAATTAAATTTAATAGATATAACACTAACAGGAGCTCTTATATTTAAAATGTTAGCATTTCCTGAAATTGGACCAATACAGTATTCTTATCTTCCGCTCGGCAAAAGATTTTTATAAAGACAAAAATTCAAGTTTTCCAGAAAAAACTAACGTTAAGACACTTTTAGGTCTCAAACCTTATTAAATTTATTTCAAATGTTAGATTTCAAATTATGACACCATTTCAAAAAAAAAAAAAAAAAAAAAAAAAAAAATTTTGCTTAATTTCAAGGGTATCAAATCCAAAAAAAGTCATATATACTTTGGATAATTAGTCTTCTAGTCGCAATAATATCTAAATATAAAATTTAAAAAGAAGAAGAAGAAGGGGGGGGGGGAGGGGGGAAAAAAGACCTTTCTCAATGTCTACCATTAACCGCAATAGACAAATTCTTAGAATATTAGCCAATACATTTGTGTCCACAGCAAAGGAGAGATATAAAAAAATGGGGGTTAATGACTTAAATAAAAATGCAATTTCATCAAAATCTTTGAGTAGCAATTCAACAACGACCTTGTCCCACAATTGCTTTGTTTCCGGTACCGAGCAAATTATTTAAAACAACACATTTTACCTTGTTGAGATGGGGGGAAAAAAAGCAAAAGTAATAATAATACTAGAGAAAATGAGAAAATTTGAGGTCGTGCGATTTCGTTGTCTTTGAGAGGATTGCAGTTTCAATTTGAAGCATATTTGCCTGCAAAATGAAATAATGGATTAATTGTATTAGTTTTAAGTATTTTGGGTGATTCCTGTATTAAGAAGGAAATGTTCTTGCTGGAGATGATAGGAAAAATAGAATCTCATTTAAGCCCTTTTGGGTGAAAACCAAACCTACACGGATCTATTTGTCTCAATCGCCAGCTTGCTACTTAATTTGAAAACAGAAACGAGCATTTCACCTTCAGCTCTTGTTCTTCGATTTAATTTTTAAAAAATGCTAATTTTTTAATGAAAAAGAGGTTTGTCTTTGACGAGTTAAATATCATTTCATTTCATTTTAATCGAAAAAATGATGTTAAATTTGTTATAAACATCTTGATAGAAATTTTTATATGGATTTTATGGATGTTTTAACTCGGATATTGAACAGTTTCGCTTTTTTATTAATACATTTCAATTCCAATTTATTTTCTACGCACAATATTTCTGTTCCACTGTGTTTTGTATATCACAGAAACAGACACATTTTATGTTAGATACTTCGATTGAGGAGTAGAACAAATAATAACAATGCTGACATTTCACTCTGGAATTGTAGTTATTTGTTTAAATTAAGGTATACATATACGTTGGGAATCGCAAAAATTGACCCACACAGGCATTTTTGTTTTTTCCATTCTAAAATGTTCTCCAATTCATTATCTTTAAAATGATACCAATAACTTTCTTATAGTTAAAATGCTTTTTTAATTACACGCAATTTCGTAAAGGTCGACGTTTAAAACATATTGGAAAAACGAAAATGTCGAAAACTTTGAACTCAATTTCTTGAGAACTGCTTTTCATTGTTGAGTGAATGTACTCCAACGATGATATCTTTAGAGTTAATTAACTGATTTTTAAAATTTAAACTGTATAATTTAGATAACGTTTCAGAGCACGGGCTCTACCTGTTTACAAAAGTTTTGGTAAAAAATAGATTTTTTTATGTATTTTAGAATATTTTTATTTTTGGAAAAAAAATTTTCTAGTATTTTTCATGTTAAATGTTAAAATTTTAAAAATATTTAAGTTATGCATTATATTTTGCTTGGGCCCGTGTATCAATACCTTGTCTTTAATTTCCAGTAAGAAATTTGTTTCAAAATTAATTAGGTATTATTTTATCATTGTTGCAATTAGGCCTTAATTACTGAATTAAAATTCAATTAATTAAAAAATATTTTATTTTTTTACTTTTTGTTACTGCAAATACATTACATTTCTTGCTCTTGTAATTCTCACAAAAAATTTGACACAATGGCATAAGAGCTAAAAAAAAAAAAAAAAAAAAAATCCAACGTATGTATACCTTAAGACTGTTTATTTAACTAAAACAATAATTTTCTACTCATTATCTCTTTAATATTATTATTACAACTATTATATGATCAATAATGCGAATAATTTTAAAATTGTCATTCATTTATGCAAAATTAAAATGGCATTTGAAATAAATTCATATTTAAATAATATAACTTAAACACCAAAATGTATTTTTTAATTTATTTTTTCGCAAAAGAATTTCTAATACTATTATAAAACTTATTATGTATGTACTAGAATGGCGTGACTTTTTGACTATGCTACTAGGAAAACAAAATCTATCTGGTGCTATTCAAACAAATCATTTTGAAAATTTCACTTTGAATTTAAATGGTTCATTGATGTTAGAACAAATACCACTCTTAAAAATTTGAATGCGATTTCAAAGAAACTATCAACAAGCTCCAACCAAACAACACAAGGCTGGATGCTTTAACACTAGAGGTCGGAAATATAGATCAAAATAAATATCGATACTATATCGTTGCATAAAAAAATATCGATATATCGATACAAGATTTTTTTTATTTGAGTTTCAATTTTGCCAGAAGCGAAGTTTTTTGGAGCAAATTTCTACTTTTCATGAATTCATGCCGAAATTGTTTTAATAAATAAATTATAAAAATTGTTTTAATGAATAAATTATATTATCAATCAGAAGAAGTAAAATACATTTGGATGTCAATGCATAAATTCGCATTTATTTTTAAAGAAGAAATTTTGAAAAGTAGTTTACCGCATTTTTTGCTGATAGAGATGTTTTTAATATTTAAAATTAGATGCAAATTCCAGGCACACGTTGACAACAGAAACGGCTCTATGTTAATAAATGAATACTAATAAATGATCTTATCTTTCCATTACATTATTATCTTTTTTTGTGTGGTTAGGGTGCCATTTTACTTGTCTCTCAGTCAAGTTCAAACTTTAGTTTTGAAGTTTTTGAAAAGGGAATAAAGAAAATCGAAAAAACATATGGAACTACAAAACGATCATCAAAAAACAAAAAATGTTTGAAAATATCGATATATCAGTGACTTGTAGTGATATTTTATCTATCGATATTTTTTTGAAAATATCGATAAAATAATCGTCGTATCGATATATCGCCGACCTCTATTCAACACATCTAAACATACTAAGTCATTCACGAAGATAACTCTTTTGACCGTACGGATAAGAACACAAAAATGATCCACTAGTGATTTTGACCAGCTAACATATAATCAGTGATTATATATAGAAGTAATTATTGTTAGATCCATACTACAAACGGAATATTTTTCATAATTTATCAAATTTAAACGGTGTTAATTTTCAAACTTATTTTAACAAAAATACAAAGGTAGCGAAAAAGACCTAAGGCAACCTACTACAAAGCACGTTTATTTTCAAGTAAGACCTGCCTATAATTAATAATTTTCTTACACTTCTTTTTCATATTATTGGTATCCTATTTTAGCACTCTCCTTGTTCTCAAATGTTGAATACAAATACAATCAGCAAAAAATAAAATATTTAGGTATACATACACTGTTTAAATTTTGTTTCGCTTTACAACAAAAATTGATTCCCATTAAGCAGCAACCAACATTTGGTGCTTAGTTTCATGGTTTAATGTGGCTACCTTGAACTATAAGCACCACAAAATACTAAAACTAAGCACCAAATGTTGGTTGCAGCTAAATGGGAACCAATTTTTAGTGCAAGAAGTAACAAAATTTTTAACAGTGCATATAATCCTTCAATCCGTGATCTGCATGGATATGATTCTAATACCACAACAATAGCAACCCGCGCAATTTCTCACCTTGAAATCCAAGCATCAACTCCGAAAATATGCTTCAGTAAGTGACTTTGAAATGTAAGATGTTTTCATTAAGATTATTATTTTTTTTTTTTTTAAATTTAAAAACACCAATGCATACACAAAGATAAATTTTCCGAACGAATCGTACTTTTGCACTTAGTCTACCCTTTAGTAAAAAAGATAAGTCGACAACTTTAGTTGTCTTGTCTTCATCCCACCGACCAGAAAAATCTTACGTCATGTGCCTGCACTAATCACTTCTCAGGAATCCCACAACAGGAGAGAGAAATACCATCTCCTCTTTATCCTCTTGATGCAGATACGAAACCCATTAATCGATCCATAATTCGTGGACGGGTAGATGGGTCTGACAACACGTCAATGTCATTTCGGGAGAGGGACAAGAAAATGGTTTACAAATAATAATAGATGCAAAGGTAAGGTGGCTTTTCTGATTACTGATATCCTTACAAATTCAAACTCATAAAAGGAGAAACATTACCAAATTAATTTATTTTCGAACAAGCCGTTATTTTGTACTTAGATTGCTGTAAGCTCACTAACTTAAAATATAGACAACTTTAGCTGCATAAAAAAAATTAAAAAATACTAGGTTTTCGCTATTTACTTTCAGTTGTCATCTAAAATCTCATTCCTCTTTTTCTATTTAGAAAAATCCAGTCTAGGATAATAAAATGATAACTCCTAATCATCTCTGAATATAGTTGTAGATAGCCATTTATCAATCCGCAATGCATGTACTGGTGGTATAATTCTTTTGAACTGTTGGATAACTTAGAAATTAGAGGGCAAGTCAAGAAATTATTATTAATTTCCTAACCATCATGAATATGCTAAGTGCTTTCTTATATATTATTTATTTCGTTTTGAATTCAAAGACACAAAGCGGAATTCACTTTAAACTGAACCTTCATTTTGGGTTTAGTTTCTTACTGTCAGCCATCTAACTTAAAAGACAGACAACTTTAGCCTTCTACTACTCTTCATCCAGAGCACCCAGAAAAACCTTTCGGCGTGTGCCTCCACTAATCACCTTCCTGACATCCCAAGAGTAACAAAAAGAAAACACCAACTCCTTCCTCTTCACCCTTGAATGCAAATACCCATCTATCGATCCCTGGACCTGGAGAGATGATTCTAATGACAGCCCTGACAACTTGTCAACGCCAATCCGGGGGACAGACAAGAAAATGTGTCCTCCACCGGTGACCACTCTCCTCTTCGATCCCAGGGATGCGGAAGATGAAGAGAGAGAGAGAGAGAGAGGAGCATCCCTCTGGAGACAATTAGCGGGGGTTGACTTTGACGTAGATGGATGGCGAGGAAGCCATGTCATGTCGCGGTTTCCACGAGCCCGAGTGACAATGCCGGGACCTCCGGAGCCGGACTGTTGTCTCTGTCTGTCCGGGAGTGACGTTCGCTTGCCGGATGAATGGGCCTTGTACCGCGGTACAATGGACAAGCTAATTAAAGGTGCTGAGTAAAGGGGATCTGTTTGGTAGCTCCCCCCCCGCTTCTTCGGAATGGGTGACGCCAGTCTACATTTACATGGGGCCAGGGTAGATATTAGTTAGGCTCAGTTTCTGAAGCTGCAAATGGTTATTTATTTTCGTTTAGACTTCGAAATTGGCTCTTTTTTTTTTTAAAGTAAAAGTCCTTCTTTTCCTTTCTTATATTTTAAATATTAATCTCGTCCAAGTATACGGAAATATTATTTCGAAAAATTTGTGAAAAATTATACCAGATATAATAATAGTAGAACTATCACAGTTTAAACAAAGGAAGTAAATGTGGGAGCAAAAATGTCTTAATTATTTTTTTCCTATTATTTTCGAGTCCCGTGTAAGGCATGGGTGTTTGTAAATGTATGTTGGCTTGTGTAATGACGATTGTTTCGGCGCATTATAGCCCTCGTGTTGCTGACGGCGCCAGATAATCTGAAAACAACCAACCAACCTATTATTTTCGGTGTGCCACCTGTGAGATAAGACTGTAAAACATTTAATTAACTTGTTATGATTTAGCACATTTTATAGATTAGATTGCGTCCAAAGTTGGACTAACGAAGATTTAGAAAAGCCTTGCCAAAATTAACAATATTTAGTTGCATACACAAAACCTGGTAGTAGTATTTGCAAGTAGTCATGCCACATATATTTCCATACAAATATGGCCTATTTTAAACATTTTTTCTAATATCGATACTGTAATTATTGAATGCAATAATCATTAATTGTTATTAAATCAGTATTGTATTGTCCTGTTGCCATATGCAGCAAACATTTGGTAGTCTCTTCGAGCAATATATGACCATACAATGTAACCGGAAAGATACAGCATTAGCTTTATGAGCTTGGGAAAAAGAGGCCCTTATGAATTTTGTAAGTTTGAAAAACAATTTTCTATGTTTCTCGCGTTCCATGTTACACTGCTTTTTCTAGAGTCACAATTCAAAGACTATAGTGACAGATTTAGATGTTTGCATTTTTACTTAAAGTTCAGTAGGTTTTTATCCACATGACATTCTTAGGGGATTACTGGGACATAAAATTGGCCCTATGATTTTAGATTTATGCCGGCCAAAATTTTCGATATAGTCATTAATCAAATTTTAATCATTATTGTTAATAATAAAATAATTCCAATATTTAACTAAATATTTATATTTAATTCAGTGATTAAATGGTTTTTTAATTTTAATAATTAGATTGTTTAATAATTAATTTATTTAAGTAAACTGAACATCTTCGTTTGGTGTAGATTAATCGTATCTAACTGCCAATTACATCATTTCATATTAAAACGTAAACACTTAATTTTAATGATTAAATGGGTTTTTAATTTCAATAATTTAATTGTTTAATAATTAATTTAATTAAGTCGACTTAACATCTTCGTTTTGTGTAGGTTATCGTATCTAATTGCCAATTATATCATTACATATTAAAACATAAACACTTAAATTTAATGACTAAATAGGTTTATAATTTACCAATTGAATTGTTTAATAATTAATTTAATTAAGTCGACTTAACATCTTCGTTTTGGGTAGGCTATAGTATCTAATTACCAATTACATCATTACATATAAAAATTATTATGTGTATAATTTTTATAGGTTTCTTGGTTGTGTAACATAAAAGTTGTTTACTATGACCTGAAAACTTCAAGCTTGGCTTTGTGTACGAAGCATACCGATTTAGAAAATGAAAATGGCTGCTCTGCCAAACAACGGTAACTTTTTTTTTGCGTTTCCTCATTTCTCATTTTTTTTTTTTTTTTTTTTTGGCTCTTGATGTCAAGAGTTATAGACCCCTACCAAACGAAATTCCTCACCAGGTATCACGGGTAATGGAAGTGATTGGGATTTTAATGTATCGTTATTTTTCTTAAAATAATAATAATAATAATAAAAGTAATAACTTCTGTACTTGAGCGGCCTACTTTTAGCAGATTCTGACCGGCCCGGTAATTGCACCAGACAACCCTTTGCCCTGGACATTCTTGAAAGTTGATGTCTAATATTGAAACACTCGGATGTGAATATGTTCTGATCAGGGGGCGTACTGGTCATAGGGTGGTCCGGTGCAAGCACCGGGCCGGTCAGCGTCTGCAAAAAATAGGCTGGACCTGTTCGTAATTTTGAATTTGTTCTGATCAGGGGCGTACTGGCCATAGGGTGGTCCGGTGCAAGCACCCCTCCGGTCAGCGTCTGTAAAAAATAGGCTGGACCTGTTCGTAGTTTTTTTTCTTTCTTTTTCAATATATGTAACTGCCTTCCTTAACGCTTTTTTTATAGTACAATGCATTCAAATACAGATCACTGCCACTAGCAATTAAAATAAAATCGGTATAAGGAAATATTACAGGCACTAAGGTGACAGTAAATTGGATTAATTTTGTCAAAATTTCTAATACATTTGTACTCTTTAAAAATAAATTTTAAGTTATAGTATACCCTTAAATTAATGTTTTGTTTCCATAGGTAGCCATTGTAATCACAAAATTTAAATTTTTACTTTAGTCGGGTGAGCGTAGTTCGTATGTATTAAAAAATTGAAAATTTTATTTTATAAGTTTGGTAACTTTTAAAGTTAAACTTTAATCATCATTTTCTAATAAACATACTAGTTATATAATTGGACTTTCTTTATTTTGCAATATAGATTTCTTTCAGTTTTTCCAACAAACTATAAAGGGTTTATGGAAACCGAGTTTTTTCAATGGAAATTTGATTTAATTAAATTAATTACTATAACAATTCAATCATGAAAATGAATTGATAAATAAAACTATTTAATTATTGAAATGAATTATTAATTAAAATATTTAAATAAATCATATTAATTATTAAACCATTTAAATAAAGCATATTATTTATTAAAATTAGTTATTTCAATAATTATTGTAAGTTCGATTAATGATTACATTTAAAATTAGGCCGGCATAAATCTTGAATCACCTGGTCGATTTTATCTCCCCCCAGTACGCCCCTGGTTCTGATATATAACCTGGTTATTCAAGTACATAATATTTGGAAAAACTAACAGTTCGATTATGCTGACTTTTAGAGAGCAGCGCCATCTATTAACCATTTGGGAATCTTTGAACGTTGAGCTCGTTTATAATAACATCTTCCAATCAAAAAATTTTAAATCAGAAAAAAAGTTGGGTTGTCATCCCTTAAAGTCTATACGCGTTTCGTGTTTCTCTTTATAATAACAAACAATAACAAAAAGATTTTTCTTTTTTCTGTTTAATTTTTCTTTTTTTAGAGACGAAGAATGCTTTCTTGTAGGATAACGTTGCTTCAAACTTTAAAGAAATGTAATGTATTAAAGACAGCTGGTTTTGCACACTCCATTAATAAGTATTCCGGAAACTCTCTTCTGCTACATTACTTGAGTGACGCAATGTAAATCTGATATCGGTTTCATTTCGCTCATAAGCAACAAACACTTAAAAAAAAACTCGAATAGAAAACGTGTCAAATGCACAGATGTCATATCGTATTTTGCCGTTAACGGAAACGACTTTTTAGGACTACTTTTTTTTGCGTGCTTTTTCTCGGAAAAAGATGGAAATACTTGATATCAGCAACTGTTATTTTTCTCATACAAACCTATGCATAAATAACTCCCTCGCACTATTTGAGACAGTTCAGATAGTCATGTGATCTTATGTCTTCATACAAGATAATGATTTTTTCATGTTGTCATAGTGTTCAGTATAAGCCAAAGGAGGAGGCATCAAATATGTTATTAATGTCTGGTCTAATGCCTAATATGTAATCACTGTCTACAAAATATCGAAATTTTGGCATTGAATCCTTTATTAATAGTATTATGTTTGAGCAATAAATGAAATAGTGCTGTCCTGTTCAAAATTATAAGGGAACATATGATGTTTATATATATTTTTTACAGGATAATGATTTTTTTCATGTTGTCATAGTGTTCAGTATAAACCAAAGGAGAAGGCACCAAATATGTTATTAATGTCTAGCCTAATACCTAATATGT
Organism: Linyphia triangularis; assembly: GCA_963978545.1. Classification (NCBI taxonomy): domain Eukaryota; kingdom Metazoa; phylum Arthropoda; class Arachnida; order Araneae; family Linyphiidae; genus Linyphia; species Linyphia triangularis. The sequence goes on from OZ021727.1 coordinate 92,495,695, forward strand.
TATCACTGTCTGAAAAATATCGAAATTTTTTCATTGAGGCATTTATTAATAGTATTACGTTGGAACAAAAAATGAAATAATGCTTTCCTGTATAAAATTATAAAGGAACATATGATAATGTTCAATTTTATAGAGGATAATGATTTTTTCATGTTGTCATAGTGTTCAGTATAAGCCAAAGGAGGAGGCACCAAATATGTTATTAATGTCTGGTCTAATACCTTATATGTTATCACTGTCTACAAAATATCGAAATTTTGGCGATGAATCACTTATTAATAATATTATGTTTGAGCAAAATATGAAATAGTGATTTCCTGTTAAAAACTATAAAGGAACATATGATAATGTTCAATTTTATACAGGATAATGATTTTTTCATGTTGTCATAGTGTTCAGTATAAGCCAAAGGAGGAGGCAACAAATATGTTATTAATGTCTGGTCTAATACCTAATATGTAATCACTGTCTACAAAATATCAAAATTTTGGCATTGAATCACCTATTAATAGTATTATGTTTGAGCAAAAAATGAAATAGTGATTTTCTGTACAAAATTATAAAGGAACATATGATAATGTTCAATTTTATACAGGATAATGATTTTTTCATGTTGTCATAAGGTTCGGTATAAGTCTAAGGAGAAGGCACCAAATATGTTATTAATTTCTGGCCTAATACCTAATATGTTATCACTGTCTGAAAAATATCAAAATTTGGGCATTGAGGCATTTATTAATAGTATTATGTTGGAACAAAATATGAAATAGTGCTTTCCTGTACAAAATTATAAAGGAACATATGACAATGTTCAATTTTATACAGGATAATGATTTTTTCATGTTGTCATAGTGTTCAGTATAAGTCTAAGGAGAAGGCACCAAATATGTTATTAATGTCTGGCCTAATACCTAATATGTTATCACTGTCTGAAAAATATCGAAATTTTGGCATTGAGGCATTTATTAATAGTATTATGTTGGAACAAAATATGAAATAGTGCTTTCCTGTACAAAATTATAAAGGAACATATGACAATGTTCAATTTTATACAGGATAATGATTTTTTCATGCTGTCATAGTGTTCAGTATAATCCAAAGGAGAAGGCACCAAATATGTTATTAATGTCTGGCCAAATACCTAATACGTTATCACTGTCTAAGAAATATCAAAATTTGGAAATTGATTCACTTAGTAAAAGTATAAGGCTTGAACAAAAAACGAAATGGTGCTTCCTTATACAAAATGAACATATGATAAGTATTTTACTTATATTTGAGGAGCTGAGGAAAAAAACCACAAACTAGCTTCTTGCAAGGAAAGATAAACTGAGCTTTGTACTATACAGATTGTGTAAGAGTTACATTTTTATTTTATACAATCTTTTTGAGAAACTTAGAACCACATTCGATTGAAAATACAAGGGGAATTTTAAAGTCTTGCACGTCAAAGATTACCAGTTAAAAAAAAAAAAAATGCAGTCTGAGAATTAAAATTAAATTATCTCAGAGATTAGTTTAAATGTTTGCTTTTATTTTTAGATTGAAATACATTCGAAACAAACTACATTGCCAATCTACCTGGAGGAAACTGAAACTCAATGCTTTTTCACGGAATTACAGCCCATTAAACTTAGCTGTGTACGACTTTAAACTCACATTGCGTTTCAGACCCAAATAACGGTGATTTTGAGATGGCCTTTTTTTAAAAAAAATTGACATTGTGCAGACAAGTTCGGTTTTGTTTGTCGGCTCCTCATTTCTAAAGTAATCTAAAATATTTCAAAACTACTCAGATTTCGTAAAATTGTTCTGCTTCATTTACCATCTTATTTACACAAAAAAAGAATGTAAACGTTATGCGAAATTATATTCTTCAAAATATGAACTGTTGAGATGAATCGGTAACTGAAATTCACACAAAACACGTAGAGCGCAAGCATTAGAAAGTATTAGGTGAGTTTTATTTTATACTTTTATTATCTTTCTGGAGAGAAGATAAAAAAGACATGTATTATACCTACAGAATAAATTCAACTTGCGTCTATTTTTTCAAAATTTCAAAAAAAGAATTATTTTTGAAATTTTCTGGTATTTTCATGCCAAAATGAAAACTACAGTTAACCTTGATGGTGCAAAGTATGATACGCAATTTTTATTTTTGTGCTCACACATAATTAATTGCCTTGCAATGAAAATTATACATGAACCAGAAATTTAAGAAATATATCTTATATGGAACACGCTTAATTAATACTATATACTCGAATGCAAAGTATAAACATTTCCTTTTCTGTAAAATAAAGGGAAAATGTTATGCCTTCAGTTCTAATGGATTTTTCCTATACATGCCTCATTCTATACATCAGGGGTGAAAACAATCAAAATGTAACAAAGAAGAAAATATACGCAGTTTTATTTTAAACTACAAAAGTAGCTAAATATAAGAATATATGTTTGTTCTAATGTTTGTACAGAACAGTGGTGCAGCTAGAAATTTTGTCTGAGGGGTTTTCAGGCAAGTTTAGGCAGAAAAAAACCTATAAAGACCACAAAAAATAATAAAATCGTAGAAAAAAGCGTAACTGCTCAGAAAAAAAGCGGAAGTCCACCTAATCGCGGAAGATTTTCAATCCTGGAATTTAAATTAAGAGAAGATTGCAAATATACTGAGTATCTAGAAAGCACAAAATAGAATCAGTATAACTGCAATTTGAGACCATGGTTGACATTTTGAATATTTGTGTCAAAAACATGCAATAAAAACAGTCTCAAATATTGTCATTTCATGTCGTAGCTGAATATGCTTTGATTTTTAATTAATTCCAAATTTGTAATAATATATCTTTTATTAATAAAAATTCAGTCTATACTGATAAAATCAAATGTAGGTCCATAGTTTTTTCTCATGAATCTGCATTCCGTATAAGGAATGAGGAACTTTCAAGCTTTTTTGGTTTTATTTTTAAATAAAAGTAGAGAAAAACCATGAAAAACAATACCATTCTTTCAAAAATTCGAGATCGGATGGATCGTTAATAAAATATTTAGTTTTTCACTTTGCGATATGGCGGGAAAAAGCCACTTTTCCGTGAAACGTCAACGCGCAGAAAATGAACAAGTCTAAAACCTGTTTTAGACGAGGAATGATAGTGGTTTCTCCTTCGTTTTGCGACTTCATCTCTGCGTAACTACATCACGGTTTTTTCATGCGTTTTTGGTCACGTGACTTTTGCTTTGATTTCGGCTAATTTCAAACTCGATTTTTGATTAATTGAAAGCATAAAGATAAGAAAATAATTGCACTGCTCAAATATATTCTTTGGATAACACTAGAAAATACAAAAAATATTAATTTTCCTCACTTGTGCAAGTTCCTCCTTATCAAAATAAAAAATTTCCACCTAATTAAACATCTAATGGGGAGTAGGCACATAATTTGTCTGTCTACACTCCTTCAGCTGTACCTTTAATTTTATTAAGATATTCTTTCAAAGTCATAGTGCTCATTCTATATTTAAGAACACTTTGAAGCAAAGAGTAAATTTAGTGTAAAAAAGTATATTTCCAGCTCCTCCGAGATCTAAAATCATTGTAGCAAGAAGAGAAACTCATTAAACATTCTTTATCACTTTAATCCACTCACATAGGGTCTGTCACACTGCGAGATTTCCCTCATTTTTTTTAGTGTGAATATACTAGGTTTTACAAAAAGGTTGTTAATGGGTCTATTTCTTTCTCTTTTGGAGATATAGCATCAATATGAATTGCACACAAAAATTGATTAATATGAGGTAACGAATCTTAAAATGATAATGCGAACGAATAACGAAAATCATTTTTCAAACAGTCTCTGTATTGAAAAAAATCGTTACCCTTAAAACGGATTTGATATTGAAATTAAAATTAATATAAATAATATTAGTCCGAGAGGCGACTGCAATTTTTGGACCCCATCGAACATCATTCTGAATTTCTTATAGAAATTGGAGAAAGGTGAGATGATTACGAATCCACTGGTCTGCCGTAGCAAAAATGGACGAAACTGATCAAAAATCCACTTGGAATGAGTTGAACTAAAATCTGATTGCCAAATATGTCATAACTTGCCAGAAAGAGAACAAACTTTTTCGTCTGGCAACTCACTGCCTTTTGATTTTCAATGAGAAAAAGCGCAAACGATTCCTGATCTTTGGCTCGGAAACTTGTATCTTTTAAAAATAAGTCAAATTGGCGACATCAATTACGTCATCAGTGACGTAATGTTTATTGCCAATTTGGCTCATTTGTGAAAGATGCAAGTAAGCCATAGCCACACATCCGAATCGTCTGCAACCTTCTTAAATTGAAAATTAAAGAGTGAGGGTTACCAAATAAAAAAAAAATGCTCATTATTTGGCAAGTTATGGCGCATTTGGCAATTGGATTTAGTTCAACTTATTAAAAGTCGATTTTTGACCATTTTCGGCCATTTTTTGCCACGGCCGACCAGTGGATTCGTAATCTACTCACTTTTCTCCAATTTCTATAAAAAATTCAGAATGATGTTCGATGGAGTCCAAAAATTGCAGTCGCCTCTCAGTCTATATGCTGAGGACCGATGTACAGTGTACCCTGGGCCTTAAGTCCAAAGTTGTTGTTAAGTACAAAGTTGTTGTTTTTTAACTTGAGTTTTATAAAACATCGATACATCAATACAAATGAACAGCATCAGTATACATCTCTTTTTATGCAAGCAGGCGCGTGTCCACACAATGTCTTTCCCGCGCATTAAATGGGGACGAACATCGGATCTCAGTTTTGACCAATTAAAAACAATACCCTTGGGCTTAAAGTCCAGAGTAATAAATCAATTAAAAGATGTTCCTTGCATCAAATCACTTTAATTTAAATAGAAAACACACAATATCTTTAAAATTAACTGAATTTTAAACATTTTAAAAGTTAGTGACTCATTTTTGTCTTTACAAAGTATAACCGCATATTGTTGAGAATTTTCCACAGAGGCAACGATGGCACAGTTTTTATTAGATAAAAACTATTATTTATTCGCTCTTCAAAGGTACACAAAATTAAATCGAAGAACAGTGCAAACAATATCAAGCTTCAACACAAGCTTCAATAACAACAAATTCGAATTCGGCGATAATTCAGGTCAGGCACACTCAAAGCGTTCAGCTTTCATCGAGTTCCAAAGTCAAACTGAAAACTTTCCCGTTCTGCGTTCTTATTTATACAGGCGCATGAGAACATTCTCGAAATATCCAGTCAACTCGTCAAATAAAAAGAAACATCTCAAACCACTTTAATTTAAATAGAAAAAACACACAATATCTTTACAGTTAAGTGAATATTAAACAGACAAACAAAGTTAGTGACTCATATTTGTCTTTACAAAGTATAACCGCATATTGTTGACTACAATGTTATAATATTTGTTCGGATATAAACTGGTTCAAACATTTAATAAACTTTCAGTTCAATATAATGCATGTTTCCAAACATACTTTCCTTTATACAAATAATTCGTAACCCTTAGAATACCTCAGACTTGAAAATTAAAATTATCAATTTGGTTAACGTTCGTATGTTTCTACGTATCGTAGATCTTCTTAAATATTGCGTATCGTTTTCCAATGCCTTGAACTTAGGTTGAATTTATAGGTTGAATATTGACTTGTCGGCATTCATGGGAGTCGATAGAATGTACTTCGAAATTGCTTTTACCGTCTATGGAGTATAAATATTAAAATTCAATAAATTTTACGAAGAAATACTAATGAAAAACATATATTTTATGATTTTTTGTATATTTTAAGCACTTTTTCAATTTCCAATGTTGCCTCATCTCTAATAGGAAATTAGATAACCCTATATCAACTTTTTCGAGACACTTTATATTGCTTACTTGCTAAACCTAATACAGTTTATTTTTTATCGTAACTTTAAATCGATTGCAAATGATCTAAACAAAGTTTGACATTTTTTGTTATTCATATTTGTATGATTAATTTAGAGATTAGAAAGTAATTTGGGAACTAAGCTGAAACAAGACGATTGTTTTCCAACAAAGAAGTGATAGATACAGTATGTACCATGGTAATTGCTCGATTTTGATAGGACCTGTAGTGGTTCAACCACTTCCGCTGAACTATTTTTGTTTATATTCGACTAAAATTACTAATTTACAAACAAATGAACTATTGTATAAGTGACTGTGATAACTGCACAACTGAAATGTATAAAAAGATCAATAATGATCAGTTTAATTTACAAATGCAAATTATACCTGTGTGAGGCTAAAGAGTATAAAAATCACAAACCCAAAAGAATAAATTTCCATCCAAAAACAACTCCACTAAATTCTTTCGTGGTTCTTTTCCACACCCGTGAAAGATAAAAAAGAGGTTTCCTTAAACCCGGGGGGGGGGGGGGAGAGTCGTACTTGTCCAGTGGAGACAGGGACAGTTTAAAATTACATACAGGGACGTGCATTAAAATATTTACTACATACATTGAATTCTCCACATCTAGCACATTTTTAAAATCATGCTATACTAAACTCCAACTTAACTTGACATCACTAGACGATAGATCTTCACCGTGCTCATAGGCAATTAATCCATTTTAGCGGTGTGAAGACATAATTCTCGCCAAACCTTACAGCCTTTTGTTCTCTAGAGGGTTGTGGTTTGGCGAACATTATGCTTTCACGCCGCCAAAATGGATTAAATACCTATGAGCACTGCGACGATCTACCCTCTAGTGATGTCAAGTTAAGTTGATTTTGTATAGTGGAATCCTTTTGTACGAAAATGTAGGACCATTATCAAGCTGCCGGATTCGGGATTAACTTTAAAATCAGCATTAATGTAACATTCCTGACTTGGATATCGAATCCAGCCGAATGTTCCGGAATCGCAAAAGCACGCACCAGAAACTTTTATTTTGTGGCAGTCGCATTTCTTATGTTCCATCAATCCTACACGCTTTATTATTTATGAAAATTATGTCTGTCTCAACCCAAAAACGAGGGGAAAACATCAGACCAAAAAGGATAGCTCCTTAAAAAAAAAAAAAAAAAAAAAAAAGAACATTCTACAAACTCAACTTCCCAAACTTCCTTCACGGTCCATTCCCACCCCCACAAGGGATCAAAAGAGGGGCACCCCCCCCCCCTTTTTGGAGGGGGAGGGGGGCGTTCTTGTCGAGAACCCCCGCCAGGAAATGAAGAGCATGGCCAACCAATGAGGCGCTCAAAAGACCCCCCACCCCCTTATCGATATGCAGAACACGTGTGACCCCCCCCCTTCCCCTCTATCATCCGTCACTGCTAGTTTTGCATGAAACCTCACTGTGACGGTAAGTGCCTTTGACGTGTTCTGAAGCGACTCTTTTTTGATGCGAGTCACCAAATGTTAAATATTTGTCGAGAATGGCTTGCTCCTTTGATGATCACTGGGGTTGGCTGCATAGTTTTGAATATGAAATGTTGACGGTTGCACTCATTTTCAATGATGGTTTTTCGGGGATGTTATTGATGAATCGGATCATTTTTGTACATTGATAAAAAAAAAAGAAAAAAGGACTAAGTTCAAAACTGAGATTACGATTTGTTTCCAAGCAACAAAAGCTGGAATGCAAAACAAAGGCTTCGTTTTTCGTTCCTTCTCAGTCACAAATGCAAGATGGTTGTTAAGAATGCCATACTTTGTGCTGTGTATACTTGTTGTTTTCGACAAAAGGTTGCATGAAAAACTGAATGCGGGAAATCATACAAAGTCTTGGTTTGTTTATGAATGATCACACATGACAATTTTTACCTAAGAAACAAATTGCAACCAACTGATAGCCGTACGATGTGTGACTGGGTATCCAGCCATCTCCGGTTCGTATACCAGATGTTTCCTTACATACGTTACTTGAAGGGGAAAAAACTTTGTTCCTCCTCCTTCACAAATGTAAGATCGTTGTTAAGAATGGCATACTTTGTGTTGTGTATACTTGTTGTACAACTTTGTTCATCAAATTTTCGACAAAAGGTTGCATGAAAAACTGAATGAGGGAAATCATACAATGTCTTAGTTTGTTTTATGAATTATCAACACATGAAAATTTTTACTGAAGAATCAAATTGCAATCAACTGATAACCGTACTATGTATGACTGTGGATCCAGTCATCTCCGGTTCATATACCAGATGTTTCCTTATATACGTTACTTGAAGAGAAAAAAAAACACCTTTGTTCCTCCTCCTTAACAAATGTAAGATGATTGTTAAGAGTGCCATAATTTGTGCTGTGTATACTTGTATATGCGGGAAATCATACAATGTCTTGGTGTGTTATGAATTATGATGAATTACTGAAGAATCAAATTGCAACCAACATCTCCGTTTAATATACCACATATTTCCTTACATACGTTACTTGAAAAACTCAGTAGATTCGGTGGTTATTTTTTACGTATTGTCAATTGTCTTTTTTGCTCTTCTGAAAGGAGTTTTCTGATATTCAAAAAAGGCGCCAATACGAAGTAGTTCCTTGAAAGAAAAAAAGCCCTCCCGGTATTTTTTTTTTTTTTTTTTTTTTTTTTTTTTTAAATCCCTATAATTCTAACTATTCCAAATGGGATTGAATTGGTATTCGGGCGGCTTAGATAAATCGACTTAGTATAGCTCTCGTGTTACCCTTGCGCAATGAACTATCTTAAACAACGTACCAAATTCGCAATTTGGCAAAGCACCAGCCATATTCTTGGCGAGTTTTTCACGCTACTGGCAACCCCCCTGGCGTTTCATTAAGAATGCACGAGTATGAGGGATTTTTTTTTAAATACCTGAAGGGGGGGGGGGGTGTTATTTTTTGAAGGATGCGGTCGCGCCTGTTATAAAATGGGGCTTTATGTGAGAACCGTCAACTTGAGTTTACCTTTCCGCTCTTCAGCCGGGCATTTTCCCATTTTTAGGGGTTTGTTGTATAACAAGGAGGGCCGAACTCGCGTTGTTATAATGGATTGCAGTTTGAAGAAGGGCCTATATGCCGAGACTTATTTGCAAGAATATGCGTTTCGAGAATGTTGATAAGACTTGGGGACTTCAGATGGTAACGTTTTTATGAGGGCTGATGGTTGAGTCGAGGTATTCTTGTATTCCTAGGGAAGGGAGCGAAAGGTGAAACTCTTAACTTTGAAGAACTGTTTTTAAGAGGTTTTCATGGGGATCTTTTGTTGCGCAAAAGCTAAAAGGGAGTAAGCGAGTAGCTACTTTGATAGCATTTTCTGCAGATCTAAAATGCACGCCGCAAGTAACAGCAAGATTGTGAAGTTTTAGTTTCATCAATTATTACGAGTTTTTGGTTTTTTGACCGAGGTATGTGCGAGATAACAAGTCAAAAGAATTTTCATAGAAATAATATATCATAGACAATGTTTAAAAAAATTACACATAGTTCTATAATTCAGTTTTAAATAAATGTTTTGAGAAGACATTTTGTTGATATTTTACTTCAGATCTAAAATTTATAAAGCAACTGTTGGTTTTTAATCTTGTCATTTCATCAATTACACGATTCTATGATAGAAAAATTGCCTGAAGTGTAATATGTGAAATTTTTAGTATTTTTTCGCTGTGTTTACTATACTAAACTTCAACTTAACTAGACATCACTTAGACGATAGATCGTCACAGTGCTCATAGGTATTTAATCCATTTTGGCGGAGTGAAGACATAATTCTCGCCAAACTTTATAGCCCTTTTGTTCTCTACAGGGTTGTGGTTTGGCGAACATTATGCTTTCACGCCGCCAAAATGGATTAAATACCTATGAGCACTGTGACGATCTATCGTCTAAGTGATGTCTAGTTAAGTTGAAGTTTAGTATATCAGCTACTTTTCCAGAAATTAAGCGCATTATTTTGCCAAAATATGAAATATATGTTACAAATAATAAAACGAACATTTAAGTAATATATTGTTTTTATTACATTGATATCTTATACTTTTCCATTCAAATATTCTAATTGTTTTCAATTATCACCAAATGTAATGATTTGTCTACAAATATCATGCATCACTTTTCAATTGTACCTTCATAAATGATTGAAAATAATAGATAATTATATTGTTTTGAAAACTAGGGGTGTGTAACATCCATCGCACAACTTTTAATTACCTTGTTATACTGACGTGAATTGGTGTTATTTACCGTTTTTTAAATTTTCATCATGTATTGAGAATAAATGGTCAATTTGGCAATAATTTTAACAGGGGACGTTAAGAGAAATCGTTAATGAGTGATACTGAAAGGAATAGAACTTTACTAAAGACATTCGCTTTAAACTTTTAACGCTTTTATATAATTTTTTCGAGAATTTTAGGGGTAGGTATGTTTAGAACACGTTAAGTGACATTACCACAACGATTTCGGTCAAAATCGTTTGATACGTTTCATAGTAATTACTGGAGAAAAAAAAAAGAAAGAAAAAAACAAATTTCAAAAGCAGCCATATTATGCGCATGCGCAATTTTGACGAAAACCTTAGTGGTAGGTCCTGTTCACCAAATTTGAACATCGTAGTTCAATTCGCTCGAGAGTTGTGCTGACCATGTACAGACTGACCCATACTTTTTCTAGACTACTTTTTTTAAAGCCGGAATGTCCCATAACTTAAAAATGCAAAAAAAAAAAAAAAAAAAAAAAAAAAAAAAATATATCGAAAACAAAACTTTCATTACCTCATATAAACATATGGGTAAGTGAAAGTAAAACGACAAATATTGTGATTAAATATTTAATGGAACGAGCAGCATTTAATTTACAAATTTAGCTTGAAAATGCACTTGTTATCCAAATTCAGAGTTAGAGAAATTATTCTAAAAATACTCTTTTATAAATTTTTATTTATTTTTCTCTTTCTATAAAGAATATAAAAGATTTAAAAAATCACACATGCATTTAGGAAAACAAATGTAACTCTAATTCATTTTCACCACGTTTTAATATCCAAAAAGAATTATATTTGTGTGCATGCTAGAAATTAAAAAATACTTTTCAAGTTATTTAACGTTAAAAATAATAATAATAATGTTTCCATTAGAAGGTATTTTAAAAATTATATTAAGTAATTACATCTCTTTACTATGTTATTTTGTTCAACAAGGCTCTAACAAGAAATACAGAACACAAAAGAAAAAATTAAAAATAAAACATGGCAATTAAAAATGAATCATATATAATGCTTTTTGAGGCCTTAACCCAAATGAAACAGATAATTCCAACGGAATATTGCAAGATTTGATCAAATTTTGCTAATTTATTATACGATTATTTAATTTTTAACATTTTTGAATAATTATATAACACATACAAAATTATAACAGATGTTAAATTTATCCTTTGGAGTTTACAACTTTACCTAATTTCCATTACAATGGTTTTTTATGCATAATTTAGCATACTGATTCTGCATAATCTATTCATGAAATAACTATTATATCATTTATGTTAACACTTTTATTCATTAAAAAAACTAACTATTGACGTTAATAAGGTTTGTTGAAGCGGCAGTTCAGAAAAGCTACTATATTCATGAGTGAGCATGATTTTTCCTACTTTTGTTGCATCTGAATATGACTTGGTCGTCCCTGGCAGTTATCCATATGAAACTGAAACTGCTAAGTCAACAAGATAATTGTTTCACTCCTCAAAAAACTTGTTAAGTCAGTCTTTAATATTATACTCAGTCTTGGTGCGCCAAGTAAAATGTATTATCTTTGATCCTTCTAGCTGTCAACTGTTTTTAATGCTGCGGGAACTTCTTTTTTTTTTTCAACTTAAGGGATCTGCCTACTTTTGGATGCATAAAAAAAAAAACACGCTATTTTTATTAATTTTTTTTTAAAGAATACTCTTATGTTTATTGATATAAAACTTGTTAGGCTTAGCAAAAACATTCTTAAATTACAAAACAAAAACAAAAAAGATTTTAACCACTTTTTTAGTGTGAAAATGCCAGATAAACAGGAGTCCTCAAAAAGTAGGTAGTGTGCGCTGTTGAAAAAATCTCAGAAACTACTGAACTGATCCTTATGAAATTTTAACCACTTGCCGCTTTATACCGTACCAGAATTTTTGCAAATTTTTTTTTTGGCAAAAAAAACACATTAAAAAAAAACGTGTTTTTTTTCTTCCCGACATTTTATTATTTTTGCATATAAATTAATATTAGAGGTATGAGATATAGCCAATGTCACACTTAACCTAAAACCAATCAATATTCTTGTTTCAGTTCAGTATACTTAATAAAAAAAAAAATTAAAAAAAAAAAAATTGCGTTTTTTTTCATGCATCCAAAGTAGACAGGGTCCTTAAAGCTTTTTATGTGTTTCCTATATCCAAAGAAAAGCATTTTGAAGACCCGTTGAAGTTATGTTGTGTTTAGGAGGATAAAATTATACTTGAAATCTTTTTCCGTTGTGCAATGGCTAAAATTTAGAAAGAAAAAAAAAAAAAAAAAGAAAAAAAAAAAAAAAAAATTGACAATAACGTGATTGCTAAAAAATGCACTTTTCTCAAGAACTGTGTTTATATTGAATCTTGTCAATAGACACATTGCTAAATTTTAAAGAATCTTTGAAATGTTGCTTCAAAATATCAAAATTTAAATAGATATAACAACCTCAATATATTTAGTTTTAACAATAACTTAACGATAATTACATTTTTTTAATTTAAAAATAAAGAAAAAAAAATATTGGTATGTTTTTACTCAGGGTCCCACTCTTGATGAAGAAAAAAATTCCAGGACTTTCAAGGATCTTTTTAAGAAAATTCAAGGACCAAAAAATTACATTCTTTAGACGTATAATACAAAATGGAGGCGAAAAAAGAGGCGGAGATAATCGGATTTTGCTTAAAAATTAAAGGACTTTCAAGAACCTCATCCTTTTTTCAAGGACTTCAAAGGACCAAATTTCATTAAAAAAAATGTAAGGACTTTTCAGGATATTCAAGGACCGTAGGAACCCTGTACTACTCTATAATAGATAATGCTACTGAACAGAACTATTAGCTTTGGCCAAATTCAGAATATTACTTTATTTTGAATTTGGCTAAATTCGCCACTTTAATCGTCAGTTTTGACGTTTAGTTTTGATTTGGGTCCGGTTTGATTGGCCATGTGCAAAAATAGATCGCTGAACATACAAAGTAACCGACTTTCACAGTCCCATACACCAAATGAAATATTTTTTTTAATTTTTAATAAAATTATATTTTTGTCTAATATAAAATAAATTAATTAAGTTTTAACTCTAATTTAAGGATTTTCTTTCTGAACTAAAAGTTAAATAATAATAGTTTTGTTTCCTTCAACGGGTCATAATACTAAAACAGAAAAAAAAAAAAATCCCTGAAATGTTTTTTTTTATGCTAAAAAGCAAAGCAGTCTTCACTTTTTTTACTCTCTTCAAGATTATTTTGTATTGAGGTATGAAATAATATTTCAGCAGATAATGCGATTGGGCAAATATAGGATTGTAATAGATCTATGGTGTAGAAAAAGATTGAAAAACCCTATTAACATTCTAGTGCATTCTAGTCATCGATATAGATAAACAACTGGATAGACTACTCCGATGGCAATGCAAGGGGGAAAACGCGCCGGTGGTTGTTGATGATGGGTGGACAATTAACCAATCACAGTTCACTTCTATAGTTGGATGGGAATATGAGAAACCTTGTAAAGTGCTAGAGTAGATATTTTTGTGCCCATTGTTACTAATTAAGGTCTACTATAGACAGTTCTGTTGTGGACAACCTAAGATTTTATTGTCATTCCTCGGCAATGCGTATTTTTTTGTCCATCCAACGATCTGGAACAGGCTTCATTTTCCCAGGGTTAAGCAGTTTATGCAGTTGTTTATCTATATCGATGATTCTAGTATATCACCAGCAATAGAAATCAATTCGGCTTCTATTGCAGTTGTTAATTGCGCAATATTTTTGTTTCAAAGAAATAATTTGGCACATTACGTTCTTAGGAAATAAAGCATCGGCAATATAGGGCTGAGAAATATGGAGGATCACTCTATCAAGCTAAGTCAACTCATCAATGCTTTTCCTCATAAGCCTCGTTTTCATCAGACTCCGAAGATGATAAAAAAATTCCCAAACATCTCGTCTGATGAGTTGACATGTGACACATCCATCCACGAACAATGATAGGTGATTCGTACAGTTAACAGAGATAAGCCATATCAATCCACGCACCATGAAAGCGCAACGAAAACAGACATATTCCCAAATACGGCGAGGGATCAATACGCTATTGTGCAAAATGGCAGAACTCGGCAGCACGATCCAGAACTTGGATCTTCTTTTATGTGACCCTCCTTTTTTATGCAGGTATATATATATATTTTTTTTTTAAAAGGGACTCAACGCCTGAAATGCCTTTTGTTCGAGGTGCTCAAGTCTCTTAATAGAAATCTCTCAAAAACGGCTTCAGGTCAAAAGATCCAGTGCTCATCCGTCATTCCGTTAACAGGGGGTTAGCTCCAGGTGGTCTTCTATATACACCATCAGGGCTGATGCCAACAATTTCGATCCCTGATCCGATGACTTTCCTTTTTTTTTTTTTATAATCTTTCTTGGTTGGTCATTAAGGTCGACCATCCCGTCAGGTAGCCTCTTCTCAGATACTGACGGATCGACGTTCCAAAGACTGGCTTCTGACTACTGTGTTGGATTCGGTGAGGCTACACGAGTGAGTACAATGGATTTGCTTCTTCTGAAGGCAAAACTTCCTGGACGACAATATCCTCACACCTTGAAAGAACTTTTTCAAAGCATCTGTCAATTGGTTGAAACAGAGACAGGTGTCCATGACATAATATTGACGAAGTTCACGATTTTATAATGCCAATGTTCATTAAGACCAATTTGGCTCAAATATCTGCAATTTCGTTAAAAATAATTTTTTAGTTTAATGAACTTTTCAAGTGTGGTGTTTTGGCTATTATGTTGAGCATACGTTCGACAGAAAAATCTCTGTAATAGACTAAGTAACCCATGTTTAAAATACTAGTAAGTACAAAATAGAATTAATTGCTATGATTTTTTTGCTTTAAAAATTAAACATCTTCAAAGGAAACATCTGTAACTTGGTAGAAGCCTAGACTAGTGTCTATGATAGTGCTAAAAGTGAGTTCAAATCTTGAATACTGCTTGCCGACCAAACGGTATAGTGGTTAGCGTGCTAGCTTCTAGACCACGAGGTTGCGGGTTCGAGTCCCGTGTTAGGCATGGGTGTTTGTAAATGTATGTTGGCTTGTCTAATGACGAATGTTTCGGCGCATTATAGCCCTCGTGTTGCTGACGGTGCCAGATAATCTGAATACAACCAACTTGAATACTGCTCACTTATTTGGGACCCTTACTATAACAATAAAATTATAATTCTTGAAAGGGTTCAGACTAAATTTATGCGTTATCTTTATTATTATAATACTCATGATCTCTCCTCTTCTTTCCTCCGCAATTTCTTCAGCATCCCCAGTTTAAAATCTAGACGTGAGCTTTCTTGTGTTTCTTTCTTTTACAAAGTCCTTAATAATTTTATTGATTGCATTGAGATCCATAATTCCATTAAATTTGCTGTACCGACCAATACTCATAGCCAAAATTTATTTATTAATATTTTTACCAAATATAACTACATTGACAACTTTTGTTTGTATAAATTGTATAGAATTTTTAATTTGATTTCTGATGATTTGGATATTTTTAATATATCTTTTTCTATGGTTCAAGGCTAAATGTCTACTGGTTTTAAATGTGTAATCTTGTTTTGTTACTATTGTTTGCTTGTTTATAATGTACTATTCCTTGTACACTTTAAATGGAATTTTTTTCTGGAGTGTGCTTTATTATAATAAATAAATAAATAAATAAATAAATAAAAAAAAATAAAAAATTTCAATGTTTTCCCATTATCTACTATGGTCAGTTTCTTAGTCAGGATACCTTTCGTTGCTGGATAATTGATTAACCTTATCTGAGGAGTAAAATTTCTTTACCTACATTTTATCACAGATGTTAAATCCGTGTGCACAGTTCTGTTCCGTTTTATAAGCTTTCGCTCCGTGGGAGGTCAACCATTAATATAGTAGTCCTGCCAAGAAGGCAGCTCAGATTGACAGATGTTTGAAGGGCTGGTGTGTGACTTACTAAGTTGGCTACGGTGACGTTCCGCGGAGCGAGCAGAATGGATTATCGTGGATGGATTCGTAATGTATCAGGATAGCGACACAAAGTTAAAATGATCTATTTAGTACCTTGGAAAAAAAATTCTAAAGTTCATATAGTAGGTCGTATTGAGTATGATGTATTCAATTCATGGGTATTATTTTCGTTATTTTATGAGGAAATCCTAGTAAGGATCATTTCCTATACTTGCTATGTTACAATCTGCTAGTCCAGTATATTTAGAAACTACTTTGTATAAAACCTTGAAATTTTATGAGTAAGTACAAAAATGATCACCTTAATGAAATGACAAAAATTAAAAACTCTAAAATAGCGTCTAATATATTTTATTTAATATTTCGAATCCTTACGTCAATGCTTATGCCGTGACAGCACCTACTTTTATCTTTTGCTATTTTAATTTTTTTTTTGTAATAAGCATTAAATTAAAACAATTTATGTCTTTTCACTAAGTGATCTTTTTCGTACCTACTCACAAAATTTAACAATTTTATCGAAAGTAATTTCTAAATGCATTGGGCTAGAAGATTGTAACATAGTGAATATAGGAAATAATCATTACAAGGACTTCTTAAAAGAAAGCATGGTGAATTTGGATGGAATGGTATCATCTGAAAATGAATTTGCTTAAAAGGTTAAGCATGTTGTATTTTCTAAAAAGTTTAACGTTAATGATTCTTGCTACATACGAAATCTAGTTACACAAATAATAGAAAACAGTTACTGCTCCAGTAAACATTTACTGGATTGTCTACAAATAAAATCATATTTTACTCCAGTAAACATTTGCTGGAGTGTCAAAACTATTGCCATTCAACGTATAGTTAAATGGCTATTGAATATCAATAATTTAAAAGAAAAACGGAAATTTTGATTTAACATGCCAGTGGCGACAAGACCAAGAGATATAGTTTAATGAAACTGTTATAGAAAAATGCTGGGTAGCCATCCGGATCAATTTTTATCTCTAAATATTTCAGGAAGGAAAATAAAATGACTTGATTCAATAACGTATCGAAATCAAATTGCGTTGTGGGAGGTTTTAGAAACCTGTCGAGTGGCGAAGATATTCATCCGGAAACTGAATCAATAGTGAATCGCACAGCGGAGGCCAAACATTTCGAGCGATTTCGCATTCAGCAAGGGCTATACGGCGGAATTTAATTGCTTTGAAAGGGGTTTAAACGGTGGAAGACATTCATCCAGAAGACGCGAATCAATGGAAAATCGCCAAATATTTCGGAGGTGGCGTTAGACAGCTATTTCGGGTGATTTTGTATTCAGTGGCGGAGAGTCTGAATTTAATTGCTTTGGAGGAGGTTCGTAAACCTGTTGAGTGGTGTCGTAATGTAGAGTTCATTGATGAGGCGGTGACTTGTAAACTGGTCATTAAGAGAGGAAGGGTGTGCTTGCGCAATTCAATGAGGTCACAATCAGAAGCTTCTACATTGGAATTGAATTTCTGGTAATGCCGCTGTTTAGAAAAGGGACGATTTATCTGGTGCTATTTGTAACAAGTGGAGGGATGGTATATGAGCAATTTAAAGTTTTGGTCATAAGCCGTGAGTCTTACAACTTTGGAAATTGGACAATTCTTGAATACGTTCTGAATCGTTTGTCTCAAATAAAAATATTTGATAAAATGATTCATTCTCTGCTCCACAAACTTAATGCAACATTTGTTTTAAAAAATATCTCCCAAAATATTACTTAAAAACATTTAAAAAAAATTTAAGCGAGAAAAGTACCTTGTTAAACTCTTTAGTTAATACGAACTAAAATTATATTAAAATTTCTAATACCAACGCGACACGTTATGTCTTTATCAACCAGGTGGTATCACTGAAGTAAGAAAAAAAAATAATAATCACAAAACCAATTTGAATTCGTAAATCAACCTCTAATATTTTCATTATATTTGGCACAAAATGGCATGTGTTTTAAAGTAATATTTTGGTAGACAGATGCATTTGAAAATGCAGTATTAAGTCTATGGTCACTGAAAAAGACTAAAGATCACTCTTAAGTAGAAATAATTTGTGGTTGGTTGGTTGTATTCAGATTATCTGGCGCCGTCAGCAACACGATGGCTATAATGCGCCGAAACATTCGTCATTAGACAAGCCAACATACATTTACAAACATCCATGCCAACACGGGACTCAAACCCGCAACCTCGCGGTCTAGAAACTAGCACGCTAACCACTATACAGTTTGGTCGGCGAAATAATTTGTGAAAGAAAATTGTGCATTGAAGTTTGTACACAAAAATGTGTCTAAATTTGGAATATTATACATGGTGACCTTGAAAAACTACTGGTTGAAAGTTGATCTCTGTTTTAGACACACTGGTGAATCAACTGTATATATGTTACTGCAAAGTGCAGAAATCAGATATTCTACAGATTATCTAAGGTGATCCGTTAAAGTTTCTAAAATTGTTTCATTTCTCAAATTAAATTTGTAATCTGCAATTTACCTTGATAATCTGCACATTACGTACTAGGCACTCGTTAAAGGAAAAATAAAATCTTTGCTGGAACAACAGCAACGTTTCTGTACTCTAAATTAACATGCTATTTATTTTTCCATATTTAAGCAAACAAGTTAATACAATCAACAAATTAGTTGATAGAATCAACCATTAATCAATTCTTCTTAACTTTAACGATATAAATATTTTTAACATGCCCATTACCAAGGTAAAATGCGAACAATTAACTCTTGATTCCGCACGTTAACGGAACATATCAGTTAATATTCGGATTAGCTAGGTAGTGGTCACCTTAACGGCTTTGGAGCTTTAGCTGTAACATATATAATGCTATTTACTTTGCGTATATACTAAGCTGTCTATCATTCAAATGAATAAATTTTATTTCAAGTGTGAAAATTCTTATTATTTCTGTAAAGTAAATATATTATTTCTGTAAAGTAAATATATTATTTCTGTAAAGTATAATAATAGTAAAGTCAAACTCCATAACATCACAACTACTACGACAATCTGACCAATCCACTCTATTACGCTGACAATCTGTTTTATGTCTTCGATCACGCGCAGATAAAAAGTTGGCTTCATCCAAAGCTAATAAATGCGACATATCTTTGCAAGTGTTTTGTCATCGCTGTTTTCCAAACAGATCTCGGGTTGATAACACGCGTCATGCTTCAAATTGCGCGTCTGGATTATCTCTGCGGAGGGGAAACGGCTTTCTGGTAAAGCGGCTAAAGATCGCAGGCGCGGATGAACATAGGGCAATGATAACATCTTATGTAAGCTTATGATGAACAAGGAGTATTTTGACCTGTGGATAATGTGTTTTTAAATTAAATTTTATTAAAAAATTGCTTTTCAGACTTTCACTTTGCTTTGAATGAAGGTTTAATACCGGTAACATAAGAAAAGGCTTTAATGAGAAAAGTATATGGCTTAGGGAAAGTACATTACAACGTGTTCTTACCACTTCAAGAAGACAGCGGTTTCAAATAAGAGAAAGGAAAAAACGAAAGAAGAAGAAGAAAAAAGGAGGGGGGAAAAGGGGGGGGGGGGGAAACGTAATATTTAATAATAATAATAATTTTGTCTACTACGTCAAAGTCACTCTGCCTTCTCTCTCACTCTCTCTAAAATACTGTGTTACACTTCTCACTGCAAAATGTTAGAAAGCATCACATTTGCATGGTTTCTAAAACACATTCAGAATACAATGCAGGGATATTTCTCTTTACAATTCTTTCATTACATAAGAACTATAATGCATGTAGGAACGAAATACTTGAAATACAACTATGCACTCAAAACAAAAAATATAGACTGGAGCTTTTCAAAGAGTAAAGTGTAAAGCACAACTTTCCTCGAATTTTTAAAAAGTGTACAACAAATAAAGAGAGCAAAGAGTATCTAAGTTTTTAACCTTGTTTATTAGCTTTTAATATTTTAGTATTATTGGTCATTAGGAAACACTTATAACTGAAATTATACAGTACTCTTTAGTCTTCAAAATAAAAAGACTTTCAGTCATAAGTTTAAAGACACTTATTATTACCAAACTCATGTGACTTTCTGACTTTTTCTAGCTATGTATAGACAATACATGAAATTACAACGACTCTAATCCATTTATATGACTTCTAACTTTATACTCTCAACTATTTGGACAGTGAATATACATTCAAAATTGGCACTAATCCAGTTGAGTAAGGGAATATTTACTTTATATAATGGGGGGAGAAGGGGGGGGGGGGGAGGGAAAGGGAAATAAAAAAAAACTAGGACTTCAGTGTCAACTATAAACCTTCTCAAACTAACTAGATGAGAATTATTATGTCACAGTTTACATTCCTCAATGTCCTAAAATTAATATTAAGTCTTTATTCTCGATAGTTCCTTTAATACTTAATTTGTTCATTATGCCTCTAATTCAAAAACGACGACTTTTGAAACTGTAAAAGTAAAGACGAATTACACCATCTCAGATAGTGTGTCCTGGACTATCTTCAATCTAGAAAATACTATACAAGATTTTTATTTATTTATTTATTTATTTATTTATTTATTTATTTATTTATTTATTTATTTATTTATTTATTTATTCATTTTTTTTTATGGAAGTAGTTATGGCACAAGAGCTGCAATATCATTAGAACAGTTTCTTGAATGCCGAGAGTAATCAGAATTTTAAGAATAACACCTTCTGGAAAATCTTTCCTGAAGAAACTGTTTAAATTTGCATCTCGAATTGAAGAAAAGCAAAAAAAAATCCATCAGTCCAACATAATTCAATCGCAACAATCTTTTACAACCGAAATTGTGTCCATTTTGAAATCAGAAATTACAAATGTGGGCTAATCAAGGCAAATTTTGCTCGGAAGCCAGGTAAACATTCTGCTTTTGAGTTATGAGTTCGGCTATTTCATGTAATATAACTATACATTTAGTAGATCTTGATAGATCAAGCAGGCAAAACAAAGCCAATTTCGCTCGGAAGCCAGGTAAACATTTTGCTTCTGAGTCATGATTTCGTCTATTTCATGTAATATAACTATACATTTAGTAGATCTTGATAGATCAAGCAGGCAAAACAAAGCCAATTTCGCTCGGAAACCAGGTAAACATTTTGCTTCTGAGTCATGATTTTGTCTATTTCATGTAATATAACTATACATTTAGCAGATCTTGATAGATCAAGCAGGCAAAACAAAGCCAATTTCGCTCGGAAGCCAGGTAAACATTCTGCTTCTGAGTCATGATTTCGTCTATTTCATGTAATATAACTATACATTTAGCAGATCTTGATAGATCAAGCAGTCAAAACAAAGGCCAATTCCGCTCGGAAGTCAGGTAAACATTTTGCTTCTGAGTCGTGATTTCGTCTATTTCATGTAATATAACTATACATTTAGCAGATCTTGACAGATCAAACAAGCGAAACAAAGCCAATTCCGCTAGGAAGTTAGACAAAGATTCTGTTTCTGAGTCATGAGTTAGGCTATTTCATGTAATACGACTATAGATTTAGCTGATATTAATTTTTTTTTTCTTTCTTTGATATTGCATTCCTTTTCCTCTTCCTTCTACATCAGAAATCCAAAATCCCAGGTGCGTTTCTCGACGAATTGATAGTAAATTGATTTTTAATCAATGTTATTCATACCTTTTCAAAACACCCTCTTGTTGAGTAATATAAAAATAACAACCCCTTATTTCAGCGTTTGTGCCTGTCCTTCAGACGCTGCCAGAAACCAACGTCGGGAAGTTCAAAGTGCACACAAAAGCAGAGACCCCTACATTGGACAACCCGAGAAACCCGTCATTAAAGTCTCATAAAGCCGATTTTATCCTTTTTTTTCTCTTGGTGGTGGATTTACAGACTCTAAATTCGTAGCAACATTGTAGCAAATTTCCTAATAGGCTCCAAGAAATCTCTGCTATACTTATTTTTTCTTCTCATTATTAGAAGAGACAGATTGACAAGCAAATGATCTATGACTTTTCATTATTAATATTTAGTT
This sequence comes from Linyphia triangularis, assembly GCA_963978545.1. Taxonomy (NCBI): domain Eukaryota; kingdom Metazoa; phylum Arthropoda; class Arachnida; order Araneae; family Linyphiidae; genus Linyphia; species Linyphia triangularis. The sequence continues at coordinate 92,517,978 of OZ021727.1, forward strand.
TATAAGCTGGTAATCGGTTGTAGCATTACTATAAGGAATGGGAAATTACATTTAAAAACTTTAAATTTCTTTTATAGTAAGCATTCATGCAGTATCACTGCATTATACACAGCTATTAGGTTAGAAATTCCTATCGTGAGTACCGAAAATGCTATTTTTCGTATGTAGGAGTTTCGATTTCGAATGTATTGTTTTCTTTAACTATTTATAATTAACGTTATAGACATTATTTTAGTATTTATTATATTAACTTTTATAAGAGAAATCTACTATGCTACTAAACGGAGTCATTAACAACTTTCATTACTAATTTAATTTATCGTAAGGATAATTAAGTCATAATTAATTACTACTCAGTTGTTAAAGTTTTAACCAATTGTATTTAAAATCAGATATTTCATTTCCTTTCTAGGAAAGTATAAATTAAAATAAGTTTAGGGAGATTATTTACATTAAAATGCATATATTAAAATGTTTTACATACATTACAAATATTAAACTAACTTTGCGTAGTATTTTTGATATTCAAACATTATTGACTTATATAACTATTTCCTCTCTACCTATTTAAACTCCCATTCTCTCTACTTGCTTTCTTATTCAATAGTGCATAAGAAAAAAAACGTAAAATTTCAACAGTTTAAATACAGAGTGTTTTAACATGGAATCAGAACAGTCAGGAAAATAAAGTTGAAAATTTATCAACTACCTTTTTCCTGGTTACGAATTTGAATTGACAATCAATCGCGACAAGCAATTCTTTTCTTCTAAGGAGGTCGTACAGATCTTAAAAACAGACCAAGGCACCTCACTCTACTTTGGTCAATAGAAAACACTCCCTTATAAGGTAACACGCACAAAATGCGTCGCGCTGTGTATATTTAGATCCAAGAAACCATTAAGGTAGTCAAAACCATTTACAAGTTTAAATCTGCCGCAGCCACTATTAGAAGGGGTAAGTGTTTTCTCATGTGGGTCGACTGTGTGTTTTATCTTCTCCCGCTAATGTATCAGACAAAGGCGTCCAAATTGAAGATCATGAGCATGGTAATGTGTGCGATCTCATCAGGATACAATGCCAAGACGTGACGGAATCCGAAAAGAGGATGAATACTTCTGGAGGTGTTAATCTTTGGCGTTGGTTGTTGTTATATTGAGGAATTGAAATGATAGGGAAGCTCGTTTTCCTTCTGCTTGTTTACCACCATCCATACAACTGAAGTCTTGGTTGGATGGTTTTGTGAACTCAAATGAAAAGCATTTGTCCTGTTTCTTCCAGCATTTTCTACTGCTATTAGGGAATGTCAAAACATAAAGGTTGATTTACATGATACTCGCCGGCTTGCTATATTAAACTTCAACTTAACTTGACATCACTAGACTGTAGATCGTCACAGTGCTCATAGGTATTTAGTCCATTTTGGCGGCGTGAAAGCATAATGTTCGCCAAACCACAACCCTGTAGAGAACAAAAGGCTATAAGGTTTGGCGAGAATTATGTCTTCACTCCGCTAAAATGGATTATTTGCCTATGAGCACGGGGAAGATCCATTGTCTAGTGATGTCAAGTTAAGTCGGAGTTTAGTATAGATGAGGTTACAATATAAATGCCTTCTGCCCGCCGATGAAGCAGGCAGTTTTTCCCTGGTATGCCCTTAGCTGGAAGCTCCAGTAGATTTCTATTTGCTGGTACGTAATACATCCAAGATTACCGACTGGTGGCTTAATTTTCACTCAAAAGCTGGATTGTTCCAGTTGCTTGCGTAAACGAAAAGGTGGCATTCCAATGAAAGAGTGACAGTGACCTTCCAATCAATTTAGCAGATGACATTACAGCCAAATAGTAATGTGAAATTCTGTCTTGTAGTTCGTAAGATTACTGAATCTGTTTGATGACACAGATGAGGTATAAATGTGTCGGGGAAAAAAATTATTTATTTTTCTATTAGTTTGAGAGACTATGCTTGGAGTTTAGGTTTATATCGTACGATAACTATACTTGACTTATATTAGCTCTTCAAATAAAGTTGTACTGTGGTTTTTTTACTTGTTGTTTTCGAAACATTTTCATTAAACTCACCTGTTGTATTTTTATCCAGATAATTCTCCTCATTTGAAGATGTGTTATTATAAAGACCTTGGAATTTATTATGGATACAGTACTACTTATAACCAGATCATGGGTTAACTTTTGAAGTTTATATTGTGCAAGAAATCCTATTACACGTCCAATAAGTGTTATAAAATTTCCTGATCAAAAACTGAATGAGAAAAAGTTGCACCTTTTGTTATGTATAAGACTGACACTTCGGCGTATTTATCATCGCGTTTTTGCGTAAGAGAAGCAGAAAATCAGACAGATTTTAATAGTGAACTGTAAATTTTAAAATTCCAGCCTTAGATGAAAACAATAAAGAATTAGTGAGTGAATAGGCAAAATTTATAATCCTTGATAACTTTCTGCCAAATTCCCAACCAAAGTAAGACCAAACGGTATAGTGGTTAGCGTGCTAGCTTCTAGACCGCAAAATTGCGGTTTCGAGTCCCGTGTTAGGCATGGGTGTTTGTAAATGTATGTTGGCTTGTCTAATGACGAATGTTTCGGCGCATTATAGCCCCCGTGTTGCTGATGGCGCCAGATAATCTGAAAACAACCAACCAACCTAACTAAACTAACGAACGAAATAACATACATTTTAAATCGTCTGTTATTTGCTTCTTTCTGTTCCAGAGTCGGTATGATAAAAAAGATTTTGATTGATCCTTTTGGGATGAAAACCGCACTTCATCAGGAAAGTACTCTCAAACTGTTTATACTTTCTAGTCACATTTCTTTCTTCAGTTCTTTCAGAAAGATAGGAAGAAGAACTGCATATACCCTGAATTCCTACCACTTTCTCCGTACGAGTCAATAAAGCAAACATGTCATTTCATCTGCAACAGTATCTTACGCAAAACTTATTTTTTTTCCCGCTTAATTCCATTTTTTTTTTGTTCTCCCCCTCCCCTTAACTCAAGCAACAATGTTCAAGTTTGTAAAGTTCGCGTGCAATTTCTAAAGTCACGCACTTGTGTCTCTCGTTTCTGTTAACACGGAATGCTGGGTCTAGAGCAGAACTAACTTTTTTTTCCCCGCTTCCTATCTGTGTTCGAAATTCTGTCCAAATATATGAGATAACAGAACGGTTTTGCTTAAATGAACCACTGAGGTATAAATGTGTAGTTCTGTGTGAAAAGACACATGTAGAAGTTACTTTGGTTTCTTTTTCTAGTGCATACGTTTATTGGCAAGTTAGGCAATGCGGATCTATTAATCCTTTTAGTCCGACGTCATTTGGATACAGATGCCGGGGTTTTGGTTGTTGGTAATGCAAGAGATACTTAATAGGACTCCCGGTAGAATGACTGTCAGAAGAATGTTTTCTTGTTATGAGATAATGGTTAAATCATAGGATGGATCTTGATACAAAACAATAATTTAATTACAATATCAACTTGGATACATTCTATTTTTAAACTAATAAACTAAATCATATTAATGCTAGAGTACAAGTGCTAAGAACTTGTGGAGGGAGCACTGTGGCAGCATGTCTGGTGCACATGAATTTTCGTGCCTGATTGTGAAATCGAGATGTTACTTCAACAAGAATCAAATTAGAATGAGTAAAAGACTGTGCACTATTGGTTGATTTGGTACCACGTGGGGTATGGATCTTTTATGATAGGATGGTAAAAATCTCAAGTTGAGTGGTATGGATGACCTAGAAAGGAATGTCTTTTGAGAAAAGAAACTCAAGAAAACACCATATTCTGATGATTGAGATTTTCCTTTGCTATTGCCTTTGTGTGAATACACCAGAACACGTCCGCCTCACAGATTAGTTGTATTGATATTATTTTCACAGAGAAATAATCAAATGGACTACATGCACGATGTTATTTAAAGAGGATTTTTTAAATATGTTGAAATTAGTAAATTGTAAACTGGAAAAGAGCCGCCAAGATTTATAATATCTCTGTGCGTAAGAACCTTAAATGTTGATTGTTTATCGATATAGTTAAAAAAAAAAGTATTCATAGTAAACGTGTTAAAATATCTGGTAAGCTTGTAATTCGGATGCCAGTTGACATCAGAGGTTACTAGTGTTTTTTTTTTACTGGTCATTTTGTTGGAAAAACACTTACGAAATCGGTTATAGTTTAAGCTTAACTAGGGGGCTTCGCCCCCTGCTCGCTAACGCTCGCCAACCCCCAAACACCTCGCTGCGCTCGGATTGAGCGGCTTTGCCGCTCGAATTTGTGGTTAAAACATCTTGCTGCGCTCGAATAGGTTTGCCAGCTATAAAAAATGTAACCAAATTTTTATAACTTTAATGGAAGGCCTAATAGAGAAAACACCCAAATTGCAAGTTTCATAATAGAAAGTTAAATATACTATCTGCCAACATTCTGACTTAAAACTTCATTAGTTATGCCCTTACATTGAAGTCCCAATATCTTTTATTTATTCTGATAAGTCGCCCCGTTAGAGAACGACGTCCAACGCGAAGCATTTTCTGGATAGAAATACTTCAAAATAATAATTACTCTAATACAAAAATGCTTCAGAAAAACAGAAAAAATCTACTTTGAAAAGAAGAGTTTAAAAAGAGCTTTAAAATTAGCAACGGGTTTGTTGTTTACATACGTAAGGATAGCTTTAAAATTAGCAACGGTTGTTTGGTTGGTTGAACCCCCGAACAGCGGGTTTGTTTACTTAAGGATGTTGCCATTCTTATATTCAAAATCATTGAGGCTTTGTAGTAGCTTAATGATGAAAAATATTGAAATTTAACTAATTAATAAAGTGTTAATAAATTATTTTGGCACGTTTTGGCAAATCTACAGCTTATTTCCTTTAAAATGACACCTTGATCATTGAAATTGGTTGAGTAGTTTAGGCGGACGGACTAACCCCAAAAAACGTATTGCCTATTAAATATATAGATTTTAGACTTCCATGCCGATAAATGGGGTTCTCTCATAAAATCCCTTCTATACATGTATGGCAATTTAAAATATTTAAAGTTGAATAAGCCAGGAGCTGGTTGAAAAAAATTGAGTCAAATTTGTTGCTCGTCTTAGTCTATGAAGATCAAAAGACACAAACAAAATAATCCTAAAATAGGGGAGATGGAGGAGGGGGAATAATTGAAATTTTTTATTTCTAATTTGAGGTTGTTTTTTTTTTTTTAAATACAACGAAGTGCATTTCTTTGGCTCTGAGGGAAATGAAAGCCTAACTTAAAAGTTTTATTTAGAGAAAAATTTCATAATATATTCATGTTTCTCTCTCTCTCTCTCTCAAAACAATTGAAGTAGAATATTTGAGTTAGAGAATTAAGCATTTTGAAGATTTTGCCCACCAAAATTTGATATAATTCATTCAACAACTATATCTACTAAGTTTCAAGTTGGATTGGATGACAGCAAATATGTTAATTAGCCTTTGCAAGCTTCAAAAAAAAAAAAAAAAAAAAAAAAAAAAAATCAAAATTATTATAAAGGTTTTGAAAATTTTGCTTTACTAAGATAGATATATTTTCTATCTATCTTTTTGAAAAATTACCACCGTGACTTTATTAACGTTTCAATTGATTGCGAATATTCTTTCTGTAAGTAATTGTGCTCATGAAGAAGTGTACAGAAGAGATTTTATGCTCTCAAAGCATTTTAAACGAAATATTTGAGTTAAGAGGACAATGCAGTTAGCCGTTTTTTAGTTTTTTGTGCATAAAAGATCAATTAACGGGAAACTCATAGAATCCCTTCCGTATCTGTAAATCGAAAATTTTAAAAAGGGAATACGCGTCAAATAATTTTGTCTCAAAATAAGCAACATTTTGAGTACCTGCTTGTGGGTAGTGGAGCTAAGTTGATTTATTATAATAATGGGGATTTTGTTGCGTTAGAGCTACACGAGAGCTATTTGCGACGATATATCGTTAAATCGATATCTGTGAATACAAATTGGTGGTAAAACTTTCTTTTCAAATTTCAGGTGTTTTTCTGTTGAATTTTTAAATCTTTTATATTAACTTCGATTTTGTGTGTGTGTTTGTCGATGGTGGGCAAATCTGCGGAGGTCTAATTAACCCCCTTGCCGTCATCCAATCGGACTGAAACTTAAGAGATAGACTCGATGTCGATGACAATGCAGTCTGTTAAATTTTTGGGCTGTTACTGTCACTAACTTGCCGTCATCAGATCGCACTAAAATAGTATTTAACTAACCTTTAAAGAAACTCTTTTCTGTGGCCAAATTTTTTAAATAAATAAGTAAGTAAGTAAATAAATAAATAAATAAATAAGTAAATTAAATAAATAAATAAATAAATAAATATTTTTTTCAGAAAACAAAAGGTATTTACATGTGAGTGCATAATGTCCCGTTCATTTTTAAGAAATAAATTCTAAAACATAGTTTGCCGCACATCTTGCTGATCGAAATTTGTTTGATATTTAAAATTAGATGCAAGTCACAAGCACGCGCTATTTACAGAATCGGCGTTGTGTTAATGATTATAAATGTTGGCAATGCATATAAAAGATTAATATTAAAAACTTTTTTTTTTTTTATGGGTTATATTTTTTATCCCAATGAAAGTGTTTATGACCAATGGACACCTCTTATTGCTTTTTAAAATCTAGCATAGGAGTTTACATTTAAATGTCAGAGTTTTTAGTAAACTTTCTTTTCATTATAGTTTCATGTGTTTTCAATTGAATTCCTTATACCAGTGAAAATGTTTATGAACGACTCGACACCACTTATTGCTTGTTAAAATTAGGCTTACTAGTTTGCAGTTAAAAGTAAAGCTTTTACGTTTTGTTGAAAGTTTGTGTTTCACAAAACTGTTTAAATTTGTCAGCATTTTGAAATACGTATTTAACCTGGTAATATTTGTCAGAAAATATAACTAAGGTGCCTACATACAATACTATTTTAAGTCAAATTTCCTCAGGTGAAATCAGAGCCGTAATTTTTTAATTAGGGATCTAACGTGAAGATAAATATGAAAATTCATATAAAAATATTTTTCTGTCACAATGCAATTTGATTACACATAAAATGCAAATTATTTTCCAACCTTAATTGAGGGAGTGCAAACTTTGTAACAATTCATATTAAGAAATTTTAGCTTTTGTTCACTAATTCTTTCTCTGTGACATGTATCTCCATATCCATCCTTTTGAATAGGCACCTGGCTTAAGTGCGTGTAAAAAATGTTCCTTTATTTTAAACGTTATTTTTTAAATGGTTCTGGCTAATTAAGAGCTACTCATTTACCAACTAAATATATTTTATTATTATTGTTCTACTCAGCTATCAAGTCAATCCATTTTATTATTTTTCTTTTTTTCTCATTTATCATCTATATAGGTTTTATTATTATTCTAATACTTAGCTGCCAAGTACATGTATTTTATTATCATTATTCGACTCAGCTATCATCTAAATATATTTTTGCTATTTTTATTCGATTGATCAATCAAGTTAGTCCATTTTATTATATTTCTTCTTCTCAGTTATCATCTAAATATATTTTGTTATTATTATTTTACTCTGTTATTATTTAAATATATTTTTGCTATTTTTATTTTATTGATCAATCAAGTTAGTCCATTTTATTATATTTCTTCTTCTCAGTTATCATCTAAATATATTTTGTTATTATTACTTTACTCTGTTATTATTTAAATATATTTTTGCTATTTTTATTCTATTGATCAATCAAGTTAGTCCATTTTATTATATTTCTTCTTCTCAGTTATCATCTAAATATATTTTGTTATTATTATTTTACTCTGTTATTATTTAAATATATTTTTGTTATTTTTATTTTATTCATCTATCAAGTTAGTCCATTTTATTACATTTCTTCTTCTCAGTTATCCTCTAAGTGTATTTTGTTATTATTATTTTACTCTGCTATCATTTAAATATGCTTTTGTTATTATTATCCTACTCAGCTATCAAGTCAATCCATTTTATTATTTTCCTTTTTCTCAGTTATCCTCTAAATATATTTTGTTATTATTATTTTACTCTGCTATCATTTAAATATACTTTTGTTATTATTATTCTACTCAGCTATCAAGTCAATCCATTTTATTATTTTCCTTCTTCTCAGTTATCCTCTAAATATATTTTTTTATTATTATTTTACTCTGCTATCATTTAAATATACTTTTGTTATTATTATTCTACTCAGCTATCAAGTTAGTCCATTTTATTATTTTTCTTCTTCTCATTAATCATCTAAATATATTTTGTTATTATTATTTTACTCAGCTATCATCTAAATATATTTTCGTTATTATTATTCTACTTAGCCATGAACAAAATTTATATTTTTAATTTTTATTCTACTCAGTTATCATTCAATTATATTTTTCCTGCTCTGTCATATAGCGACTCGTAATTTCAATGTAATTTGCTTTCTTAGGTACTAATGATATCATACTCAGGGGTCACTTGAAGTGAAGACTGAATGAAAATTAGCAATTAAGCGTTTATATTTATAAATTTAAAGGTTTAGGAAACAATGTAGACTGGCTGATGCCCATAAAATGTTCCGGACATTTTTTCAAAAAAAATAATTCACGATAAATTTTTATCTTCAATATACTATATTTCTCTTGCATCCTACCCGAATTCAGCTGTATTTCTGTAAGCATAATGGCAACGATTCTGCAGATTCAAATTATCTACCAATTTTTATGCCATTTGAAAGGGCTTGAATTGCATATGTGTCAAAGTGTACTAAAAGTTAATAATATAACTCATAAAAAAGTTTTTAATAAAAATCCCTAATGTGCATTACCAATTTTTTTATTCCTAAACAAAGCGCTGTTTCTGTTGCAAGCGTGTGCTTGGTGTTGGCATCTAGTTTTAAATATTAAAAACATCTCTATCAGCAAAATTTGCGGTAAACTACTTTAAAAAATTTGTTCATTAAAAGGAATGTGAATTTATGCATTGAATTCCAATGCATAAATTCCCATTCCTTTATTTATTCTGATTATTATTCTTTATTTATTTCTTTATTTATTCCTTTATTTATTCTGATTAAAACAATTTTATTATTTATTAAAACAATTTTGGCAACAGTGAAGAGTTTCTTCAATGTTCGGTTCAATACTATTTCAGCGCATTTGGCTGACGGCAAGATGGTTTATTAGTATTCCGTAAAAGTGACCTTTTAGTGACAATGACAGCTCATAAATTTAATAAAATGCATTGTCATCAACATCGAATCTATCTGTCAAGTTTTAGCCCAATTGGATGATGGCAAGGGGTTAATTGAGCCTCCACTGATTTGTCCGCCAACGACAAACATACCCACACACAATCCTACACATTTGAAGTTAATATAAAAGATTTAAAAACAATGTACTATTTTTATTCCTGTAGAGTATTTCATAATTGTGCTATTTAACATACCTCTACTACAGCAGTGATTTTTGATAACTTGAGTGGCTAAAGGATTTGTGTTTTTGTGTTTCTATATTTGCTATTCACAGATGTTACTAATTACTCTCTTATTTCTTATTTTAAATCAATGAGTTTCAATTAAAATTATTATCTATTTCTCTTCGGTTGGATGTTTTGGAGGTTTTTTTCACTCTAAAATAGCTATATGAATTTAATTATATATATATATATATATATATATATATATATATATATATATATATATATATATATATATATATATATATATATATATATATATATATATATATATATATATATATATATATATCGGCCTCGTATATATATATATATATATATATATATATATATATATCGGCCTCGTATATATATATATATATATATATATATATATATATATATATATATATATATATATATATATATATATATATATATATATATATATATATATATATATATATATATATATATATATATATATATATATATATATATATATATATATATATATATATATATATATATATATATATATATATATATATATATATATATATATATATATATATATATATATTAGGCCTCGTATTCCTATTCTTTCGAATTCCAAGTTGGACATGAATATGCATTATGGTTTGGTATCCACGTTAAGATGTAGGTCTCAGACTGATTAACCGTCATTGTGTTTAATAATAGGTCGTTGAGCACACAAACCAACTAACCATTATAAAGTCACACTAGGGGGCTTCGCTCCCTGCTCGCTAACGCTCGCCAACCCCCAAACGCCTCGCTGCCGCTCGAATTTGTGGTTAAAACATCTTGCTGCGCTCGAATAGGTTTGCCAGCCATAAAAAATTTCATAAAAATTTTATAAATTTAATGTAAGGCCTAATAAAGAAAACACCCAAATTGTAAGTTTCATAATAGAAAGTTAAATATACTATCCGCCGACATTCTGACTTAAAACTTCATTAGCTATGCCCTTACATTGAAGTCCTAATGTTTTTTTATTTATTCGGATAAGTCGCCCCGTTAGAGAACGACGTCCAACGCGAAGCATTTTCTGGATAGAAATACTTCAAAATAATAATTACTCTAATACAAAAATGCTTCAGAAAAACAGAAAAAATCTACTTTGAAACGAAGAGTTTAAAAAGAGCTTTAAAATTAGCAACGGATTTGTTGTTTACATACGTAAGGATAGCTTTAAAATTAGCAACGGTTGGTTGGTTGGTTGGTTGAACCCCCGAGCAGCCGGTTTGTTGTTTACATACGTAAGGATGTTGCCAATCATATATTCAAAATCATTGAGGCTTTGTAGTCGCTTAATGATGAAAAATATTGAAATTTAACTAATTAATAAAGTGTTAATAAATTATTTTGGCACGTTTTGGCAAATCTACAGCTTATTTCCTTTTAAATGACACCTTGATCATTGAAATTGGTTGAGCAGTTTAGGCGGACGGACTAACCCCAAAAAAACGTATTGCCTATTAAATATATAGATATTTCATTTTCAAAGTTTGAATATATTTAATAAAAGATTAATTATTTATGCAAAAGGCTTCACGAGTCAAAATAATACTGATCTCTGCAAATATCTATTGCTTGTTAGCCATTTGATGCAAATAATAAATAATGTTTTTAATTTTAGATTGTTACGGTTGAGCGTTTTTATTACTTTTAAAAACACTAAACTACGATTGCACTGGAAAGTGACATTTTTTCTAATTCATCCAAACTGCATAATAGAAATTGTGCTTTATAATTAGCTGGTCTTATTTATTCGGCTTTAGTTTTGATGAGTCAGGATGATAGAAAAAAATATCACCACTAAGCAGATTCTGGTGATTATTGCTCAATTTAGTTAGTTAAAAATGGTTTTGTAACATTTTCTTGTATTAATTATCTCGAACGATGTATAGCATTGTTAGTATGGATTAAGCAATTAGTTGTTGAAATATAGATATAAGGAATTTTCGTAGCGAAGCACGGGTATTTAGCTAATAATTATGCAAGAAGAAAAAAAACTGGGTAAGTTTATAAAAAACATCGGCCCATCACGTAATTATTGACACGAATTAAGTGTTTCCATTCTATAGATTTTTTTTTTTTTTTACAAATTGAAATGATTAACATCTAAATTGTAAATAAAAACATGTATCCAGCATGAATTTACTGTATGCTTGTATTATAGATTGCCATCATGTATATTATAATGCAATTAAAAACAAAAAATAATAAATCCATATAATAAATAGCATAAATAAACATAACAACTATTCGTTCCAATATAACTTAACATTACAATTTCCTTATGCATTAACATTATTATGGTAAAAATAGTATTATACATATATTGTAGCTAACATTATAAGTCTGTTTTAAACAAATATTAAAAGTATATTAAAATTTATAAATCAAAATTATAACGACTGAAACTCTTTAAGAACTCTAAAAACTTAGGGCCGATCAAACGGTATAGTGGTTAGCGTGCTAGCTTCTATACCGCGAGGTTGCGGGTTCGAGTCCCGTGTAAGTCATTGGTGTTTGTAAATGTATGTTGGCTTGTCTAATGACGAATGTTTCGGCGCATTATAGCTCTCGTGTTGCTGACGGCGCCAGATAATCTGAAAACAACCAACCAACCTAAAAACTTAGCTATGATTGGGTAGTGGTCCCCACAAAGTTGGGCAGCATAAATTATGTTTAGAGTCATAATAAAATATTCAATAACTTTGTGACGTTCATTTCTTCGTATAACTTTATTTTTAAAAAGTTGTTAACATTGCTCTACTATATTGCAATGCAATGGAAACTCATCAAATAGTTCATTCTACACGTTTTATCATATTTTGAATGAAATTGAATGAAAGATAACTTAATAAGGGGAATTAATGTTACGTTCAAGTTCTACATTCATCGCTTTTCCCTCTCTGCAATATAAGAAAACGCAAAGTTTTTAAGAACAGTTAAGTTTATAAAATATACGCATGTTCCTCAAAACCATCCATTTAATGGACAGATAACCGATTAAAAAAAATGTCCTTTCTTTCTTAACACCTAAACACCTGACCATTAAAAAAACTTCTCCCAATGAAAAAAATATCCCCTCTTCCTCTCCTTACCTTAGTAATAAATCTTCGGACAATCACCTCTAAACATGGCCGACCCGTTGTTTGTAAACAAAGCCACGTGTCCGTGGACAGGCGGGAGAGTCATAAATCTTGGCGGGAAAAAGAGGGCTTCGCGCGGCTATCGCCGGGCGGCGAAAAGAAAAATGATGCGCCGATGGAGAAGGGGGGAGCCGCCGCCTGATTGATGGACCTGCCGCCGCTGTTGGGAGGAAGACCGTGGGAAAACGCATTTTGAGCAGGTTGCTATTCCGCGGCGGTAGTGTTTGAGGGGAAGGGGTGAAATGGGGTTTCAATATATTTACTTATGCGTCCAAACACAGTGAAATTGAGTAGAACATTTTTGACTGAACTAAATTCGTTCTTGGGAATATTGGCTCACCATATATTTGAATGGAAATATGTTTCGAACTATTTTCTATTTCAGTTTTATATCAAACTTGGCTTTTAGAAATTTCTTCCAGAAACAGTTCGTATTCACTACCATGTTATAATAAGATGTAGGCTTCATTGTATGTCTGAGGTTGCTATTTCCAGATTAAATTAGGATGTGATATCTCAAATGAAAGGTCCCGTCAAGTTGTTCCTGAAGCAAAATGTCTCGATATTCGGAATTCGACATGAAGTGCTTGAAATTTTGAGAAGAGATTGATTGAAATATCTTAATGGTGAATTAATATCAGTTTAAAACTTGTATATTTTGCTATAAACACGGTAATTAAGTTTATATCAATTAAAAATATCTTTTTTGCCACGTGAATATAAAAAATATTACAAAACAAAACGCATGAAGTTACTTTTTCAAACTTTGTAAATTAATTGACTCGTTCTAATACACTAGTTAAATAAACATTTTTATCTCGTTAGAGAAAGTATTACTTTCGCAACTAATTGAATAAATAATTATTATGTAGGGGGCACTTAGGATTTCTATGTGTTGTCTGAGTTATAAAGAGTTAACACACTCGTAAGAAAGTGTTTTATCATTTTAATTTTCCTTTTACTTGAATATTTTGAATTTTGCATAAACATTCATTACTTTTTCTGCAGTTTTCTTCAGTGTGATTGCTATTCTTCTCCCATTACATAGACATAATGGATGGTTCTCTGGTCGATGATATTTTGTGTATAATTTTTCTATTCTTAACTTTAAATTTTCTCTGAATTTAAAGCACTAAAATTATGAAATACAAAGACACATTTGGGTGGATGTTAAAATAATATAATATCCATCTAAATTTTTGAAAAAGGGTTATTTTTGTGGATTTTATAAAGAAAACCGTGAACACGGAGTATTCGGGAACCAACGATCGTACGGACATACTATTTTTGCGAATAGAAAACAGTGATATTTTTGCGAATAGAAAACAGTGATATTTTTGCGAATAGAAAACAGTGATATTTTTGCGAATAGAAAACAGTGATATTTTTGCGAATAGAAAACAGTGATATTTTTGCGAATAGAAAACAGTGATATTTTTGTAGTTACAATTACTGTTTATTTTGTTCGACATATTATATATACTTTACACTCTTTGTGACTCAATATGGGCACAATTTTGGAGCATTTTGGTTGATAGGTTTGTTACTTTCCCACAGAGAATGCATCCTTTTTTGTGCTTAGTAAATTATGCTTTTTAAGAAAAAATAAAATAACTAATGAATTTTTTTGCGAATGGAAATTTACCAAGGCAGTCTAAAATTGTCTTATTTATTCATTTTCCATCCCTTGAATGAATGAAACGGTGTTTGTATTTTTATAAACGACCTCATTTCTCGACATCTAATAAATGCTTCAAATTTAAGAACTTTTTTACAAGAATTTATTTATTAAGTTAGAATTAGTTCGAAATCAATAATTTTTGTCAAATATCAATGTTAAGTTAGAATGGAACATATAATAATGTTACTTATTCTAAAGGAAACATCCTTTCATAACATTTGCCACTTTTGCGATTGTTGCTTTGTTTCTATACTGATTAACAGAAAGCAGCATAATACTTGGAAAGACAAGACAAATAATAATAACAACAACAAAATATTACCTAAATGTGTCTTTAAAGGGCGCATTCGTTTTATTTAAAGGTAGAAACTTACAAATCAAAGTGTTTTTTTCTCTACATTTTGCAAAATTCAGCCTAGAAATGTCATACTCTTAGGTCTTAGGGCATACACTTGTTGACCAATACAAGTATCTGATTTGTTAAAATTTCTTTCTTCAAACTAAACAGTTTGCAAATTCATTGCGATTCAAAATCTTTTTGAAATGAAGCAATATGCGATAAAAATATCATCTCAGTTAATTTCCAAGTGGAATAAATTCATTGCAAAAATGGAGAAAATATTCAATTCAAAAAATACATTAAAGACAGTAAAATTATTTGGAAAAAAAAAAAAAAAAAAGAATTTAGTAAAGATAACGATAATAGGACGGAATGGGGGTTTTAGGAAAGCCTATACTAGAGAGCTAAGAGGAATTTTAGAAGAGAATTTCTCTAGGTGACTAGGTGGGTTTTTTTAATTACACTTTAATATAAGGTTTTTATAGAATAACTTCTACAAATTTTTCAATAGGATTAATCATAAAAATTCTGCAACTTAATTTCCCTTTAAATTTTGTTAATAATTGTCATTACTGTTGTTATTCCTACTATAACAATTCATTGTTATAGTAGGAATATTACTATTCTATATATTCTATATATTAGTAGGAATATTAGTGCTATACTATTACAATTAATTGTTATAACTACAATTAAAATGAATTGTTATTCCTACTATTAGAATTCATTGTTATCCCTACTATTACAATTCATTGTTATGCCTACTATAATAATTCATTGTTACTATAGCAACTCATTGTTATACCAACTACAATAACTCATTGTTATACCTAGTATAACAATTCATTGTTATACCTACTATAAAAATTAATTCTTATACCTACTATAGCAACTCATTGTTATACTTACTATTACAATTTATTGTTATACCTACTATTACAATTCATTGTTATAACTACTACAACAACTCATTGTTATACGTAGTATAACAATTCATTGTTATACATAGTATATCAATTCATTATTATACCTCCTATTACAATTCATTGTTATACTTATTATAGCAATTCCCTGTTGTAGCTACTATTACAATTCATTGTTATACCTACTATAACAATTCATTGTTACTATAACAAGTAATTGTTATACCTACTATAACAATTCATTGTTACTATAACAATTCATTGTTATACCTACTATAACAATTCATTGTTACTATAACAAGTAATTGTTATACCTACTATAACAATTCATTGTTACTATAACAATTCATTGTTATACCTACTATAACAATTCATTGTTACTATAACAAGTAATTGTTATACCTACTATAACAATTCATTGTTACTATAACAATTCATTGTTATACCTACTATAACAATTCATTGTTACTATAACAAGTAATTGTTATACCTACTATAACAATTCATTGTTACTATAACAAGTAATTGTTATACCTACTATAACAATTCATTGTTACTATAACAACTCATTGCTATGCCTACTATTACAATTCATTGTCATAGCTACTATAACAATTCATATTCGTTAAAGTAATGCTTCAGATATTATGGCCAAACCACTGATATCTAACTATAACTTCTGGATAGCTTATAAGCGGTTTCTGCTCTGCAAACAAATGAAGCCAATTGGACACTTCCCCCATCTATGTAATGTTATCGGTTACCCATGGTTACAAACACATTCTAACTAGTTTGGGGGGAAGTTGCTAATATAGATTTCTATGGTGATTTATAAGCCTTCTTCCAATAACCAAGCACACTCTACCCAGAAGTTGTAGATGGAGATAAGGGTGCCAAACTAATCTAACATTAAGTTAACAATATTAATTGAAGTTGGTTAAGAGACCGACGATCCCTGTAACTGGCTTTAATATTGTTAGATATGATAAGAATCATCCCAAGTTTTTCAGAAATATTTTCACAAACATGGTGATTTAGGAAGTATTGCAAGAGGAAAAGACATTGATCACTCTTTATATTTTAGAAGTTAATTCATGAGAATTTCCACCCAACAAAGACGAACATTTGGCCACGTCTGCAGATGCTTCAGTTACATTCCAGTTTCTTTTCAATCTACCATAGAGGATGTAGAGAGAGCTGTCGAATTATTTTTACACGTAATCTAAGCTCTGGAAGTACGTGTAGAAATTTTAAGCACCACCCCCTTCCCCCTCTCTCCTGTCACTCACTCCACAAGAACAGAAGAGTCTTCAAAAACCGAGACAAGAAGAGAGACCGATAAAAAAAAAAGTCACTCGTGGGTCTTGTTTTTCTTAGCGTCAACCGTAACGGAGCCTCAAAGATACAAGACCGTGGAACTTGGTGACGGACTATTTTTAGCGCACCTATCCTATCTGTTTTTGGTGGCTTGGCGCTTGAAAGTGCTGCTTTTTTGTCTTCTTTTACCTGAACTTGTGCATTGCCAGGGATGTGAGTTGGTGAACAGATGCCGACTGGAAATATTAACAGATTTTTTAGCGGAATACCTAAAGGGGGAGCTGAGGGTTGGACGCATAATCACAAAAGAATTTTTGTTTTGTAGAAAACAATATTGTGACAGTAACTGCCTCTAAAACATCACTTCTATAGACTGTTGCATTGAGGTACATCGCGTCATACCTTTTCAATGATTTGACATGGAACATTGTATGAATTTGAGAATTTGACAAATCAGTTGCTTTATAGGCGTGTGAAATTGGTATTTAGAAACGGAGATACCAAACTTTTGTAACTATTGATGATAATTGGTAACAGAAAACCTCGAAATTGGCGTTTGTTCTAGATAAAATTTTAAACAAGTTAGTATTGAAATTTTTGTTTTGTAGAAAACAATATTGTGACAGTAACAGCCTCTAAAACATCACATCTATAGACTGTTGCATTGAGGTACATTGCGTCATACCTTTTCAATGATTTGACATGGAACATTGTATGAATTTGAGAATTTGACAAATCAGTTGCTTTGTAGGCGTGTGAAATTGGTATTTAGAAACGGGGGAGACACCAAACTTTTATAACGATTGATGATGATTGGTTACAGAAAACCTCGAAATTGGCGTTTGTTCTAGATAAAATTTTAAACAAGTTAGTAATGAAATTTTTGTTTTGTAGAAAACAATATTGTGACAGTAACAGCCTCTAAAACATCACTTCTATAGACTGTTGCATTGAGGTACATCGCGTCATACCTTTTCAATGATTTGACATGGAACATTGTATGAATTTGAGAATTTGACAAATCAGTTGCTTTGTAGGCGTGTGAAATTGGTATTTAGAAACGGAGATACCAAACTTTTGTAACTATTGATGATAATTGGTAACAGAAAACCTCGAAATTGGCGTTTGTTCTAGATAAAATTTTAAACAAGTTAGTAATGAAATTTTTGTTTTGTAGAAAACAATATTGTGACAGTAACAGCCTCTAAAACATCACTTCTATAGACTGTTGCATTGAGGTACATTGCGTCATACCTTTTCAATGATTTGACATGGAACATTGTATGAATTTGAGAATTTGACAAATCAGTTGCTTTGTAGGCGTGTGAAATTGGTATTTAGAAACGGGGGAGACACCAAACTTTTATAACGATTGATGATGATTGGTTACAGAAAACCTCGAAATTGGCGTTTGTTCTAGATAAAATTTTAAACAAGTTAATAATGAAATTTTTGTTTTGTAGAAAACAATATTGTGACAGTAACAGCCTCTAAAACATCACTTCTATAGACTGTTGCATTGAGGTACATTGCGTCATACCTTTTCAATGATTTGACATGGAACATTGTATGAATTTGAGAATTTGACAAATCAGTTGCTTTGTAGGCGTGTGAAATTGGTATTTAGAAACGGAGATACCAAACTTTTGTAACTATTGATGATAATTGGTAACAGAAAACCTCGAAATTGGCGTTTGTTCTAGATAAAATTTTAAACAAGTTAGTAATGAAATTTTTGTTTTGTAGAAAACAATATTGTGACAGTAACTGCCTCTAAAACATCACTTCTATAGACTGTTGCATTGAGGTACATCGCGTCATACCTTTTCAATGATTTGACATGGAACATTGTATGAATTTGAGAATTTGACAAATCAGTTGCTTTGTAGGCGTGTGAAATTGGTATTTAGAAACGGGGGAGACACCAAACTTTTATAACGATTGATGATGATTGGTTACAGAAAACCTCGAAATTGGCGTTTGTTCTAGATAAAATTTTAAACAAGTTAATAATGAAATTTTTGTTTTGTAGAAAACAATATTGTGACAGTAACAGCCTCTAAAACATCACTTCTATAGACTGTTGCATTGAGGTACATTGCGTCATACCTTTTCAATGATTTGACATGGAACATTGTATGAATTTGAGAATTTGACAAATCAGTTGCTTTGTAGGCGTGTGAAATTGGTATTTAGAAACGGGGGAGACACCAAACTTTTATAACGATTGATGATGATTGGTTACAGAAAACCTCGAAATTGGCGTTTGTTCTAGATAAAATTTTAAACAAGTTAGTAATGAAATTTTTGTTTTGTAGAAAACAATATTGTGACAGTAACAGCCTCTAAAACATCACTTCTATAGACTGTTGCATTGAGGTACATTGCGTCATACCTTTTCAATGATTTGACATGGAACATTGTATGAATTTGAGAATTTGACAAATCAGTTGCTTTGTAGGCGTGTGAAATTGGTATTTAGAAACGGAGATACCAAACTTTTGTAACTATTGATGATAATTGGTAGCAGAAAACCTCGAAATTGGCGTTTGTTCTAGATAAAATTTTAAACAAGTTAGTAATGAAATTTTTGTTTTGTAGAAAACAATATTGTGACAGTAACTGCCTCTAAAACATCACTTCTATAGACTGTTGCATTGAGGTACATCGCGTCATACCTTTTCAATGATTTGACATGGAACATTGTATGAATTTGAGAATTTGACAAATCAGTTGCTTTGTAGGCGTGTGAAATTGGTATTTAGAAACGGGGGAGACACCAAACTTTTATAACGATTGATGATGATTGGTTACAGAAAACCTCGAAATTGGCGTTTGTTCTAGATAAAATTTTAAACAAGTTAATAATGAAATTTTTGTTTTGTAGAAAACAATATTGTGACAGTAACAGCCTCTAAAACATCACTTCTATAGACTGTTGCATTGAGGTACATTGCGTCATACCTTTTCAATGATTTGACATGGAACATTGTATGAATTTGAGAATTTGACAAATCAGTTGCTTTGTAGGCGTGTGAAATTGGTATTTAGAAACGGGGGAGACACCAAACTTTTATAACGATTGATGATGATTGGTTACAGAAAACCTCGAAATTGGCGTTTGTTCTAGATAAAATTTTAAACAAGTTAGTAATGAAATTTTTGTTTTGTAGAAAACAATATTGTGACAGTAACTGCCTCTAAAACATCACTTCTATAGACTGTTGCATTGAGGTACATCGCGTCATACCTTTTCAATGATTTGACATGGAACATTGTATGAATTTGAGAATTTGACAAATCAGTTGCTTTGTAGGAGTGTGAAATTGGTATTTAGAAACGGGGGAGACAAACTCTTAAACCGATTTCACAATTTGAGGCTTAGGTAAGAACTTTGCACAGGTTTTTTATGAAAGCACATTTCCATCTAGTTAAAAAAATTGAGTTGATGCTTAGGTAAATTCTGATTTATGTAAATCGCATGTTGAATCATTACATAATACGTCACATTTAAATTCCGAAAGGATATACGTTAAATTTCGAGGCGTTTAGAAATTCATGTAAACACTTTCCCGAGTTATTTCGTGCTAGGTATTAGTTATTTATTTATATTGGGTATAAATGGGTTAAATTATTCAAAACTATTAATTTTTTAAGCAAAATTATAATTGAAATAGTTGGAAAAATTCAAATAGAATAAAAATACAATTGAATTTAAAACTATATCACCTAATGTTCCTTTATTTTATAAAATAATTTTTTTTTGCAGCAACAAAACCATGCTTGATTTAATATCGAAGAAGTTCCGAAGCACGCTAAATGCAATTTTGTTGTAGGATGTTATTTAAAGACTAAACACATTTAAATGAATTCAATTCAAAATATTGTTCAACAATGTTCCACTGGACTTAGCTTTATTTTTAACTTTCTAGCACACTTTAACTGGTAGACTTTTTTAATTTGTAAGACAAATACTTAAAATATGTATTATCAAACTTTTATCGCATAAAAAAATAAGTTTAATACCAATTTACACACTTTTGTACATATTATCGAAAAATTACCAACCATACCATTTGCAATTTAGTTCATTTTGTTTCATTAAATAACTTTTCAAAGTTTTAAATTTGAAAAAATAATAACAATAATAATAATATAACCCATAAAAAAGTTTTTAATATAAATCCTTTATATGAACTGCCAATTTTTATATTCATTAATAAAACGCCGTTTCTGCTGCCAGCGTGTTCTAATATTAAAAACACCTGTATCAGCAAAATATTCGGTGAACAAAAACTTTGCAAATGAACTTTTCAATATTTAATCATTAAAAATGAATGTGAATTTATGCATTCACATCCAAATATCTTTTATTCATTCTGATTAAAACAATAAGTATTATTTATTAAAACAATTTTGGCTACAGGAAAAATCGGTTAAATACTATGCAGCGCAAGACGATGACGGAAAGTTGGTTTATTAGTATTCCATAAAAGCGATCTTTTGGTGACAGTGACAGTCTCTAAAATTTTATAGAATGCATAGTCATCGACATCGAATCTATCTGCAAAGTTTTAGTCCATTTGGGTGATGGCAAGGGGGTTAGTTAGGCCTCCGCAAATTTGCACGCCATCGACATACACAGTCAACCATCCACCCACGTACGCACACACAAAATCGAAGTTAATATAAAGGTTTTAAAAAAGAATATTTCATGATTTTGCAATTTCTTTCATTATGTTCCCCGTAATTTTTTAACCAATAACCAAGTTTATGAATTAATCAGTTGAGAAACCTTAGAAAAATCTGCAAAGTAAGAAAAACTTGCTCTGTCAAATAAGGTTCTTTAAATAAGGTATATTACTAACAATCCTTATGCAGTGAAAAGTTATCCAATTTTATTCTGTTAATTTTCAACATGTCGACTCCCTAAAGAAATATGTTACTATAAAACACACAATTTTGCTAAAATTATGGAGTTTTCTTAAACAACCGAATCAAATGTAATTCTAATATTTTTGATTATCTGCTACTATTGACATTCAGTCTACGAGACTCAATTCCAAATCCTTTGAATCAATATTTCGATCACCACTATGCTCTGGATAATTTAGTCGAAAACTGATCATAAGATTATCATACATTCAAATAAGGTTCTTTAAATAAGGTATATTACTAACAACCCTTATGCAGTGAGAAATTATCCAATTTTATTCTGATAATTTTTAACATGTCGACGCCCTAAAGAAATATGTTACTACAAAACACTCAATTTTGCCAAAATTATTTAGTTTTCTTAAACAACCGAATCAAATGTAATTCTAATACTTTTTGATTATCTGCTACTATTGACATTCAATCTACAAGACTCAATTCCAAATCCTTTGAATCAATATTTCGATCACCACTATGCTCTGGATAATTTAGTCGAAAACTGATCATAAGATTATCAGACATTTAAATAAGGTTCTTTAAATAAGGTATATTACTAACAACCCTTATGCAGTGAGAAATTATCCAATTTTATTCTGATAATTTTTAACATGTCGACGCCTTAAAGAAATATGTTACTACAAAACACTCAATTTTGCCAAAATTATTTAGTTTTCTTAAACAACCGAATCAAATGTAATTCTAATACTTTTTGATTATCTGCTACTATTGATATTCAATCTACGAGACTAAATTCCAAATCCTTTGAATCAATATTTCGATCACCACAATGCTCTGGATAATTTAGTCGAAAACTGATCATAAGATTATCATACATTCATAATTAGTATCTAAAACTTGTTCGTTCATACTTACAGAATTAAAATCCTTGTATGTATCGTATTAATAGCTAAGTAAGATTGGCTTTGTGTTTATGTACTCAAATCCAAACTTTTGAATGAATAGGTTTTCACAACAAGAAATAATCGAATAGATGTTTTAACGGATAATTATGCGCGCTACGGATAATTTATGAGTAATAGGCGTATCTGAGTGTCAGCTCGTCTAAACCTAAACCGCCTAAGTTGACTCGGAGATTAGTTTGTGTGAGTAGTAGCTACAATTTTTGCTTCATTGTACCTTTCCTGAACCTATATCAGTAACATCTACAATATCATTTGACATATATCTGTTTATGACTCAAAATAATTTGATTATTCATTTAAAGTCGAAGAAAGTATTTGAGATGCAATTAAGTTTGTCTCGAAATTTTTTAACATATTTATCTCTTATTATTATTCTGAGGAAGAAATGTTGTACCAACGTTATTATTCCATCGATCGTTTGTGAACTATAACGCATAAATACTGAAAATTATTAAAATAACATGTAGTAGCTACAATTTTTTCTTCATTGTACCTTTCTTGAACCTATATCAGTAACATCTACAATATCAATCGACATAAATCTGTTTATGACTCAAAATTATTTGATTATTCATTTAAAGTCGAAGAAAGTATTTGCGACGCAATTAAGTTTGTCTCGAAATTTTGTAACGTATTTATCTCTTATTATTATTCTGAGGAAGAAATGTTGTACCAACGTATTATTCCATCGATCGTTTGTGAACTATAACGCATAAATACTGAAAATTATTAAAATAACATGTAGTAGCTACAATTTTTTCTTCATTGTACCTTTCTTGAACCTATATCAGTAACATCTACAATATCAATCGACATAAATCTGTTTATGACTCAAAATTATTTGATTATTCATTTAAAGTCGAAGAAAGTATTTGAGATGCAATTAAGTTTGTCTCGAAATTTTTTAACATATTTATCTCTTATTATTATTCTGAGGAAGAAATGTTGTACCAACGTTATTATTCCATCGATCGTTTGTGAGCTATAATGCATAAATACTGAAAATTATTAAAATAACATCTATTGATGCTTATTTAAATTAAAAAATTGTATTTATTAAAAACAATATTAATTTTTTATTTAAATTTGGTTACATTACAATATTTATTAAATTATAAAACTATATTAGAGCAACCTTTGTTTTAGTGTATCAATATCCAACAAAAATTTATACATCTGAAATTAAATTATGTTAAATTGGCGTCATTTGTAACATTGCTTTTATGTATGGACACACATGTATAACCATCAGTGAATAAATCATTACAAATTATTAATCATTATAAAATTTTATATATTTAAATAATAAATGTACGCAATTTCGATACAATGTGAAGTTTGATCACACTCCAAATGAACATTGTTCTTTTTCTCCCACTGTAATAGATGAATTATAAGTTTAGTTGATCAATAAATTTGCTCATTTATTTTACATTGTTACTACCTAAGTGAAAAGGCGCCTTCCTGAAGATCTTTCCTTATTCTACAAACAAATTTGTGTAAATTAAACGCTTTTTACTTTGTAATTCATTGGATGCTTTCATATCTTCAAACCTGAATGCATTCTACATTTCAAAATTTTCAAACGAAAAAATGTAATCTCTCCATTAACGAGAAAATAATAATAATAATAATAATAATAATAATAATAAATAAATAAAAAATAAAATAAAAAAATTAAAAAAAAAAAAAAAAAAAAAAAAAAAAAAAGGGAAAAAAACATAGAAATGTTGGTTGATACATCAACCATTAAAATAAAGCTTGTTATATTTTTAATGCGATAACAAATGGATTCAAATATACCAGAAAAAAGTAAAGAAACATTTTTAACATGAAGCATTTTATTGTTAAGTCGATTATGACACTAACTCTCAAAACAATAATTTCTCAACAAAATTTTATTTATAAAATTTTATCAAATATATATTAATTTCCACAATTTTATATTTTCTGAACATCTTTAAAAATAATTGCTGCATTTCGAAAAGTTGTCGAAACTAACAAGTAAAAGAGACAGAACATTCAAGTAGAATTGAATATTCCATTTTGTATCATCATTTCCCCTAAACGGTTCGACAGCCGTGAAATTATTAAACGGCTACGATGACAAATGGACGCAAACACGTCACCTAATACTCCACAAAACACAACTCTCAACGGCACGCAACTTTCTGAAGCTGTGATGTCGCTTATATGAATGGGCACTGACGCGTAAGATTGATTGAAACCTAGCTAATGCGTGACTTTTTCTGTGGCCATGCAACCATTCGCCATACTTAAATAAAAAATTGTTTAACAAAATTTTAATTGAAGAATTTGTAATAATTTAGTTAATTCACAAAATTTTATTAGTTTCAAAATTAATTATGTTACAAAAAAAAAAAAAAAAAATGTACAACTTATAAAGATTTTTACTTTTTCAACTAACGTACAGCGTATAGAAGAACAACAAATTTTAAGCATACCAAATGTGCAAACTCTAAATTTCAGTAATAAACTCGTCATATTTGCACCATAAACTATTACTGTGCATTAAACGATTCATCAATAGACGTTTCAATAAACATTTTAATTGCAGAACTTGTAATAATTTAGTTAATTCAAAAAATTTTATTAATTTGAAAATTAATTATGTTACACAAAAAAAAAAAAAAAAAAAAAAAAAAATGTATAACTTATAAAGGTTGTTACTTTTTCTACTAAGGTACAACGTACAGAAGAACAACAAATTTTCAGTATTCCAAATATGCAAACTCTAAATTTCAGAAATAAACTCGTCATATTTGCACCATAAACTATTACTATGCATTAAACGATTCATCAATAGACGTTTCAATAAACATTTTAATTGCAGAACTTGTAATAATTTAGTTAATTCACAAAATTTTATTAGTTGAAAATTAATTATGTTAAAAAAAAAAAAAAAAAAAATACAACTTATAAAGATTGTTACTTTTTCTACTAACGTACAACGTACAGAAGAATAACAAATTTTAAGCATTCCAAATATGCAAACTCTAAATTTCAGTAATAAACTCGTCATATTTGCACCATAAACTATTACTGTGCATTAAACGATTCATCAATAGACGTTTCAGCAGACTGACGATAATTGGGCAAAAACATTGCATACAAAACATTGCAAAATGCAAGCATCTCCAAAACGATGCGTAAAGTAAATTGAAACCAGATTCTTAAATGACTTTTTAGGTGGCTAATTGACAATTCATCATTCTTAAATCAACGTTTTTCAACTAAATGTTACCTGTTTGGAACAGCTTGAAACATTATTTTGGCCTACCAATGAACAGAAACCAGTTAAGTATAACTATCAGCGCAAAAAACGCCCTTTTTTCAGCAATATATTTCCTAGTTGCAGTAATAAATTGAAACGATACATCATAAACCGTTTCCTTAAACGATTCGACAATAGACGTATCAGCAGAATGACGATAGTTGGGCAAAAACATTGCATACAAAACATTGCAAAATGCAAGCATCTCCAAAACGATGCGTAAAGTAAATTGAAACCAGATTCTTAAATGACTTTTTAGGTGGCTAATTGACAATTCGTCATTCTTAAATCAACGTTTTTCAACTAAATGTTACCTGTTTGGAACAGCTTGAAACATTATTTTGGCCTACCAATGAACAGAAACCAGTTAAGTATAACTATCAGCGCAAAAAACGCCCTTTTTTCAGCAATATATTTCCTAGTTGCAGTAATAAATTGAAACGATACATCATAAACCGTTTCCTTAAGCGATTCGACAATAGACACGTCAACAACAATGATGACAAACGGACATAAACACGCCACCAAGAACATCATAAAATACGACACGGAAGTTTCTCAAGTGGTGTCATTTATATGGAAAAGCGCTGACGCGTAAGATAAATTGAAACTTGGCTGGCGCGTGACTTTTTCGGTGGCCAGGTCGCCATCCATCATTCTCTGGCTGGGAGGTCGCATGGCCAATACTAATCGCTCGTCCCCCTCTTTTAAGTACAGGTGTGTAATTAAATCAATTCGCTCTCACCTGTCGCTCAATCTTAAAGAGGATGATATAAAAAAAAACCTAAACACTCGTCGAAGACATTAGTCCGGGTGATTGAGTGAAGCCGGTGATTGAGAGAAAAGATGATGGAGGATGATGATGATGTTCTCCCATCAACTCTGAGAAGGGATAATGAACTCGGGAGTTGATAATGAACTGCCCTTGGTGGATTTGTTTTATCCGGAAGGGGATTTCACTTGGTGGTGTCGCTTGTCAGCCTGTTGATGAATTGTAAGTGAGCCCGAGGATATGTCTTTCCTGTGGACTACCATATCCAGTATTTTCTCGCTAAATTGAGTCATGTGAGACATAATGGGGTATGCTAATCAACTACTAGTATGGACTTATTTTTTAGTCTTTTATTCTGATGTGGTTTTTGGCAATAGCTTGTCCTTGTGTTGTAAATGAGACTAAGGACACGTGCTGATTGTCGTTAATTTTCTCACAAAATAGATTCATTGTTGAATACTGAGTGGTAATCTTGCTAATGGGTTTTGATGTATGCTTACAAATACTAACTTATAGAATCTGCTGTAGAATACCAGAGAGAGATGTAATGGGGTTTGTAAATCAACTACCAGAATCGATTTTTCTTTATTTCGTTGTGGTTTCAGAAAATTCGTTTGTCAGTGCGATGTTGTAAATGAACCCAAAGACATGTGCTGCTATAAAAATCCACTGATTGCAGTGGTGTCGTGAATTAGTGGATACGTGGGAACATGTGCTGACGGATACTGCCGTATCACATCTGCTTTAAAATACCAACGAGAGGTGCAAAGGGGATTAGTAATGAACTGTCCATTAGGAAATGTTGGATTTAGTTAATCCTATAGGGTCCCTTTTCTCACCAAATGTATTAAAATTGTAAAGTGCTGTATCACATATTAGTTGTATTAGGGAATTTAAAGTGGGCCTGAGGATATGGGCTTCTAGTTACTACAGTTCAAATGCTCACACAAGGGAATTCATAATGATAAGCCGTTTGTAAATGTTGGATTCGTTTTCATTCTACAGGGAATTTTGAAAATCCATATAAAATGGTTTCGACATTTTTTTTAATTTTTTTGTGAGTGATTATATGCATAACGATGCATTTAACATCATGATTATCACCACAATTATCAAAATTGTTATTATTTTTTCCTTTTTACTGTTGAGAATTTCTGCGGTGGTGTTTTGGACAACCACAATTATACATGCTCATCAATCAAATTTGCGTTTACGAAACTTATATTTGAAAAATATATTTTAAATAGCCTAGCTTTTGTATGTACTTTCTGAGTTACGGTGCTATGGTAAAGATAAAAGGAAATAACAATAATAATAATAACTTACACTTGATGTAAAATTTTATTTTTCTGATGTTCAGCAATTTATTCCTAACATGTTTAACAAATTAGATTTTTAAATTACTTAACACAAATATAAACATATTTTTGGATCAAAATGTCTGCAGACTAAGTTTGGTTCCAACCAGTTGGAATTCGAAAAGTGTAGTTATAAGCAGTTTTTAAACAAGAAATACGTTTCCAAACATTTTTTGAATCGCATTGCTTAAACCCAGTAAAGAGACAACAAAAATCCCAAACACCAAACAGTCAGAACTGAATTGTAAAACGCGTAAAATTGAATAAGAGTTCCGAAGGAAGCGCTATGCCAACAGTGTGTCTTGTTTGTTTTTAAGAAGATAAAAACCTTCAAGTGTGTCATTCACTTGTAGACGTTTTATTAAGAGACAGGTACATGTGGAGGTTTCTCTCGGTAAAAGTTTTAACTGCCAACATCGACAAAATTCTTTGGAAAATCAACTTTAAGAGGGACTGCTAGCCTGTTCCTGCTTCATAGACATAATATACAGCCACAATATCAGCCGAAATATTATTACTTTAGAACACATTAATTTTTTAATTTTTATACAAGGTGTAACAACAGTAATAAAAGACAAAGAACTGAATTTGAATGGAAAATAACTGGGTGTTTTTACAAATAAACTTTATATATATATATATATATATATATATATATATATATATATATATATATATATATATATATATATATATATATATATATATATATATATATATATATATATATATATATATATATATATATATATATATATATATATATATATATATATATATATATATATATATATATATATATATATATATATATATATATATATATATATATATATATATATATATATATATATATATATATATATATATATATATATATATATATATATATATATATATATATATATATATATATATATATATATATATATATATATATACATACACATACACATATATATACATACACATACACATATATATACATATACATACACATATATATACATACACATATATATACATATACATACATATACACATATATATACATATACATACATATACACATATACATATATATATATTGATCTGCTCCGAGAACTAACATCACATACAAGAGTGTGGGAGATCTGCATCCTGACATTCGCTGCCCCCCATTCCAATGAGAAGGGTTTGTTCACTTATTTACATTATGAAACAGGGGCCTACTGACCACAGGGTTGTATGGTACAATCACCGGGCCTATCAATGTCTATAAAAAATGGGTTGGTCCCGTACGGAATATATAAACTAGCTTGAAATACTAGTTAGTTTCCATTTCAATTTTGTTAATGAACTTTTTTTAATGTTGTTGTACCTGGTATAAAAATTCATACATCATGTATTATATTTTTAGAGCATAGACAAGCTGACAGTCATTCGTTACGTAGTTATTGTACAGTGTACTGAATTTATGCAACATGCATCAAATTGCTTTAATGTAATGTAGGATTACAGCGGGTTTAATGAACGTGGGATAGAAAAGATTTTAATCTTCAATTATGAATTGTAAAAAGTAAAATCTTGCGCTTTGTTGATGTCAGTTCTGTCCATTCTCGTTTTACCGATTATTTTTTACTTTCAAGTAAAAATTAATTTTTACTAAAACTACTGTTATCCACAACAAATCGTATATATTTCCCAATTGAATTTTCGAAAGATCATTTTTGAAAGAGTACTTCATTATTTAAAGATTAATAAATAAATCATGCTTTTTATTAGAATAAAATTTGATGTTTCGAAACTAAGTTTTGCATACTTCGGTATCTGGATCTGGTGGAATAAGAAGGCCTACTAAGCAGTGCGTGTATTAAAAACAATGTATATGAAAAGCTCAAATTTTATAGATTGGGAAAGACCAAAAATAATTTATATTCAAATCAAATTACTTTAAACGAAACAATGCATTTATTGCAAAAGAAAAAGGATACAAATTATTATTATTTTTATAAATTTTTAGGTAACATAACACAACTTCAATTTTGTATAAAAGTTGAGAAAAAATAATTTAAAATAGAAGCATAAATAATACGAAAATATAAATGCAATCCTAAATAAAGGCAGTAACAAATAATGCAAGCTGGATTTAAGAAAATGAGGGATTCAAATTTAATGTTTAGATATTATGCATAAAAAAGAAATGAAATATATTTACCTATTATTAAAATAAGTAAAAATATTGAATGCTTCAATTTTTAGTGAAAGAAATAGAATTAATTAATAACAACATTAAATTTCAATATAAACGCTGCATATTTCATTCTAAAAAAAAAACTATTCCTTATAAACAGACTTTAGTATAATAAAAATAAAAAAAATCCATAATATGCATTGCCAACTTTTATATAAAACTTTTATATACAAAATGTAATTGCAACTCATTTAAGCAATTTGAGCTCCTAACGAGCTTTTATATGTACAACATAATGAATATTTTAAAGCTATGTAATGAGCTAACGTAATTTATTTTGAAAAATAAATAAAAAGTGCTCATTTTGAAAGTCAATGTTTTGAGTAATGTAAAAAGTTTTCCGTATTAAATCAATAGAAACTTACTGTAATGTTTCAAACTAATACAGAATGTAATGTTTTTTATTCCGTGTAACATGCAAGGCTTTAAATTAATAAGATTGAGAACTGATTTTAGTATTAAAGCATAAAAATTACGTTGTAATTGTTTTTAAAAAAATTAAATATACTTAAATATGCCAGTTTATTAATAAAATATTTGTAATTGTTGTTTATTCCATTCAAGCAAAATGTTACGCTGCATTTTTATTCAATATTAAAAGTTTTAATGCTGTTGTGACAGAAACATTATATTGAAGACGAATTAGTAAAATAATCATCTTTTTAATTAATGGTTTTAGGGTAATTCTTGGTAAATACAATTTTATTGTACATTTTAGACTATATATGAACCAACTCAAAATAACAGTTTATATCTTTAAATTTCAATAATATATGCGATTTAGTTCAGTTAAAATACATAGTTATGTAAGTAATTATAGATATATGGATTCATAGGTAAATGCATCATGTGACTAAGCATTTGACTTTTTTTTTAAAGAAAATACATAACTTTAATGAGTATAATAAAAAATCTTAATTCCTGTCATAAAAACAAAGAATATCTTTCAGAAATCACTAATGATTGATTACTAAAGCTAACAACAGTATTACAAAACTCACTGTATTGTTAAGACATAATGAAAGTTTGTCACGAAAACTGGGAAAAACGATGTGTAAATCAAGTAGTAGTTTTTAAATGTCTTTCCCATCAATCACAAACGTGTTAACAACATGTTGTCAATGGATCATTTACCTGCAACACAGGACAATTAAGTTTACGCCACTATTTCTACACCATCCCATTCTTAGAGCTATTTGCCCAAACTGCATTGTGATATACATTTAATACGAGTTTTTAATTTGGTGTTAAAAATATACGTTTGAGCATCGTATTTAATTAGTAGATTTAGTATAAAATATAAAATTATTGGGAAAATTTATGTTTTTGCAAAATATATTGTAATAGTGTCATGTTATTGGATCAATTTATGTATAGCGTAATATTTTGTAAAAATATAGGCTTAACTTATAAATATAAAATTTAAAAAAAAAAAACGTATAAGTATGTCTTCATATTATTTGAGAAATTCGTGTGTATTATAGTTATTTGGGTATTTTTTTATTGGATCAACTAATGAAAAAAAAAAAAAAAAAAAATTGTAAAAGGGATTTCAATTTCATCATATTATTTGAGCAATGGAAATTATTTGTAAAATGTACTATTGGAGTAACTTATGAATGCACCAGTTTTACAGTTTAGTATTAGTATTTCATCATACGAAAAGAAGAATGTATAAGTATCGTAATTATAATTAAAATTAGTTTTATATTATTATAATATAAGAACTTATTGTGTACAGCTAGCATTACGTTTAATTCAGTAAATAAATATTATATATGAGACTATGCAATAGTCTTTGTAAAAGACCTTTCTTTCATCACATTTTTAAAATTATTTATTTTAAATTGATTTGTAAAATAACAATAAAAAATGTAATAATGAAGTTTGACTATGCATCATTATTTACTATACACATGAACTGCTATGAAAATCAAAGCAATGCCTTTCAAAACTTTCCATGATCAATAAACTATTTCCTTCAAAAAGATCAAAGATAAATTATCATTTTGATAGAAGTTCGCAAATTGTTCACTTACTGTAAAGTTAGTTACTTAAAAGTTAGTTAACGTGTTGTTAAAACCCATTTATTTTTTCTTAAACATAAAAACTTTTTCCAATTCTTTACCATAAAATTTCATCACATTTGCACATAAATGCCTAAGCACGCGACATTAAGCATTTCGCAAAACAACGAAATTTAATTTTACGAGGAAATGGCATTATAACACTTTGAATGTCTTAGAAGAAAAAAAAAATGTAGCATGAAATTA
Source organism: Linyphia triangularis (assembly GCA_963978545.1). NCBI lineage: Eukaryota > Metazoa > Arthropoda > Arachnida > Araneae > Linyphiidae > Linyphia > Linyphia triangularis. Next base: position 92,550,706 of record OZ021727.1, read on the forward strand.
TTTCAGACAATTGTACTTCACGATGCTTATTTTTTTTGTGTGTGTAAAAGTTTCGCAAATAATGACTTGTCTGTTCACTTCCTTGTGATCAAGATCACCCTTTTCTCTATCTGTTTGTTTTTATTTAAAGTTTCCACTGTTTGATTCTCGGAAAATGGTCATGCTTTGAAGAGTTTTTATAAAAAAAAAAATAATCAAGTTTGTCAATTCCCACGGAAAGTATTCGTTACGGCTGAAGCTAATTCCTGTAATTTTATTTAAACATACATTTCCACGTTATACACCCTTCAATTTAAGTTCGTTTGTAACTTATACCTCGATAGATCATTTAAGCCGTATCATGAAATTGTACATTATTTATTTAATTTAAGCCGTATCTTGAAATGGTACATTATTTGTTTACTTGCTTTTGGTATACGTTTAAAAATGTTAAATGTGTGATAATGTTACAATTATGACACTTTTGATCGTGTAAGATATTTTCTGAATACGTATTTCAATATTAAAAATATGATAGTAAATACTTTTCTATATATGGAATTAAGCGTTAAGAGTATGATTCTCTACTAGAATAATTATTTAAATATTAAAAGTCTGATGATAAATATCTTTCTGAATACGTATTCAAACTTTAAAGAGTGATAATAAATATAAATGCGAATACGTAGTCAATTGATAAAATCTGATTACAAATATTTTTTAAGTACTTATTCAAATTTTAAACATATATATATATATATATATTTACAACTGCACAATTACTTGTTAAGATAAATTGCATTGAAAAAAAATAGCGTCTTAAATATATACGCTTAAAGGCTAGAGTAATGAAACATTATGTATTTTTTAGTAATTTTAAAAAGATAATTAAACTTTATAAGTTTACAAAAACTTATTTTTGCTTAAACTTAAGTTTACAAAGTTTATTTTTAAAGTTTACAAAAAAAAAAAAATTTTGAAAATGTGGAAATATAAATTTATTTGCTCAGTAAGCAAAAACTTATCTTGATCTTTATTTTCTAAAATAGAGATAATTAGATAAAGAATAAAGGTTATTTGGTGAATAAAAAAACCGGCAAATTTGTACATAGGTCCTTTTGTAAGAAAGCGCAGGTAGATGATTCTGCGAAACATTCCTTTGTAAAATTAAAAACAAACATAAAATATTGTTATCTCGAATTGTTATGATATGTTAAGTTATGTATGAGTATTGTGTCATTAAATGTTGTTATTGAACAATCTTTTTGTAGTAAAATTCTGCATCAAAATAACAAAAAAAGCGTACCTATATATCGAATTGCTCTTTTAATTAATTGAAGTGTTCGTTACGGCTCATTAATTTTAGATAACACTATTTCGCTGTATCAACCATGTTTTTCACTGCATCAACCATGTTACGTAATCACGATTTTTCTTTTTTTTACGACACAGATTATCTTTTCAAAACCTATTCTCTTCATTTTTTTACATTACTAATTTAATATTCATAAGCACAATATAAGATTAAATCAATAAGTTTGAGGCAGCTACATTTAAATTTATCAATAGATAACTTTTAATTGTTTATTCAGACAGTTTCATACGGGAAAAAATAAATTCCTGCGTATATTTCTCACAAATAAGCACCGGTGATGAGGTGTTAGGTAATAGTTTATACCATTCATATAAGGAATATTTAGCACCAAACTTCCCCTTATTGCACAATTTGAAACCGAATTGCAATAGTTCAAAACAATTTTTCGAACACAAAGAAAACACTTCAGAATTTTATTTCCTTTAAATAATTTAAATGCTTTCAAATAATTTTTTTTAAGCTCATCTGAAAGGATATTCATTGGAAACAATTTTATTGTTGGTATTACGATTAAGTCATATCACTAATGCAGTTTCTAGAAAATCAATGGGTTGGTTGTTTTCAGATTATCTGGTGCCGTCAGCAACACGAGGGCTATAATGCGCCGAAACATTCGTCATTAGACAAGCCAACATATATTTACGAACACCCATGCCTAAGATGGGACTCGGAACCCGTAACCTCGCGGTCTAGAGGCTAGCACGCTAACCACTATACAGTTTGGTCGGCAGAAAATCAATGGGAATGAATATAGTATTACAAAATATGTTTTTATATTAAATCACAATATAATTAGATAAAACTTCTTCTTAAAATTATTATTGTTTTAAGGACAACTTGTTTCGAAATTACTGATGATTACGTTACCATCATATGTTATGAGAGAAGTAGAACAAAAAGCATTTTTGTCTAACTTATAGTATACGTTTTTTTCTTTTGCACATTTTTCAGTTCTTCGATGAAATGTCACATAGTGGGCCCTAAATAATTGTATGGAGGCAAGGAAGGAATTGTATGTGAATCAAAGGCCCTGATGAAGATTCTAAGATCAAGTCACTGCTTGCAATTTGTATCCAAAAAATAATATTCAAACCAAACAATTATTGTTATCAATTCAAACAATTATTGAAATAAAATCCAAGAATTTTCTTAAGCTTTAACAGTAAATCCTATGAGGCTTAAAATGTAGAAAAATTATAAAAGTATCATAGTAAACGTTGAAATAAATTTAAATTTTTTTTTTTTTTTTTTTTTTTTTAAATTTATTACAAAGAAAAAATGTGTCTGAACAAGAATTTGAATTACTGAAGCAGAAAAAATTGTACCTATTCATTTACATTTTTATTAGTGAAAAAAACCGAAAAAAGATAATAGTTTAATAATTTAACGGGTAAAATCAGGGAATGATTTCTTTAAAGTGTTTGTTATCTTTAATTGAATATTTCAAAATTAATACCTTTGCCAACACTGAAAGTTTAAATTTTTCAGATAAGAAAAACAACGACTTTAAGATTTGTCACATTTTTAGAGAGCATAAAATGCTTTTTTTTACTAATCATTATTTAAGAAGTTCCATGACTCTGCAAACCTTGATATAAGATTATTTTTCTTCCTCTTGAAAACCAATGGATTTTTGAAGACATTTTCAAGGGCTTGAACAGACCTTAATAAAAACAATTGCTTTTTAAATGTTATGAGTATTGTATCTCGTGTTAAAATAACAATATAGGTTTGCCAGGGCTAATACAAATCCTTACACAATATTTTTGCAGCATATCAGATTATTTATTTTAAGTGGTTTTCAGAAACTATTTAAAAGAAATCTTAGTCAAGTCTGATTTTCAAATGTCATAAATCTTAATTTTCGAGTTAAAATAGCAATGCAATCAGGATTTTCGTGAACATTTTTCGAACACTTTAAAATATAAATTTTCCACGTATTTTTCGGAAATTACTACATAACAAACCTTAAAATAACATCTGATTTCTAATTATTACGAATTATAATTTTGAAATTGAAATAACAAAACAATCAATCTCTTCAAGGATATCAATCCATGACAAACATTGTTTAATCACTTCAAAATAAAGTTTTTCTAAGAGGTTCTGGGAAACTAGTACAAATTTTAAAAGAGTAATTTTATTTTAAATTATTATAAAATGTATCGGTCGTATTGTATTAACAATACATTCAAGGTTTTTATGTGCCAAGATGAATCTTTAAAACTATAACGAAACAATGACAGCAAAAATGTCCATATTTTTATCAAAATGAGTTACACTAATCTTTACGTGTAATTTTCCCCAGAGGTATTTATATGAAAACTATTTAACCTTACTATTAACTATTTAATTACTTAACTACTTAACTATTACCTTGAAAACTATTTAACAGCGAAAATAAATACGCCCATATAAATTTAAAAATCCTAAATCTAGTTTTTTTTCATGATATAAATCGTAATTTAAGGATTCATTAAATGAATCATGACTAAATTATTCATTATGTAAAAACATACTTGTGCCATTAGGTTGACTTTTTATGTCACTCAGCTAATTGATTTTAATGCAATGTATTGATTTTTAACTGAGTGAGTTGATTTTTACGCCGCCATTGAATTAATATTAGTGCATTGTATATAAATATTTATCTCAATGGGATGGCTATTTACATCATCAGATTGATATTTCTGGTATTGAATGCAATTTTTTTTAATGTCATAAAAGTATCTCAGGGTGAATCAGAGAGGGTAAATATGCAAATAGCTCTCATTAGTGTTTCTCTTAAGGGGAGTAGGTACCCAAAAATTTATAATAAATCAATTTTTAGTTTATTAAAATTTGACTTTTTCCCTTTAAAATGATACCTCATTTGTAATAATACCTCATTTAGAAGTATTTTTAATAATTTTTGGAAGAAAAAATTTTGAACTATAAGTGTAAGTAATGTTTTCTTTAAAATGCGTTTTTCTCAAAACTACAATTTTCATTACTCGTGTACCTTTTTCTCAGAAACTGCGCAAGCTATCTACCTAAAATTTTTATCACATATTCATTTTATGTATCTGTATTTACTGAAGTAAGGTTTTGTTATTATTTTAAAAACTTTTTTTGTTCTGGCTTATTTTGTCAAAAAAAAAAAAAAAAAACTTGCGATTTTTAATAAATTTGAGCGACTTACACGATAATTCATTAACAAAAAATGCATTATAATTAAAACAAAACTTCAGTAGAATAACAAGTGTCTGCTAAATGAGATGAAAAAAGGTTTAGGCTTCTATATCAAGTATTTTCAGAGAAAAAGGTACATGAGTAATGAAAAATGTCGTTTTGAAATAAATGCATTTTAAAGAAAAGCTTATTTACACTAATAGTTCATATTCTTATCTTCAAAAAATTTTTAAAAATACTTCTAAATGAGGTATTATTACAAATGAGGTATCATTTTAAAGGGAAGAATTTAAATTTTAATAAACTATAGTAAACTCAAAATAAATTTTTTTATAAATTTTTGGGTACCAACATCCCCTTAAGTGATCCTATTGAGAGTGACTATTCCCATTTCAACGTACACGAATAACAACTCTTTCAACTTACCCTGTTGTTGCTTCCTGGTCGTTTTCTTCTCCTTCATCCATGGGTATTCGGGCACAGACACGGCCGCACCACCTCCTCTCTCTGCGGCATCCAATGGAGGCGGCGGGCCCCTGCTCTCGCTTCCGCCGCCACTCATGGCGAAGGACGGTTCGTGGGGCAGAGATGTGAGAAACTCCGCCATCGAAGGTTGACTGTTGATGAATCCACTCTCAACAACCTCCATTCATGAGATCGGATGACGTACCACTGATGAAGAGTAAATTACCGAGATAATACAGTCTCCTTATCTTACATCACTGATCACACAGTTATGTCAGTTGGTAATCAGAGTAAACGTTTGGTATCACTATGTCTATAAATGCGTTACTTTCAGTGATACATTTGAAATTAAAAGGCAACAAAAGTGTGAGATGTCAATCGTGGACACGTTCCATCACAATGTGTAGATTGGTAATGTTAAAAAAAACTTTCTGTTTCTTTGATGATGTTTGTAAATAGGTCCGCTTTATGGATTGCACTTGACGAAACTGTTCAGAAAGGCTTTCTTAATCAAAATGTATTAGTTTAACTGATAGCGTTAGGAACGAGTTCGTTTCACTGATGATGTTAGTAAACGTGTTTGTTTCAGGAACGAAATGAAAAAATGCGAACGTTTCACTGATTACTGGACATTGAAACGCACTATTCTTTAATGAAAATTTACCAGTTTAGTTGATAATCGTAGAAATGCATCCGTTTTGCTGGGAATACTAATAAACGTTTCCGTTTCACTGAAATTGTTAATTAATCACAACAATAATAACAACAACAACGGTAATTCAGTGGCAGACGAAGAATGAACGGTTCGATACAGTCCACACACGTGCAGAGTCACTATCAGAAAACGCGTCTAATTCACTGACGATACAAACTGACGCGTCCGATTCACAAACACACCGTCAATTCGCATACAACACAAACACAGTATATCACGTGGGGGGCTCGCGGCCCCCTGAAAGATCCACTCAGTCGATCCAACTAACTCCTCAACCACCATCGGCGTCGTGTGCCGTCGACAACTAGAGACGGAAAAGCAGCATTTCGGATGATAACGAAATCTGACCATTTCTGTTGCGTCACGTGGGGGAGCCCGCGTCCAATCAGAGCGAGGCAGCGCGCCTTTGATCCCCCCGCTGCTGCTGAAAATCTCTATTCTCCACCCCCACCACTTCACTTCAGTTTTTTTTTGTTTGTTATCGTTTGCTGTTCTCTCCTTTTAGTCCTTTTCTCTCTCTCAGGGATACGGTAAAAGAGGAGAAAACGGGAAAAAATTAAAAGGATTCCGCTCTTCTTCGCTTTAATTATTTTCTTTTCTGCTTGCTTTCTTCACCTATTCGCGTACGATTTTAAGGGGGGGAGGGATTTTTCTCTGCGTAGAAAGTGCATTTCATTAGCTAAACAGATTGCTTTTGCCTTTTTAGAAAAGAGGGGGGGGGGGGGTCGTTGGTCTGTTTTGGGAGTTTTGTCTTCTGCAGAGTTGGTTAATTGGAGTGTGTGTGTGTGATGGGGAGAGGGGGGGGGGATTTTTTTTTACCGTTTAAAGTGCAAAAGGGTGCTTTTGAAGAAGTCGTATAGATGGTGTCGTATGTTAATTGAAGGGCTAATTTGAATTGGGAATGCGTTATAAAAGTTGTTTCTTGTACAAAAAGAGAAGTTCATTAAAAGGTACTTAGCGAATACAGAATACGTGTATAATACAAATATATAAATGAATACAGAATACAAATATATAAATGAATACAGAATACAAATATATAAATGAATACAGAATACAAATATATAAATGAATACAGAATACAAATATATAAATGAAGAATTGTATTGTAATTTATTAATTTAGCATATTATTCGTATTAAACGGAAAACAGTTGAATTTTTTTCACTGCTGCAAGACATGAAGGTAGCTTAAAATAATTTACAGATATATAAAATTTCTATTATTTTAAGGATGCAAAATCGCTATTATATTTTCAGAAATAACAAGCTTTATTTGTGATCACTAGTGATATTGCCAAAGTTCAATAAATTTTCATTTAGGTTAATTTGAAATGCTAAAAAGTTTGTATACATATTTATTTTTTCAATTAGCTAAAGCGATTGTTTTAGCCTTTTTTTCTCCTTTTTTTTTTCAAGGAAAAATAAAAGGGAGAAGGTGGGTGGGGAGAGATTGAGAGAGGTACACAAATTAACCTGTGTTTAGAATTTTATTTTTCTGTGAAGTAAAATAATTGGAGAGAGAGCGTTCTCTATTGATTAAATATATTTGTTTGAAATGCTTTTATCAATTTGCAATACACAATATTTATTGCAAAAAGTTTTCATAACATATTCCTATCCAGTTCCCCTTTTGAAGATATTATCTCATTACATACAAATTACTTATCTATGCTCAATTTATCACAGTTTATAAACTCTGGAATCCATCTTTCTAAACCCAATCTCTTATATTCTTCCATTACTTTACATGCAACGTACTTCTTACAACACATACCCAGGGCTTTATATGTCTTTAAATCCTGCATCTATCTGATAAAAAAAAAAAATCGTTATAGAATTCTTTATATACACACACTTCTTTAAAAAAGAAAACTACGCTTTTTTCTGAGATCGGAATTTTTTACAATATACTACAAAGATTTTTTTTTCTGTGCTTAGTTTAAAATATAATATATCTGATTCCACCACAAATTTCCTTGTTAGGAACTATTACAAAGTTCTATTTTTAAGAATATATATATATTAAGAACCGTTTAGAAATCACATCTTTAAAGTGCATTCTTACTACTCTTTTTTAAAAAATCTCTTACAATTTACTCTCATCATTTTTTCCTTTAAAGCGTTTCTTTTACAATACATACCTATTATCTCTCACTCTCTTCCCCCTTACTCTAAAAATTTAGCTCATTTCTCTCCCCCCCCCCCCCCCCTTGCCGACCAAACGGTATAGTGGTTAGCGTGCTAGCTTCTAGACTGCGAGGTTGCGGGTTCGAGTCCCGTGTTTGGCATGGGTGTTTGTAAATGTATGTTGGCTTGTTTAATGACGAATGTTTCGGCGCATTATAGCCCTCGTGTTGCTAACGGCGCCCTCACACACACGTTTTACAATGCATTATCACAAAATTTCCAAAATACGATAAAAAATCACGCCTGAACAACTTTATAAATTCTCGTGTTCAATATAATCCCATCATTTTCTGATCAAAAAATTTCTTTATTACAATATACTGAAATAACATTATCGTTAAAAAAAATTCCGCCAGTACAATACACACCAATAATTTTTTCTCAGCAACATAATCTCATCACTTTCTGTTCACCAAAAAACCACCCCCACAAAAACACTCTCGCCAACCAAAACATCTCCCATCCATCCAACACCCAACAGAGTCAACAAAACACGACAAGTGGATGATCAAAAAGCGACGTTTTTCCGACGTTTAGTCGACGTCTCTGCAACAACGTTCGCAGGTGAAAGCCACACGCAATGACATTATCACAAAACGTTTTGCAATGCATTATCACAAAATTTCAGAAACTACTCTAAAATTTCACACCTGAACAACTTTATTAATTATCGTGTTCAATATAATCCCATCATTTTCTGATCAAAAAATTTATTTTTTAATAATATACTGAAATAACTCTATGCTTAAAAAAAAAAATCCGCCAGTACAATACACACCAATAATTTTTTCTCAGCAACATAATCTCATCACTTTCTGTTCACCAAAAAACCACCCCCACAAAAACACTCCCGCCAACCAAAACATCTCCCATCCATCCAACACCCAACAGAGTCAACAAAACACGACAAGTGGATGATCAAAAAGCGACGTTTTTCCGACGTTTAGCGGACGTCTCTGCAACAACGTTCGCAGGTGAAAGCCACACACAATGACAACCGACCGCCTCCTACAACTAGACGGATAGAGAAGGGGCCTGTCTGTTGGCTCTTTCAAGCTTTCACTGCCAAGAAGACTGATGATCGCCGAACAGTCATTAATTTCATCTCTCTTCTCCAACCCCCCCCCCCCTTCTCCCCCGTGGAATCACGCCGCAAATCGCCCTTCTCTCTGCTTTTCGAAAACCATTTTTGCACGCATCAGTCTATGACCAGATTCGTAACACGCGGGACATGTGTTGCGGTTTTTTTTTTTATCATTATTATTTACTATCCAGGCAGTGCGAGAGTTAGAGTTATTAATGCTGCGATGACGAATATTTTTTTTCGGTCAGATGACAAGGAGGCAGTACCTGAACTAGCACCTTTATCTCTTCAACCCCAGTAAATCAATGAGAGGTCAATATGTGATGTCAAAAGGAAGGGTATGGATAGGTGGGGAGTTAAGTTGAGATTTTCATGGTGTAAGAGCTATACTACGCTGCAATGAGGAATATTTTTTTTTCTGTCAGATGACAAGGAGGCAGTACCTGAACTAGCACCTTTATCTCTTCAACCCCAGTAAATCAACGAGAGGTCAATATGTGATGTCAAAAGGAAGGGTATGGATAGGTGGGGAGTTAAGTTGAGATTTTCATGGTGTAAGAGCTATACTACGCTGCGATGAAGCATATTTTTACGGTCAGATGACAAGGAGGCAGTAACTGAACTAGCACCTTTATCTCTTCAACCCCAGTAAATCAACGAGAAGTCAATATGTGATGTCAAAAAGGTAGGGTATGGATAGGTGGGGAGTTAAGTTGAGATTTTCATTGTGTAAGAGCTATACTACGCTGCGATGAGGAATATTTTTTTTTCGGTCAGATGACAAGGAGGCAGTACCTGAACTGCCTTTATCTCTTCAACCCCAGTAAATCAACGAGAGGTCAATATGTGATGTCAAAAGGAAGGGTATGGATAGGTGGGGAGTTAAGTTGAGATTTTCATGGTGTAAGAGCTATACTACGCTGCAATGAGGAATATTTTTTTTTCTGTCAGATGACAAGGAGGCAGTACCTGAACTAGCACCTTTATCTCTTCAACCCCAGTAAATCAACGAGAGGTCAATATGTGATGTCAAAAGGAAGGGTATGGATAGGTGGGGAGTTAAGTTGAGATTTTCATGGTGTAAGAGCTATACTACGCTGCGATGAAGCATATTTTTACGGTCAGATGACAAGGAGGCAGTAACTGAACTAGCACCTTTATCTCTTCAACCCCAGTAAATCAACGAGAAGTCAATATGTGATGTCAAAAAGGTAGGGTATGGATAGGTGGGGAGTTAAGTTGAGATTTTCATTGTGTAAGAGCTATACTACGCTGCGATGAGGAATATTTTTTTTTCGGTCAGATGACAAGGAGGCAGTACCTGAACTGCCTTTATCTCTTCAACCCCAGTAAATCAACGAGAGGTCAATATGTGATGTCAAAAGGAAGGGTATGGATAGGTGGGGAGTTAAGTTGAGATTTTCATGGTGTAAGAGCTATACTACGCTGCGATGACGAATGTTATTTTTTTCGGTCAGATGACAAGGAGGCAGTACCTGAACTAGCACCTTTATCTCTTCAACCCCAGTAAATCAACGAGAGGTCAATATGTGATGTCAAAAGGAAGGGTATGGATAGGTGGGGAGTTAAGTTGAGATTTTCATGGTGTAAGAGCTATAATGGTGTGAAACTCGTACGTCAACTTTCCACAGTCATCAACATGGGCGCCCGCAGGAATATTTGCAAGGGGGTGCAAGACAAGATTTTTATCAAAATCGTTAACTTTTTTAGAAATGTTAATAATAATGTATTATAAATTATACTCTTTGAGAATAGTTAATAATTCATGGTATATATTTTTGAAAGCGCAACCCTGTTAAAGCGAAAAAAATATTAAAATATATATTTTTAATGATTTGTTTATCATCAAACTAGATCTCACGGCATTCACGAGACAGTGCTTAGAATAGAGGAACTCGAAGATGCAAAAATACAGAAGAGTAAAAAAAAATTTATTTCTTCCAAGTTTCGGATATAAGGGGGAAAAAATCAAAATGAAACACGAAAGCAGTGTAGGAATATGTTCAATGGAATTCTAAAAATAGATTTCAAGATAGTATATCTGATGATTTCAAAAACAAAACATTTTCCTAGAATTTTGAGAACTACACAGAAAATGATTATACAATAAAAGGAATAAATACTTCTACTCATCAGTCTCTAATAATCATAGATAACTAGCGCCAGAAAATCGTCACGCAAGTATCTATAAAAAAGGAAAGGAACAAATGACTAAATTAATAGAAAAAATAAATGCTCATTGTAATATAAAAGTACAAACGGCTTATGCGCTTTTTTTATCTTGGAATTTACATCTTTTCCCTCATTTTCTTTAAATTTTCAAGAGCCAGGGGCGTGAAAGTGCACCTCCTTGCACCCTCGTGGGGGCGCCCATGATCATCAAGATGATTAATAACAATTTATGCCTGATCCGCTCACTAAAAAGTTCATTGCTACGTTAACCCTCATTAATAGAAGAACCCCTATCATGAAACAAATACAAAGTATCTCTTTAATACAATAATGCAACAGCTCTTCCACGCCCTTCTAATCCTTCGAAAAAGTTTTCTAAACTCTTACTATTTAACCTTTTACAGGTAATAGAACAGATACAGTTATACAACACCACCTTCCCCCCCCTCCCCCCGAACCATTTCCGAAAAAAACCCTCCAATCCCAGTGAAACCAAATTTTTTTTTAATGAAAAGCAAAATTAGAAGGCCAAAACTACTTATGTGTCGAATTTCAGAGTTCTACGCTTATTACGAGTCATTTTCTATATTTTATTATTAGGGATGATAGTTGTTTCGAAGAAATATAAATACAACACTTAAAAGTGAAAACTTTTGAGTTTCACTAAATTAAAACTATTTTTAAATAATAAATAATAAATATAATAAATAGTATTTTAAAGTAGCTTACAAAATCCCTAGGACCTAGGACCTTATTTTCACTTTCTCAGTATATCTTGTTCCCTTCATTTCCGGTCGACGTCGTCCCATTCCTTTTTAAAGTGTCACCATGGCTAAATTTGTTTAGTTTAACGACACCTGTACTGTAAATCAAACAAGTTACAAAAGACACATAGTTTAGGACGTACTATGAAATTTATTGCTTCCTGTCGATGAAACGGACATGAATGTGAAAACATTCCGATCTTCACTGACCCATCTATCTTGCAGTCTGAATCCTTTCACCGGTATCATATTGCAGCAGTGAGTGACTGAAGTTGAGGCAATATATATCAAGTGGCACATGGTTTCAGTGTGGTATTTCCTTCGTCCGGTTCGGGATCTGTTTGGTGAGTGGTTGTAAATGGGATTGAGGGATTGCTTGTCTTTAGCTGCCCTATTCACCCAGTCCCATTCTTTCAGCTGTACATTCCTTATAGTGAGAGAGGCGACTGCAATTTTTGGACCCCATCGAACATCATTGTGAATTTTTTATTGAAATTGGAGAAAAGTTATTAGATTATGAATACACTGGTCTGCCTTGGCAAAAATGGCCGAAACTGATCAAAAATCGACTTGGAAACAGTTGAACTAAAATCCGATTGTCAAATATGTCATAACTTGCCAAAAAGGCAAGGCAACAAACTTTTTCGTCTGACAACCCACTGCACTTTGATTTTCAATGAGAAAAAGCGCAAACGATTTCTGATCTCTGGCTCGGAAAACTTTTATCTTTTAAAAGTAAGCCAAATTGGCGACATCAGTTACGTCATCAGTGACGTAATGTTTATTGCCAACTTGGCTCCCTTTTAATAGATGCAAGTAGGCCGTCGCCAGATATCTGAATCGTCTGCAACCTTCATAATTGAAAATTAAAGAGTGAGGGTTGCCAAATAAAAAAAAATGCTCCTTATTTGGCAAGTTATGGCGCATTTGGCAATTGGATTTAGTTCAACTTATTAAAAGTCGATTTTTGACAAGTTTCGTCTATTTTTGCCATGGCAGACCAGTAGATTCTTAATCTACTCACTTTTCTCTAATGTCTAGAAAAAATTCAGAATGATGTTCGATGGGGTCCAAAAATTACAGTCGCCTCTCAATCTATTACTGAAATAGTATTTCTAAACGAAAATTTTCAATAAATAGAACAATATAACATAAGGTCAGTATGAAAGTTTGAAAGGAAAATGTTTGTACTTTGGTTTCTGTAGTATATAAAAGTAGAGAGAAATTTATACAATGGCTTTAAAGCGCGGACACACACCAAAAAGGCACGGCTACAAGTCTCCCTTTTGATGAATGTTGAAAGGCGCTATCGGTCAGTTTGAAAAGAACGTTCACACACAAAACTACAAATGCGTAAAACTACAAATTGAAAAGTGTTTCCATGTCTGTGAACAGTAAAATTCTAGAACAGATCGCTCTTCTATGTCCAGATTTTTGTATGCCAATCAGTAAAGCCAAATAGCAAAGCAACGAGGATTTCTTTAAAGTAGAACATATGTGGAAGGTACCTGCCATTGAAAAGTTCAGGTTTTTCATAAAATGCCAAAAAATACCTCTAAATATTTGGATTAAAACTCTTTGGGAAAAACTCTTTTTATCAAAATTCTTTTCCCCAACACCCAAAATCTAGTAAAAAATAATGCAAAAAGAGTGGGTAAATGAACCTCTTGCCAGCAATAAAAATCTTCATTCCTAATTATCAACTATCTTTGAATTACAATGAAATTTCTAAATAATGTTAACCTACATGAAGAAAAAGGACACACGAGCATACAGTGCTGGAAAAAACTTAAAGGTTAATTGAAAAACTTCGTTGTAACTAATTTGAATTGTAAGCACAATGTAAAAAAAAGGTTCCAAGTGCATTGATAAAAATATTACGAAAATTTAAATTACTTTTTATTTTAAACTTCATTTTTTTACATTTAGAGAGTTGGAGGAAATATTAAGGCTACACAGGACGTTATTGAAAAAAAAAATATTATAATCCAAAAGCTTTATCTTCTTTCGTTTAATTTAATCCTTCATGGTATCATAGAATATATATATATATATATATATATATATATATATATATATATATATATATATATATATATATATATATATATATATATATATATATATATATATATATATATATATATATATATATATATATATATATATATATATATATATATATATATATATATATACATATATCTATATTCTCTCAGCTTTATACAATGGCGATTTTAAGCTTACCTTAGATTTCGTAAGTTTTACCATTTCTTTCAATTTCCCGCTTCTCATAAATTTTCTGGTGCGTTAGGTCAGAGCTTCTTGATGACTAATAGAGACATTAAGCATCATTATCTCTCCAAATGTTATAAAAGGCGCCTCAGTTAATTAATTTTCTGCTAGAATGTATTGGTCGACGTCTGATGCAGGCTTTGTCTTCAGATAAGCAATTACGATTGTTCTTTTAATGGAGAAACTACGCCAGATCATCACGGTCCCTCCACCAAACTGACATTTCAAGATACAGAATAGTTCACTCCAAAGACCATGCCAGCAGTACCTAAAACCAACCGGTACTTACATAATAACTTTTTTTTTGTGGTCTGAAAAAACCATTGCCATTTGATTTAAGTTAGTCATTAAATCTAGCTTCTGTAACTATATTTATAAGTATATTTATAAGGCTGTTTTATTTTCTCTGCCTTTTTGAGGAAATTTTCAAGGCTTTAGAAATGGACAATTACTTTTGTCAACAAAAACGTTGTTAAGCTCGTCAATTTTGCGAAATTGTAAAAAAAAAAAAAAAAATTGAATTATTGGCTATTTTTTTAAAAGTTTGGTTAGGTTCAAATGAAATGCAAGTATAAAAACTTGAACAGTAAATTATGAACAATTTATTTCAAAACAGTAGCCAGTATTGTAGTTTAATAGAAAGTTGGACAATGTTCCTCCCTTCAACAGTTTTATATCAACATTTATGATTGAATTTTGTACTCAAAATCATGAAGGCATTTGTTGAGATATTATTAAAAAACATTTTCTTTTTTGTGTCAAATCCAACAACGGGCCCCACAGAAATAGAAAAAAAGGACATAAAACTAACTTCCGATTAGCAATAGTAAAAAAAAATATCTACTTTACCACGCCTCCAAATTTATTCAACATCTTCCATTTTAAATTTTAGCTCTTGTCTAAAGCATCATGGTTTTCGTAATAATATTTTGCCACACGAAGTTTTTGTAGAAATATTGTATTAGATCTAAACTGCATAAAGTACTGATGATTCCTCTTACAAGACCGAAACACATCAAGGCATTTAATTTCTACTGAATTTATTAACCAGTTAATGATTAACTAAAAAAAAAAAGTCCACGATAAGGCTAACCAGGGGCGAGAGCATTATTCGAAACAGACTCAAGTAACTCGTCAGTAAACAAACGCGAGAAGATCATCTGTAGTGTTGTGATTAGACGGTCAACATTTCACGCTTCCTTAGGGGGTGGACCGGCTACTGTTTCCGCTGAGTGTTTCTCACGGTCGCTTATCCACATATCAAGTTTACATTGCAATCCGTAAACTTTGTCCATCAACACCCCGTCTGAAATGCAATGTACTTGTTTAAATATCGGTCGCAATTGGGCACAAGTTGATTCAGTTATGCACAAGTGTGTGCACAAGTTTGAATAGTGTTTACAAATTTATAAAAACGTAAACAGTAAATTATGACCAATTTATTTCAAAACAGTGGCCAGTATTGTATAGTGTAATTGGAAGTTGGGCAATGTTCCTCGATTCACTTTTTTTTAATAATTTTTTTATGAACATTTATGATTGGATTTTGTGCTCAAAATCATGATGACATCTGTTAAGATCATATTAGACACATTATACAGTACATGTTGAAATTATACAGTACAAGTTCATTGAATGAATTGTGTGTTTACTCCCGGTTCTTTTCTGATCAAGTTTTTGACAAATATATGGTTAAATGATATTTTCTTACTTTAAGTACTGCTGCCAGGCATTTGATCTGGTAAGCTGTCTAGGATAAATTATATTAAATATTATTCCAATCTTATTTTATGCTATTATATGATAGTGACCAGAAAAGTTAATTTATTTCTGGTGCAATATATTTTGATATCAGATTTGCCTTCTTCTTCAACTAGAATTTTGCCGAATCGCAACTTAGTTTTTATTATATATCTAGATGAATATCGTCAAACCTATGAACTTGCTGGTGGAAAGAATACTATATTTAGGTTATCCTATGTTATCATAACAACTGCGCTTCTGAAAATAAAAATTTCAGGTCAATATTTAAAACTAAATTTTATTCTTTTGTAAATAAGGTTCACAACCAAAAAAAAAAATATAATTTATCCTTCAATATTTTGTTTGTATATTTTAATACAAATGATAAATGTAAAAACTACTCAATGAAATACATTTTATTTAATTATAACTAAGTTTCGAAATTTCTGCAGAAGTTAAGATAAGCAACAAAAAAATATTCTTTTCATTGCTTCTTAGTTGGCATGGTTTAAAATTATTTTTTGAGATGTATTCATTGTGAATTCATTTTAGGCATTTTTTTCATTAAACATGTTGATGGTAAAATAATGAAGAGCATTACAATTTGTGTCAATTTGACGAGATAAAACCATTCAAGATCAAAGAAGTTTAAGCTAAACGATTTATGTAAACTGAGTTCGACTTTGTTGTTTTCAGTTGGTTGTTTTCAGATTATCTGGCGCCGTCAGCAACACGAGGGCAATAATGTGCCGAAACATTCGTCATTTGACAAGCCAACATACATTTACAAACACCCATGCCAAACACGGGACTCGAACCCGCAACCTCGCGGTCTACAAGCTAGCACCCTAACCACTATACCGTTTGGTCGGCGAGTTTGACTTTGTAAAAAAAATTCGAAAAACTGTGCTTCGTCAAGAAATGTTATGAGTTTTTAGAATTCTGATTTTATAGAAATAAGGATAGAAGAATATTTTATATTTGTAACGTTTTATTGTTTTTTACCCCATACCAATGGTGGGTTTAAATCTTGGTAGCTTAATTTAACATGTGTGCACATTTTTTGCGCTCTGGCTAAATGAAAAGTAAAGGTTTATTTCTTCATTTGGAACGTTTGACCACTTTTCGACAATTAAAGAGTAGAAATTCAAAATCGTGATAGCTTTGCTTAGCTATGGATTGCCTTCGGATCAATGACGTGTTTTTATTGAAAGTAGGACATTGCAGTATTCTAGATTTGGAACGTTTTACCTGCTTTTCAACATCTTAAAACTAATTTATCGATATCGGAATGTCTTACTTAATCTATGGTCGACTTTTTTGCTATTTGAAAAAAAAAAAAAAAAGTTCTGCTATGTGAGAACTAATGATGAGTCAGTAGGACTTTGTGATTTATATATAAAATTATGAGAATACCTGTACTTCTCTACGAAATTTTAACCATGTGTATTTCAGCAATCTAAATGCCTTCATGTAGTCCAAATTTTGGACATTTGATCCCATTGCGAGCCTTGAAAATTGATTTATTAAAATCGGAACAGCTTATTTTCCCTATGCATACCCTTGTTGACATTTCGCAGATAGCACAACGGTAATGGTCAATGTCGAAGACAAGGGTTTTAAGAAAATTGGCCACTATGCGCCGATTCTCGACCATTGCTCCAAAATACACGGTTTTTTTTTGGGTTTTTTTTAAAAAAAATTTTTATATAAAACTATACTTCAATTTTAAAATTTCTCTATCAACATTTTGAAACTTCCAGTAAATTTTAACCAGCATTGGGTGAGATTGGCCAAGATCCGTAGCATTGGCCAGTCTCGAGGCCACATTTGAAATGGCCAGTCTCGAGGCTACATCTGAATGAGGAACTTGCACAAGTGAGGAAAATGAATATTTTTTGTACTTTCTAGTGTTATCCAAAGAATATATTTGAGCAGTGCAATTATTTTTTATCTTTATGCTGTCAATTAATTAAAAATCGAGTTTGAAATCAAAGCAAATGTCACATGTCGAAAAACGCATCAAAAACCGTTACGTTCTTACGAATAGATTCCTTCGAAAATCCAAGGAGAAATCTGGTCTAAAACCGGTTTTAGACTGGTTCATCAGCTGCGAGTTGACGTCACACGCGAATGTAGCTTTTTCCCGCCAAATCACAAAGTGAAAACTAAATGTTTTTTTTTAACTATCTATCCGAGCTCAAATTTTTGAATAAGTGGTATTGTTTGTCATGATTTTTTATCTAAAAATAAAACCAAAAAACGTGAAAGTTCCTCATTGGCCAGTATCGAGTCGATATTGGCCAGCGGTTTTATGCTACTGGGGTTGTACCAAATTTTAGAATTGTGACTACATCGGAAGTGTAATATTGGGTAATTACTCTCGATATTGGAATAGTTTACTTTTTCCATGCCTGATCTTGTAGATATTTATGCCAAATTTCATAGTTATATCTATACATTGGAAGTGAAGCATTGCCATATTCCTCGTTTGGAATATCCATACCCCTTTTCGACACCTTGAAATTTGATATTTCAGATCGGAATAGCTTACTTTTTCTATGTTTGGCCTTGTCAACATTTGCACAAAATTCCAGAGTTGTGATATCACTGGAAGTAGAACTTTGGTTTGTTCCTTGTTTGGTACGTTTGAACCTTTCACAACCTTTTAAAAGTAGTTAATCGAGATAAAATAAGTTTTTTTTTTAATGTTTTTCCTTGTTGATGTTGATAGCAAGTTTCAGAGTTGTGACTACAATGGAAGTGAGACATTTGAATATCCTTCTTTTGGAACGTTTGACTTCTTTTCAACCTCGTAAAGTTGGTAAATCCATATCGGAATAGCTTACTTTTTCTATGTTTGGCCTTGTCAACATCTGCACAAAATTCCGGAGTTGTGATATAACATTGGAAGTAGAACTTTGGTATGTTTCTCGTTTGGTACGTTTGAACCTTTCACAACCTTTTAAAATTAGTTAATCGAGATAAAATTAGGTGTGTTTTTTTTTTAATGTTTTTCCTTGTTGATGTTGATAGCAAATTTCAGAGTTCTGACTATGATGGAAATGGGACATTTGAATATCCTTCTTTTGGAGCGTTTGTCTCCTTTTCAACCTCGTAAAGTTGGTTAATCCATATCGGAATAGCTTACTTTTTCTATGTTTGGCCTTGTCAACATCTGCACAAAATTCCGGAGTTGTGATATAACATTGGAAGTAGAACTTTGGTATGTTTCTCGTTTGGTACGTTTGAACCTTTCACAACCTTTTAAAAGTAGTTAATCGAGATAAAATAAGTTTTTTTTAAAATGTTTTTCCTTGTTGATGTTCATAGCAAGTTTCAGAGTTGTGACTACAATGGAAGTGAGACATTTGAATATCCTTCTTTTGGAACGTTTGACTTCTTTTCAACCTCGTAAAGTTGGTAAATCCATATCGGAAAAGATTACTTTTTCTACTTAGTCTTTCACATTTAAACTAAATTTCAATGTTGTGACTATATGGTAAATGGGAGAATTAGTGATTAGTCAGTGAAGGTTTTGCCTTTTATGTATACAAAAGATTAAAATATATATATATATATATATTATTGTTGTTATTATTAGGTACTTGTCTTGTCATATTTGTTTCTATTTCCAAATCTTATATTTAAAAAAAAAATTATTGTAATGTTTTACGGCATATAGTGTGCATACATATGCCACTGTTCGAAAGTTTTGCAATATTTAGATCCAATGAGCATATCTATTTGATTGATAACTCTCACAGCGCTTACTGTCTGAAATATAACAATGAAGTTTTCTAAATAGATTTAGATCATTAGAACAAAAATATAAAACTGTAATACGTCTCAAATTTCTTAACTCATTTTTTCAAGGTCAGAAAAAAGGAAATAATAATTTTCTCCATTTCAAAACATTTCTAGAACGACAGAAAATGTCAGAAAAAAAAATATCTTCCAAAAGCGTTGTTTTATAATTCACGTTAATAAAAAGAAAGCAGTGTGCTGTCTTGACGAAAAATTTCAAGAGATATGATTTTATACTGTCAACCTTTACCATAAAAAAAACTACATGAAATATGTCTAAGTGCTATCCAGGAAGAATTTGTCATCCACCTCTATACACGAATTAAAAGATTAATTCGAGCTAATGGTTCACTATATGATAAAGACTAAAAGATTAGAACAATGTCTTAACACAAAATCTGAGGACTGTTTACTCGTGTTATGAATATACGTAACATTATTAAATTAACCTTTACTGTTATATCAAATTATTAAAAATGTTTGAATGTTAGTTAGGTTGACAGAATATGACATGAAGCTATCAACACCAATTTCATCAAAGTTAATTTTCGAGGAATGGAAAAAAAAAATTCATAGCTTTACCCAACAGTTCCAAATCAGTATACAGTGTGTGTGTGTGTACATACCTGCGCAAGCATTGTATTTTGCATTGCATTTACTTGTTCATTCCTTTTTGTTGATTGTCTTTAGTCAGTCCTGTTTAGTCCTGTCCGTTCAGTCTTGCTTTTTTGCTGACTGAGCTGACTTTTTTGCTGACTTTTACATAACTGAAATAAATCGCCTTTCGGGCTCATTTAAATATGTGGAATAGTGCCTTCGGGCTGGACCCAGGATAAACTCCATATCAAAGTCAAAGTATGACTGTCTATTGCAATTAAATCAATTTTCCATCAGCTTCATAACACTTTTCATTACTAGGGCAAAAAAAGCAGCTGTTTCTACAAGTCTTCAGCAGACCACCCATTTTATATACTCACATGAGTAAATTGCGGTAGCAAGTAGTTTACATGGTAGTAAATGATTCAGCACCCTATAGTCAAGATCTAAACTAACTGCTCAGAGAGAGGGAGAGAGAAAGAAAGATAGAAAGGAACATTTATTTCATCCCCAGCATTACCTACACAAAGCAACAACTTATCTTCAACAATACCCTACTCAGCAGCTAGTCCGTGCTATAGGGGCTTTAGTTCTGAAGACAATCAATTGTCTCTATTACATTGTGGTGTTAACTTTCTTCACCATCTAGGGATACCCAACTCAATGATGGTTAGAGGTG
>OZ021727.1:92576761-92584261 GCA_963978545.1 Linyphia triangularis
GCGGTTTAACCTTTAACTTCTGTGGTTAGATGGTTTGAAGTTTTTGGTGCAAGAGCAACACATGGTCTATCTTGCGTCAAATAAATTGGTAAACATCAATTAAAAGTTTAAGAAACATAGTATCAGAAAAATTAATATAAAAGTCAAAGATGAGATATTTTAGGGGGTGAAAACATTCCACAATAAATGACTTGCTGTCTGTCAGACCGCTTACAGCAGTTAAAGGTTAAAAATAAGCTTGTATAATGTAAATAAGATAAACACTAAATAAAAACTCTTTTGTAGTTGTATAAAACTTGTTCTCTATGGAAAAAAAAAAACCTGCAAAACCATTCACAAACAAGTTGAAATATCAATTTTCGTGTTTTTTCAAATTGCAGGTATGGCTTACATCTTTAGCTTGTCAGGATATTCAACTTTTTATCAGATTTATCTCACCAAAGACTTCACTCTCTCTTACCTTGTTACATATTATTAAACTTCAGTACCAGAAGCGATATATCGATAAGGTTACGCACACTAAAAAGATAGATCAGCGATAGAGACTGGTTTCCACCCCCCTTCTCAAAAACTGACACCACTGTCACCCCACCCGCTGGTAGAGGGGGGAACACTACCCCACTGTCCCATGTCATCTGTCCTTCATTTCGTATCTTTTCGCTGACAAGAATTCGCAGTCCTCAAACCATCTTTTCTTTTCCTTCTTCTACTCCCTCTGTCAGCATTCCTTTCCCATGGGTCTATTAGTTGCACTTCCACCTCCCCCTTTCGAAGGGTGACATGAACCCTTATTTTGTTTTTGTTTTTGTTTTTATCGCATTTCTGAAGTTTTGACACTCCTGGGAGGACTGAAGCTAAATGATTTTATTTGGATGCTTGATGAATTTTTTTTTTTTATGAAGCTCACTATAGCTGTGTCTTCGCGAAGCCATACCTTTTGACTTTGTCTTAATCTCCAATTAAAACACGTTGCTATAACAACAAACAACGTGTTTTTTTTTTACAATTTCTTCGAATTTTACAAAATGTTAGGCCTGTGCCTAAGCATTTCTCAAGCCAGTAGGCTAATACAACGTCGCAGCTCTAAGGCATGCGTCTTTCCTCTTGATAGAAACTAATGGCTAGTCCTTCTCCCTCTTCCACTAAGGCAAGGCAGTGAAGCGCTTTTCAAGTGGTTTGGCAATCTGGTAAATATCCATGACATACCTTCGCATTTCGTGTAAAATTCGAGTTAACACTCTAGAAATTAGAGGTCGGCGATATATCAATACGACGATATTTTTATCGATAATTCTAAAAAAATATCGATATTAAAAATATCGATAAAAGTCACCGATATATCGATATTTTCAAACATTTTTAGTTTTTTGATGATCGGTTTGTAGTTCCATGTGTTTTTTCGATTTTCTTTATTCCCTTTTCAAAAACTTCAAACTAAAGTTTGAACTTGGCTGAGAAACAGTTAAAATGTCACCAATGTTCAATATATTGCCCTACACTTAAAAGCTATTGAAAATTATATAAATTCTTCTTGAAATCACTGCACCAAGTAAGCGAAAATGCAACTTTTTTTTTTGTAATAGATCCATTTCAGTTGAAAAAGTAATCACCTTACAAAAAAGCAATCATGTAAAGTAGAAATTTGCCCCGAAAAACTTTGTTTCTGGCAAAGTTAAAAATCAAATAAAAAAAAAAAATCATGTATTGATATATCGATATTTTTTTCAATGCAACGATATAGTATCGATATTTATTTTGATCGATATTTCCGACCTCTACTAGAAATAGACCCATTAGGTTGGATTCAGCTTATCAGGAAGTTCAAGAACCTCAATTACATTTAAAAATGTATCTTTAAAAAAACTGCTTTCTAATTCATTTTTTAATTTTATTTTTGAGACATATTCATAATTATCTGCCGCTGGAGGTCGACTGACTCTCTGTTACTTTTGTTCAAGTATACTCTGTTAGGTACTCGGTTGCTTTGGTTCTCTGTTAAGATGATGTCCTAGTAAGGATCATTCCCTATACTCACTATGTTACAATCTTCTAGCCCAATGCATTTAGAAACTACTGGAGGTCGACTGACTCTCTGTTACTTTTGTTCAAGTATACTCTGTTAGGTACTCGGTTGCTTTGGTTCTCTGTTAAGATGATGTCCTAGTAAAGATCATTCCCTATACTCACTATGTTACAATCTTCTAGCCCAATGCATTTAGAAACTACTGGAGGTCGACTGACTCTCTGTTACTTTTGTTCAAGTATACTCTGTTAGGTACTCGGTTGCTTTGGTTCTCTGTTAAGATGATGTCCTAGTAAAGATCATTCCCTATACTCACTATGTTACAATCTTCTAGCCCAATGCATTTAGAAACTACTGGAGGTCGACTGACTCTCTGTTACTTTTGTTCAAGTATACTCTGTTAGGTACTCGGTTGCTTTGGTTCTCTGTTAAGATGATGTCCTAGTAAGGATCATTCCCTATACTCGCTATGTTACAATCTTCTAGCACAGTGCATTTAGAAACTACTGGAGGTCGACTGACTCTCTGTTGCTTTTGTTCAAGTATACTCTGTTAGGTACTCGGTTGCTTTAGTACTCTGTTAAGATGATGTCCTAGTAAGGATCATTCCCTATACTCGTTATGTTACAATCTTCTAGCCCAATGCATTTAGAAACTACTGGAGGTCGACTGACTCTCTGTTACTTTTGTTCAAGTATACTCTGTTAGGTACTCGGTTGCTTTGGTACTCTGTTAAGATGATGTCCTAGTAAGGATCATTCCCTATACTCACTATGTTACAATCTTCTAGCCCAATGCATTTAGAAACTACTGGAGGTCGACTGACTCTCTGTTACTTTTGTTCAAGTATACTCTGTTAGGTACTCGGTTGCTTTGATACTCTGTTAAGATGATGTCCTAGTAAGGATCATTCCCTATACTCGATATGTTACAATCTTCTAGCCCAATGCATTTAGAAACTACCTCGAAGAAAACCTTGAAATTTGGTGAGCAAGTACGAAAAAGATCACTTCATGAAATGACGTAAATCATTTTCATTTAATGTCTAAGCATTATAAATGAAAATTAAAATAGTAAAAGATGAAACCAGATGGAGACACAGCATATGCATTATTGTAAGGATTTCAAATATAAGTAAAAATATATTATACTCTATTTTTGAGTTTTTAATAGATGTCATTTCATGAAGTGATCATTTTCGTACCTACTCACCAAATTTCAATTTTTTTATACAAAATAGTTTCTAAATGCACTGAGATAGAATATTGTAACAGAGCGCGTACATGGGAATGATACTTACGAGCTCTTCCTCTTAATTACTCCGTTACTTTTGTAATGTGACTCAAGGTCATGAATTCCACTGCATTGAAATCTCGTAACCAAGGCAACAGCCGGAGTAGTTTAATTTCAGAAACTCTTAATTATGTTTTTTTTTTGTCTTTTTTTTTTGTCTTATTATTAATTAATAGAGTGATCTAGTAATCAGAAAAATACTGTGTTAAGGTATACATATACATTAGGAATCTCGAAATTTGATTCAAGTCTACGTTTTTGTTTTTTGTTTTTAAAATATTCTAGAAATTCATTACCATTAAAATTATACCATTTTCTTACACTGAGACTCAAATTACTTTTTAAATTGCAGTAGGTTTTGTGAACCTGTGTTGTATCACGTTCATTAGTGTTGTAAACTTTAAACGCGTTTTCTTAAGAATGACATTTTGGTGTTATATGACTTTACGCTAACGGTTATAACTTCATAATAAGTTATCCGATTTACAAAATTCAAATTTTGTTTTGTCGACAATAGTTTGAATTTGTTTTCTATGGAGTATCTAATATATATTGTTATGAAAAAAAATTATGCATATTTTAATCTTAATTTTTTTTAAAAAAACTATTTATTTTTTTAAACTTTTTATTTAAAAACTTATAATTAAATAAATATTGAAGCCAAATTCAAAATTCTCCACAGGAACATGCGTCAATATAATATCTTTTATTTGCAATAAAAATATTAACTCTAAGTTAATTACAAGTTTATTTATGTATGTTCTAATAATGTCCTGATTAGTCACTTTAATTGCAATTAGCTGATTAAAAAATTGACGGAAAAGGAAAGTTTATACATAAAAAATGCTTTATTTTTAATTCTGATATACTTCCAAAAAGTTTGAAATTATAACCTAAAAATTAAAGGAAATCATCTCAATTGTATATGTATATCTTAAGTCTAGGAGAGAGGAGTAAAGACAAGCAATATTGCTTAATAAATATTTATTAAAACAAAATTAAGATTAATAAACGGATATTCAGAGAATATAAATTCCTCTATTGATGAGTCACCAAAGATCGTACTGAAACTGCAATACTTATTTTTACTAGAACCTCAGAGGAATGTTTACTAGAATATAATCATTAAGTCTAATAAAATCGGGTCATATGTTATTGAAAGCCTATAGACCAGAAATCCCTTTTTAGATTTTAGCTATTTCATTATTCCAGAAAATTTCTGGAAATACACTAAAATGTGATAGTAAAAAAAACTTGGTACATACGAGCTTAAATGCTTTTTCATAATCATACCACACAGCATAAAGTAGCAGACATTTTCAACAGTTTCCTCAATTACAATTGCTATGTATTAAAATGTAAGTAATTTTTAACGTAGTGTAATAGTTGGAGCTCCATAAGTAGTGCGTAACTATCCATAGGTAGATGAGAACTATGTATTTTTAGGCACTTTTGTTGAAAAGTATATCGTGATTTCCAAATTTTGAGTAAAAACTTGCAGATTCTGAGAACTTGTAGTAGACTTGCAAGAATCATTTCAAGTGATAGGTGGGTAACACTGAACACTCAAATCCAATACTTAGCCTCCAAAAAAATCAATGCTAATGCTAATTTACTCGTTGTCGCTAATTGAGGCTGCCAGTCACTAGAAGCCAGCGACTAACGCTTTTCATGCAAATCACTGGATAAGCCAGTAGGTGGCAGCTCCATAAGGTCAAATATTTTCTATGTACTGGCGCGTCACCTACCATTGCATCTAGTCCCCAGAAGCAGGGGCGTACTGGCCATAGGTTTGTGTGGTCAATTACTAAACCGGTCAGTGTCTGCAAAAAATGGTCCGGTATGGAAGTTCTTGGTTTTTTTCTTTTCTGTAGTTTTTCAATTTTTTTTTTTTTCAATAGAAATAATTGCCATCCTTGAAGTTTTTTTAAAGTCCAATGGATTCAAATTATAATTACTTCCAAAGATTTCACAGAGGGTGAGGCTTTTCGTTAGATAGGGGTGATAGGAGGTTCAAAGAAAAGCAGATGCACTAAAATTGATGTATTATCTTATTACGACTTTTTACTTATTTTATAACCTTTATATAATTATCAATTCGGATGTCATTTGCTGATAAAAAATACTTATACCTGGACATTCTTTATTTTCCAATTTATAGTTCATTCAAAGGAGGTTTAAATAGTAGAGACACGGTAAATATTATATAATTAAACTAACTCTTAAAAAAAAACAAAAAAAAAACATCGGAATTATTTTGTTATATTATTAAAATTTGATTAATACTTTTATTGCAAATTTCTGCCGGCATGAATCTGAAAACACCAGACTGATTTTGTATTCCAGTCAGCAGTACGTTCTTGTACACTTATAGGAACCACCAACTGATGGCACAAAGCTCGCTGTATTGATGGGTTGTTCCAGTTGCTGGCATTGTGTAGAATGAAAGCTGGCATTCCAATAAATACGTGACGTGACCTTCCGAACACTTTTCTAATAACATTTCAGTCACTGGCAAAGTCTAAATTAGCCTTAAGGACACTTTGTTTACGATAAGGGCTTGATCGAGTACCTATTCCTGATAAACATTGAAGTATAAGGTAACTCTACCAGTTTTTCTTCTGTGTATTCATGCAATTTTGTTTGAAGAATTTGAGTCTTCTTAGTTGAATTTTTTTTTCGGACTATTTTTCAGGGGGTTCTAACAATCAACTAACAGACTCAACTCCTAAGAATTGCCAAGAAAACGAACGAAACTCTTTTTTGAACAAAGTCATCCTTTTCATTTTTTTTTTCCACTCTCCCTGGAGTCTCAACTGGAATCACTTCGCAATGGAAGCATAAGCAAGATGGATGGAGCACACTTCTTGCAAACACACTCTCCAACAAGCAGTTGATTGTGATCAGGATCTAGTTCCCGGGCCAATAATTTCCTCTGGCACACTGTTACACAACACTGTTACACAAAACAAACACCGTTGACGTTGTTTATTTGCTTTGAGACTTTGTCTTAAAGAAGCAGCCTCTCTGCTACTGAAGGCGATGCATTGTTAAGTAAAAAAAAGGTCCGAAATTTATCTTGATCAGGGTGGAGATACCATCAGGGCTGGGAAACAAGTGCTGATTGTAATATACATTCAAAGAGGTAGTCGGAGTCTGTTTCATGGACTGTATAAAGCTTAGCTTCACACGCTAACTGATCAGTTCATTTATTTTGTAAAGCGAAATTCCATTACAAAAGGCGATGTCGTGTTAAATGTAATTGATTTTTGGTATAGAAATTTATACGAATTACAAATTCGTAACTATTTTATATACTTATATAATTTTTTTTTTTGATAGGGTAAAACAAATTTGTAGGCAGAGATTAAGCTGTGGGTGCTTTTTTCAGCAAAACGCTATTGAACTTTCTTAAGGGGGTCCAGTGCCGAAATTTTTTCAAAAATCCCAAATTTTTTTTCTGATTTTAAAAAATAGTTCATACATTCCTGAAGAGAATGATGTTTTTATCTTATTTCTCCGGTGATTAGAACGCCACAAAATTACCTGTGATTTAAACATCACTAATGGGCCTAACACCTTGAAGCGGCTGCTTAAAGTGCGTTTTTCGAACACTTGTGTTTTTCACAGATGTTGCATATTCAAATCGATATATCTCCAGAACCATTAATAATTGGCTATTCAAATTTTTGGAGCATTTAATTTATATAGTTTTAAATATTTTGCCTTCACAGAATTTTATTTGTTTAATTCTGTTTTAAAATATAATATTTAGCGTAAAAGATAACATAAAAAAAAGCAAAAAATTCAATATTTTAAATTTGAGAATTTTTAAATTTTTTTTTAATTCTCCTATCAGAATTCTGTGCAGACAAAATTTTCTTTATATAATTATGTATTACAGAAAGCTTTCACTTTGAAAAAAAAATTATTTTTTCTTGACTTATATCAAAATACGCAAACATCAATTATTATGGATTTTTCTTGGTTTTTAATTTTTTTTTTAAATAACTAAACGCAATATTTAAAAAAACATTTTCTTAAAGATATATAAATAGTATCTCATACATAAAATAAATTTTTTACATAAAAATGTACATAAAAAAAGTTTTTTATATTTTCGGTACCGGACCCTCTTAAATGCTAAAATTGCAAATTGGGATTTAGTTCTTTTGTTAAAAAAT
>OZ021727.1:92589261-92644261 GCA_963978545.1 Linyphia triangularis
ATAAGCAACATTCAAAGAAAAATATTATGTTTAATGCTTGATGTAAAACTCATTTCCGTATGTTTATGACAAAAGTTTGATCAACTACTGAAAAGATATCAACCACTGATGGGGTCACCCTACTGTAACTACTGCTGGAGGATAAGGGGGGGGGGGGCAAAATATGAATCCCTCCCACTACCTCTCCTGTCTATCACTCTTTCCATGTCAGTACTTGTTTAAACACTTACGTATAGTATCTATGTCAATACATCACCGTAATGACATAAAAGACTGACAATAGTTATTTCCAAGGTAAAAACATATAGAAAAAAAAAGAAGACAAACTTACTGCAGCGGATCCATACACGCTAACATTGTTTACTGAGAATAACAGTGGTGTAACTCCGAACTTGGTGATTTCGAACTGTATCAATATGGATGTACCGCTGCTAATAATGTACTGCGGTGAAGAGTTTTTAGAGATAATATATACATTTTTCTCTAAGTACCAGATTCTTGGATAAACTACAAATTAACAATTAGTTTTGTCACTTAAATTATCGCCAAGATCGTTAACTTTTTGCTTTTAGCAAATTTTGCCAAATTATCGCAAAATGATGGCGTTTCCCCCCCCCCCCCCGTTCTTTCTATATTATTATATTGGTACTTTTGAAGATAAAAATTTTATACTTAGTTTTTCACAGAAGTTATTTTTGTATGCATTCGTGATATTTTAAATAACTAGAAACCTAATTACAATACAAGAAAGCAAAGCAGTTTAATAAGAAAAAACAGTTTATTGCTAACTTTTTTTTTTTTTTTTTGTGGTACCATATTTAAAAAGGAAAACAATCTATCGCCAAATTACCACGAAATTCACTAAATCAATGCTGGCCTCTTTTTGTATTTAACCTTTCGACATTATTACTATATGGCTAGCAAGACGAAGCTACGGGACATTAGTTTTTTCAGAATAAGTTATTTTTAATTCCTTTAAGGATCTTTTAAGTAACTAGATGACAAAGAGCAATAGAAAAGAAATTTGATGAGGAAAAAGTAGGTTTAATGTTTGTTAAATTTTTTTCGCTTGGAGTTATTGCATTCACAAAGAAAACCAAACACTTAATCCAAAATTTTTAATAAATCTGTAGTCTTGAGGTCAAAGACAGTACCATTTTTTAAAAATGTTTTATGTTATGTTTGAAGTATTATATTTATTTTTTGCTTTTTAAGAAGTATTGAACACAATCAAAGTACAATACCTTAATACTGGGATATTCATTTCCATAAAAGCATCAATAGTATTTAAAAAAAATGCAATTTCTTAACTTTCATACAGCACATATTCTCCTTAGGAGGTCCCTAGGAAGTCCATGGTCATCTCCGGGACTCCGAATGTCTTCCTAGGGACGTCCCTGGGAGGATGTGTGCTATATGGGCTTTGATCAGCTCTCCAGTAGTATTAGAACACTGATGTATTTTACCTCTTCAGTATAGAGTAGAAAATAAGTGAGAAATTGAAGTCTCACTCATTGAAAGGCGTTTATCCTTAACTTCATTTTCCGACTTGCTCCATTTCTGTTCGCAGCGAGGCAAAAAAGAAACTTTTCCTTTTAGGCCCCTTCCTGTCCCTTTCCTTAAATGACACGTGACTTTCTTCCGCCGACCAATGGGAGAGGGGGTTGTGTGCGGGGGTGGCTCCTCGACGTCGCATGTCAGACGACCATTTGTCCCCCCCTCCCTGCATGTATTTATTTACCAGGAGACGCCTTTTATTCCTTTTTTCGAACAAAATCTTCTGCTGTGCCCCCCCCCCCCCACCTTCCATAAACATGTAGAGATGAATATGTTCGATTTCTATTTCCTGGTATTGGTGGGTGTTCTAAATTTAAAATACCATTTCTGTACGATATGGTAAGCAGGAATCGTTGTAAAGATCGTACCCAAATGTTACATTACTTGTGTTCTTTCCGAGTAAAAAATGCTGACCTAGAATTTTAATGACCAAAATTAATTTTAAACATTTTCTCAAGTAATTTCCTTAAGGTTCTTTACAAACCCTCTTCCTGTTAAGTCCTCCTCCCCTACCTTCAATGATTCGAGTTAAAAATATATACTAATAAGTCTTATCTTAAATAAATATATATACTAATAAGTCTTATCTTAAATAAATATATATACTAATAAGTCTTATCTTAAATAAATATATATACTAATAAGTCTTATCTTAAATAAAAATATATACTAATAAGTCTTATCTTAAATAAATATATATACTAATAAGTCTTATCTTAAATAAAAATATATACTAATAAGTCTTATCTTAAATAAATATATACACTAATAAGTCTTATCTTAAATAAAAATATATACTAATAAGTCTTATCTTAAATAAATATATATACTAATAAGTCTTATCTTAAATAAATATATATACTAATAAGTCTTATCTTAAATAAAAATATATACTAATAAGTCTTATCTTGAATAAATATATATACTAATAAGTCTTATCTTAAATAAATATAGACACTAATAAGTCTTATCTTAAATAAAAATATATACTAATAAGTCTTATCTTAAATAAATATATATACTAATAAGTCTTATCTTAAATAAATATATATACTAATAAGTCTTATCTTAAAATATTTCTGAAATTATTCAATGAGGCATGTCTTAGCTGTATACAGCCCGTGATAAGCTTTACAACTAATTAGAACCTTTAGTATCTTATCCTAATCAAGATAAGATCGTCACAATATTTTGTATACATACTATTATTAAAAATTCGATCGTAGTAACAAACTCCAGGCGTTGAATGAGTTGAGTATCGTTTTTTCTAGTCATTTGATGGAATACTTTTTAGAATCCTTTATATTACTTTCGTTTTTTTGTATATATGTGGGGGAGAGTGGTTGGATGGCTGTGTGTTATGTTCATGTGGAAAAAATAAACATCGTCCCAAAGTTTCGTCACTATATGATTAAGTGGAATTTCGAGGACTTATATTTCAGTTAACTTTACTATACTAACCTTAGAAAGTAGCAAATGAAGTACATTTATATCAAAAACAAAATAATGAACTTTCGAATTTCTATCTTATAAATATGGTTTTTGAATCATCATTATGAATTCTTAATTATTATTTTTTTTTAATAAAGTTTGCATTATTTTATATTTTGTAAATAAAGCAATTTTTAAAAATTTAATATGTTTTTAAAATTTAGAGATTATTTTCCCATGATCTCAGTAAAAATACGAATATAATTTTTTTTTTTTTATGAAAATCTGTTACAGGATGGAACTTTAATAATTAACACGCTGTAAATTTTATGAGTATAGTTTCAATAAAAGTACCAACAAATATGTAGAGTTGCCACGTGAGTTCTACATAATAGTTGTCATTCCTTCACCGTGCGATAGATATATATAACGACTAATTTAACAACACACTAGTAGTCGAAGTTTTGTTTAGAATTTTGGAATTTTATTTTGTAAATAGAGCAAGTTTAATAAAAGTTTATTAATGACATTTGAATAATAAATAAATTGTGGCTTTTCTTTTATCTTTTAGAATTTATAGCTCAGTAGGAAACTAAGGAGCTGCATTGGACAGTTGAAAAATCTTTAATTATTCAATGTTCATTTGGCGTGAAAATTTTGAACCTTATTGAAGGAGCATCAATATGATCTGCGTTGCTTTGTCCAATGTCATATCTATAGATATGACATTGGTTTTAATTTTATATTTCTGCCTATCTTGTGTTCTAGATAGAGATCGGAAATATCGATCAAAATAAATATCGATATTATATCGTAGTATAGAAAAAAAGATTGATAAATCGATACATGATTTTTTATTTGATTTTCAATTTTGTCAGAAACAAAGTTTTTCGGGGAAAATTTCTTCTTTTCATGATTGCTTTTTGTAAGGTGACTGCTTTTCCAAATGAAATGGATCTATTACCAAAAAAAAAATTTGCATTTTTGCTTAATTGGTGCAGTGATTTTAAGAAAAATTTAGATAATTTTCAATAGCTTTTAAGTGTATGACAAAATATTGAAATTTGGTGTCCTTTTAACTGTTTCTCAGCCATGTCCAAACTTTAGTTTTAAAGTTTTTGAAAAGGGAATAAAGAAAATCGGAAAAACACTTGGAACTACAAAACGATAATAAAAAAAACTAATAATATTTTAAAATATCGATATATCGGTGAGTTTTATCGATATTTTTAAAATGGATATATTTTTTTAAATATCGATAGAAGTATCGTTGTATCGATATATAGCCGACCTCTAGTTCCAGATAAAGTTAGTTCTATATAGTATGGTTAAAAGAGTCATTTTATTGTTAGGTACTATTTTCAATGGTAGCATTTTCTGCCCTGAAATATGAACAGCCCGACTAGTTTTGACAACTAAAAACTTCTGACATTCATTATAGAGAAGACATTGGTTTTGGATCTACATTTCTGCCTATCTTGAGTTGTAGAAAAAGTTAGTTCTTTATAGTATGGTTAAAAGAGACGTTTTAATGTTAGGTATCATTTTCTGCCCTGAAATATGAACAGCTGGGCTAGTTTTGACTACGAAAAACTTCCGACATTTATTATAGAGAAGACATTGGTTTTGAATCTACATTTCTGCATATCTTATATTCTAGAAAATATTGAATTAGTTCTTTACGGTATGGTTAAAAGAGATATTAATATTAGAGTAGTTTTATCTATTTTCAATGGTAGCATTTTCTGCCCTGAAATATGAATAGCAGGGCTAGTTTTGACTATGAAAAACTTCCGACATTTATTATAGAGAAGACATTGGTTTTGAATCTACATTTCTGCATATCTTATATTCTAGAAAATATTGAATTAGTTCTTTACGGTATGGTTAAAAGAGATATTAATATTAGAGTAGTTTTATCTATTTTCAATGGTAGCATTTTCTGCCCTGAAATATGAATAGCAGGGCTAGTTTTGACTATGAAAAACTTCCGACATTTATTATAGAGAAGACATTGGTTTTGAATCTACATTTCTGCATATCTTATATTCTAGAAAATATTGAATTAGTTCTTTACGGTATGGTTAAAAGAGATATTAATATTAGAGTAGTTTTATCTATTTTCAATGGTAGCATTTTCTGCCCTGAAATATGAATAGCAGGGCTAGTTTTGACTATGAAAAACTTCCGACATTTATTATAGAGAAGACATTGGTTTTGAATCTACATTTCTGCATATCTTATATTCTAGAAAATATTGAATTAGTTCTTTACGGTATGGTTAAAAGAGATATTAATATTAGAGTAGTTTTATCTATTTTCAATGGTAGCATTTTCTGCCCTGAAATATGAATAGCAGGGCTAGTTTTGACTATGAAAAACTTCCGACATTTATTATAGAGAAGACATTGGTTTTGAATCTACATTTCTGCATATCTTATATTCTAGAAAATATTGAATTAGTTCTTTACGGTATGGTTAAAAGAGATATTAATATTAGAGTAGTTTTATTTATTTTCAATGGTAGCATTTTCTGCTCTGAAATATGAACAGCCGGCGAGTTATGGTGACGAAAAAATTCCTACATTTGTTATAGAGAAGACATTGGTTTTGAATCTGTTAGGGGAAGCGAATAGATAGAGCTTCCTACAATATGCGGTTCAATAAGATGAGTAAACTCAAGACAATTGACGACATGTTAGCATTTAATATTTACATTTATTTACAAGCAAAATAGAGTTAAAAGCATAATTAGCCTCTGTTATAAAACACAGCTCATATGAGGAAAAGATATACGTTCATCGTCTTATAGCTACATAAATTTATAGAACACCACAAGATGGAAAATAAAGTAAAAACCAAGTTACGTTGTCCTGGCAACGCGTAACTGCCATCCAGGAACAAGAAATAAACTTTGATGCGTGAGATTTTATTAGCCTCGTGCACCACAAATCTACAATTCTGCCTATCTTGTGTTGTAGAAAAAGTTAGTTCTTTATAGTATGGTTAAAAGAGACGTTTTAATGTTAGGTATCATTTTCTGCCCTGAAATATGAACAGCTGGGCTAGTTTTGACTACGAAAAACTTCCGACATTTATTATAGAGAAGACATTGGTTTTGGATCTACATTTCTGCATATCTTATATTCTAGAAAATATTCGATTAGTTCTTTACGGTATGGCAAAAAGAGATATTAATATTAGAGTAGTTTTATCTATTTTCAACGGTATAGCATTTTCTGCCCTGAAATATGAACAGCCGGGCGAGTTTTGGCGACGAAAAACTTCCGACATTTCCAGCAAAAAGCAACCATAAATGTAGAAGCGCCAAATGAGATGAGATGATGATCCTTTCATTCAATATTTGAACGCCATCGGGAAGGGAACATGGGAAGGGGAATATCTAACTCCCCTCCCCTCCTCAGTACAGCAAAAACTGAATCAAGAAGAGAAAAAAAAAAGTTGGGGGGGGGGGGGGTAAAGATACGCTCAAACAGAAAAGGGAAAGGAAGATAGAAGTATATGCAGGGTAAAGGAAGAAATAATAATAAAAAAAATTAAAAAGTTGGGGATATATAAATTCAATTTCGCTTTTCCTATGCGTGCCCGAAGAAAAATGTGTTTCCATAAGATGGTACGTGCCCACAGATGAACATCTAGTTGTAGGGATTTTCGCAAACAAAAAAAATACCCTTTATCGATAATTCTCTTATTTATTTCTTGTAAATGTTTATTCTAATGAAAAGGAAGATTTGGAATGTGGGATGCTTTTTTTGTGTACAGCCTGCGAGGAAATATGAACAAAAGAAATTCCTTTCCATTAAGAGCGGAGATTTGCACAAGCTCGTTTGGGATTGATAAGGCTTTCATTGAAAGGAAAGATAAATAAGGTTTTTTAGGGGATGTATCTCAAGTTTAAAGGGAAATTTCCTGTCGCTTGCCTGTTTAGGAAGATTTTTTTTATTTTTTTAAAGCTGAGGAACATGCTTTTTTTTTTTTTTTTTTCATAAGAATTCATTCAGAGTGTTTTTTTTTTAAATAAAATGTTTTATTTTCAGGGATTTGTGGTTTTTTTTTAAACGAAGTTCTTGCCACTCGGTGAGCTTGAATATGTTAGACGAAGGTTTGGAGCATGATGTTTCTTCATTTGATTTGCAAGTATTTCTTTGCTTTTTCAAACAACATCTTTTCAGCATTTTCTTATACTTTGTAAAACGAAAATCCTTAGTGTCAAATCTATAGTTATACATTTTTTAGATTCTTTTAAAAAATTTTAACTAGTCGTCTACCGTGCATATAAAGGATATATATTAAAAACTTTTTATGGGTTACTTTATTTTCTATGAAACTCATTAAGGTATGAATCAATATTTTCCTTAATCTCCTGCCCATCACATCTCTAATGCAATTTTTAAAAAAAATTCAAATTACATCTTTTCAGCATTTTTTTATACTTTGTAAAACGAAAATCCTTAGTGTCAAATCTATAGTCATACATTTTTTAGATTATTTTTAAAATTTCTAACTAGTCGTCTACCGTGCATATAAAGGAAATATATTAAAAACTTTTTATGGGTTACTTTATTTTCTATGAAACTCATTAAGGTATAAATCAATATTTTCCTTAATCTCCTGCCCATCATATCTCTAATACAATTTTTAAAAAAATTTCAAATTACATCTTTTCAGCATTTTCTTGTACTTTGTAAAACGAAAATCCTTAGTGTCAAATCTATAGTTATACATTTTTTAGATTATTTTTTAAATTTCTAACTAGTCGTCTACCATGCATATAAAGGTTGTATATTAAAAACTTTTTATGGGTTACTTTATTTTCTATGAAACTCATTAAGGTATAAATCAATATTTTCCTTAATCTCCTGCCCATCATATCTCTAATACAATTTTTAAAAAAATTTCAAATTACATCTTTTCAGCAGTTTTTATACTTTGTAAAACGAAAATCCTTAGTGTCAAATCTATAGTTATACATTTTTTAGATTATTTTTTAAATTTCTAACTAGTCGTCTACCATGCATATAAAGGAAATATATTAAAAACTTTTTATGGGTTACTTTATTTTCTATGAAACTCATTAAGGTATGAATCAATATTTTCCTTAATCTCCTGCCCATCACATCTCTAATGCAATTTTTAAAAAAAATTCAAATTACATCTTTTCAGCATTTTTTTATACTTTGTAAAACGAAAATCCTTAGTGTCAAATCTATAGTCATACATTTTTTAGATTATTTTTAAAATTTCTAACTAGTCGTCTACCGTGCATATAAAGGAAATATATTAAAAACTTTTTATGGGTTACTTTATTTTCTATGAAACTCATTAAGGTATAAATCAATATTTTCCTTAATCTCCTGCCCATCATATCTCTAATACAATTTTTAAAAAAATTTCAAATTACATCTTTTCAGCATTTTCTTATACTTTGTAAAACGAAAATCCTTAGTGTCAAATCTATAGTTATACATTTTTTAGATTATTTTTTAAATTTCTAACTAGTCGTCTACCATGCATATAAAGGTTGTATATTAAAAACTTTTTATGGGTTACTTTATTTTCTATGAAACTCATTAAGGTATAAATCAATATTTTCCTTAATCTCCTGCCCATCATATCTCTAATACAATTTTTAAAAAAATTTCAAATTACATCTTTTCAGCAGTTTTTTATACTTTGTAAAACGAAAATCCTTAGTGTCAAATCTATAGTTATACATTTTTTAGATTATTTTTAAAATTTCTAACTAGTCGTCTACCTTGCATATAAAGGACATATATTAAAAACTTTTTATGGGTTACTTTATTTTCTATGAAACTCATTAAGGTATAAATCAATATTTTCCTTAATCTCCTGCCCATCACATCTCTAATACAATTTAAAAAAAAAAATCAAATTACATCTTTTCAGCATTTTTTTATACTTTGTAAAACTAAAATCCTTAGTGTCAAATCTATAGTTATACATTTTTTAGATTATTTTTAAAATTTCTAACTAGTCGTCTACCTTGCATATAAAGGACATATATTAAAAACTTTTTATGGGTTACTTTATTTTCTATGAAACTCATTAAGGTATAAATCAATATTTTCCTTAATCTCCTGCCCATCACATCTCTAATACAATTTAAAAAAAAAAATCAAATTACATCTTTTCAGCATTTTTTTATACTTTGTAAAACTAAAATCCTTAGTGTCAAATCTATAGTTATACATTTTTTAGATTATTTTTTAAATTTCTAACTAGTCGTCTACCGTGCAAATAAAGGATATATATTAAAAACTTTTTATGGGTTACTTTATTTTCTATGAAACTCATTAAGGTATAAATCAATATTTTCCTTAATCTCCTGCCCATTATATCTATAATACAATCTTTAAAAAAATTTCAAATTATATCTTTTCAGCCTTTTTTTTATACTTTGTAAAACGAAAATCCTTAGTGTCAAATCTATAGTTATACATTTTTTAGATTATTTTTAAAATTTCTAACTAGTCGTCTACCGTGCATATAAAGGATATATATTAAAAACTTTTTATGGGTTACTTTATTTTCTATGAAACTCATTAAGGTATAAATCAATATTTTCCTTAATCTCCTGCCCATCATATCTCTAATACAATTTTTAAAAAAAATTCAAATTACAACTTTTCAGCATTATTTTATACTTTGTAAAACGAAAATCCTTAGCGTCAAATCTATAGTTATACATTTTTTAGATTATTTTTAAAATTTCTAAATAGTCGTCTACCGTGTATATAAAGGACATATATTAAAAACTTTTTATGGGTTACTTTATTTTCTATGAAACTCATTAAGGTATGAATCAATATTTTCCTTAATCTTCTGCCCATCATATCTCTAATTCTATGAAACGACTTACATTATTAGAGCAATTACAAATTATAGCAAATCAGTAAAATATAATAAGTCCTTTTATCTGAATTAATATCAATGTGTTAATGTTACCTTCTTTTTAAGCTCAATGATGGAAAAATTATTCTATGACTCCTCTAACTTAAAAAGAGAGCTCAGTATTTCAATTCGAAAGGACAAGCAAAAGCTTGAAGTTTAAGATCTGTAAACTTTGAACATAAGCTTAGATTTCTTGCAGATCTGATTCGAATTTAAAATTGATGTTTGAGCATCAAGCAAAAGGTCAACAATGTTGTAAGCCCTGTCAGAAATATGAAATTTTTTATGCAAAACTTTTCAGTTCCCCAGCATCAAAAGAACACGGGGCCAAATTACTCAACATTGGCAAATTTGGAACGTTGTGAACCAGCCGTTGTTACAGATATTGGCCAATCTCGCCCATTGTAGTATACAGGGTGTCTATAAAAGAACTCCGGGGTTTTGAGACAAAATATTTTAATGAAATAAAAAACATACATACATGTTTTATACATGACTGAAAAACTTACATTTTCAAGTTTTTTTTAGCACTTAGTAAAGTTCTATATGAGCCCCGTTAGTGGCACGGCAGACGTCTAAACGGTATTCTACCTCTTCCCATGTCCTGGCGAGCATGTCTGGGGGGGACGGTTGCCACACAATTGACTATTCGTTCACTGAGATGTTGAACATCACGAATTTTCTCTGCATACACAAGATTCTTGATATGCCCCCAGAAGAAAAAAATCCAACGGAGTCAGATCAGGGCTCCTTGGAGGCCATGGAATAGGTCCCTCCATCCCGTCATTTCAAGGTCAACGTCCTGCAGCAGCGCCGCCAACAGTTGATACAAACATTCCCAATTGGTATGAGTAAAACTTTTTAAGCTACTCTTTTCAGAGAAATCGACTAAATTTTGCTATCTTTTATAGTTAGTGAGATATGAATTTTTAAAACCCCGGAGTTCTTTTATAGACACCCTGTATAATAGATTAGAAGCTTTGAAATGCTGATGCATGGTTTTAAAATTCAAATATTTTACTTAGAACAAAATATGGAGAGTCAAAAAATATGTTTTGTGATGTTTTTGTCATGTTTATTTTAAAAAAATATTATGTATTTTGGAGCAATGTTCGAATTTCGGCCAGAGTTGGCCAATCTTCAGAACCCTTATATCCTACATTGTCTAATACTGCTACATTACCTGGGTTTATCCAAGGAAAAAAGTACCTTTATAGGTTTGCTATTGTTGATGAATCTTATTCCTCTGCTGATAAAACTAGGGGTGTGGAACATCGCACAACTTTCAATTAAACTATAATACTGACGTGGATTTGTGTCATTGGCCGTTTTTATATTTTCATCATTCCCATAGAAGAAATGGCTAGTCTGGAGATATTTTTTTGCAATAATTCTTCTATAGGTCAAAAAAAAAAAAAAAAAAAAAAAAAAAACTCCACCAGCATCGGAATTTTGGCAATAAATTTTTCGGTGATCCTTGTATCATCCTTTGTTATTAGCGAAACTGAGGAGAGAAGAAAAAACGATACTTGATGAGGTATGCTCAAGGCAAGAGAACTCTGAGTTAAAAGCATTCGTTTTTCAACTTTTTACGCCATTAAAACATTTTTACGGGAATTTAGAAGGTGGGGATGTTTAGAACACTTTAAGAGGCATTATCACAGCGATTTTTATCAAAATCGTTAGAGCCATTTTTTAGAAATCATTGAAAAACATGATTTTTTCAATGCCAGCCACCTTATGTGCATGAACGATTTTGGCGAAAACCTTAATCACCATTAACCCTCATCTCAAATTTGAACATAGTTGCTCAATTTGTTCGGGAGTTATGCTGACCACAGACACACATACATATACATATATTATTTCTAGATCATTTTTTTTTAAATCAGGATGTTCCAAAGCGTGTAGATTTTTTGACTGAATGCTATACATTCATTACTCCATGTATACATATGGGTAACTGAAAGTAAAAAACAACTTAATTAGTAAAAACAAATTTCCTTGAGCTAATATGTAACCTGAAGAGCTTAGCAATTGTTTTATTTCAATACTGTAAAAAAGTGCATGTGTATTTGTATAAATTTAATCCAGGAAATTTAACAGCAACTGTCAGGGTAAATCGGTAATTTATAAGTCATTCAGAAGATCTAGAAGATCCAGATAGCTTTTTGTGATCAAATTCTATTTCAAAGTAGAATAGTTAATTAATGATTCTTTTTTTAAAAATTAATCATGTAAACAACCTCAATATTTATAGGAATCGACACTACTTTCTTCTCAGCATAGATTACGGAACACATTTGAAGTTCAAACAAATTTTGGATGGAATATGTAACGAAAGTTTTAAGTTCGAATGAAACTCATTTGGCCTCACTGATATCGAAATACAGTAGAACCTCGATTAATTGCCCTCCTTTATCCGGAACTCTTTGTTAACCGGCAATCATTTAGTCGACATCAAAAATCTCCCAAATGAGTAATAAATCATTTGTTCCTTTTTAAACCTTAATCTTTTCCCTTGCTCTAAAGTTACATAAGTAATGGTGAGACTTTTGACTGTTTTTCTAAAGAACTGACATGGTTAGAGCAACCTTCGGATCCAGATCAAACTGAACTATTGCCTTCAAAAAGACTCCGGGATAGAGCAGCGAAACAAAACTTATTTCCAACAATTATGTCATAAAAAAACATTAAAAGTCCTGTATTCAATAAACGAAAATCATTTACTTTTTATTGTTTTTTACAACTCTCTTTTATCCGGAATTTTCGCTTAACCGACCTACATTTGGTCCGAATTAAGTTGGTTAATCGAGATTCTACTGTAGTTATATGGACGTACATTTCTTGAGAATAAAATTCTTTATTCGCAGCGGGATTGTTTTTTATAAATTAATCCCTAACACCGCGTACTTTCGGGACCTAACAGACGAAAAAAAGAAAGAAAAAACTTCATCAGTAACGCTACAAGGGCTTCGTCCTTGGTCATTCATTTTCGGTGAGTGCCACCCGTCAATCAAACACGACAGCAGCGTATCAAAAACGCTCATGTCCGTCATGTGACGACGACGTCCATTAAATAAAATCCACTCCATACTCTTTGTTTTGTCCAAGGTGCTTAGATATCATTTAGATGAAGTAAGCTCACTTTTAAATTAAGCAAGTTATCATGATGTCATCTTTGGAAAACTGAGAGTGGATAAAAAAACTAAAAGAAAAAAGAAGAAAAAAATGAATTACAATTAAAATGGTGGATTCTATCGAATTTTTTCGTGGGAGTGCAAAAATTACAACATTGTTACAGTGCGATTCAGAATTGCAAAGGGGTAAGGCCTTATATGAAGAATTCCAAGGTAAAACTTGTCCACGTTTACGTCTCGAATGGCAAAAAACATGGAAAAACTTACATAGCATCTGCTGCAGTCGCCGCTGGGTCAACTCGGACTTGAAATGATATGTTGAGCGCCAGAACGGGCCATTCCACGATTTGTCTTCTGCTGTTTCAACCCCGTTTTTTCCCCTGTTTTCAAAAACATTTATGCCATAACGAACCAAACGTGGTTTGTCTAATGACCTATTAATGACCATTAGATAAACCACATTTGGTTCGTTCTGGCAAATACATAATTGGATGATTCGTTAGTCAGCTTAACGCTTCAAATAAGAGAGAGTGCCAACTCTCTGTTTGCTTTGCTAAATCACACATGAGTCTTATAATTCATTTATGGCAGCGATTGTGAAGGCCTTCTAATTGCCGAAGGTTCTAGCTATTGTGGCTTACATGCAATGAAATCCCGGAGTACTAGATAATCAGGCGTAGTTTATGCTAAATATGTTGTTGTCTCAGCCATAATGTCCACAGATTGGCCTTGGTGTAGATGTGGCGATGAAGTATAAGCTCAGTTGTCAACCTTGGCACATCTTCACAACTTAGGTTTCATCATTGTGGACAATTTTGATCACTATTTAGAGACATGCAGAATTGGTGGAGAGTACACCGACTGTGGCATTGCATGTGCATGTCCACTTACCTGTGACAACATGGACGATCCATCTGTACGTAACCTTCAGTGCGCTCTTGGATGTTTCAGCAAACCTGGACTCGTCAGAAAGTATGAGTGGAACCATACGAAGACCCGACATCAGCTTTGTATTGGAATTCTTGATACACGGGGCTAGCTGCTCATAAAGTTTTATAGATTTGGCAAAATATAAAGTTCAATACAACAAGCTTACATTTCATCATAGTTTTCAAGTGCTGCTTATCAAAGGCATTTCAATGTTAAAAACATATTACATAATAAAAAACATTAAGAAAAACGTAATGGGAATTTTTTATAAATGGTAATAAATGCACATTGGGTATTAAGAACTGGAACATATAGGAAAATATTGCCACAATTCCATTTCGTTTTATTTTGATGGTTTTTCGTTAGAAAAAAAAAGTATAGACCGTATAAAACATTTTCATAGTTTCAATTCAAACTGTCG
Organism: Linyphia triangularis; assembly: GCA_963978545.1. NCBI lineage: Eukaryota > Metazoa > Arthropoda > Arachnida > Araneae > Linyphiidae > Linyphia > Linyphia triangularis. Next base: position 92,603,674 of record OZ021727.1, read on the forward strand.
AAGCTAAATAATCGGAAGTTGAAGAACAAAAATCGTGCAATGCAAACATAAAGCATGTTATCGCTTTCTTGCAAATTGAAACTCGCATTGCTCGTAAGTCGTTTTCTAAGTGAAGGATATGGAAAAGCTTCAAATAATAGTTTTCATCGTGCTTCGTATATCATCACGATCACGCTTCATTTTCAAGTAAGCAAACCCATCTAAATTTTATTTTAACTCCTTGTAGTTTACCAAACATTTTTTTCTTCTTCTAATATGGACTTTTTTCTTCAGACGTTTGCATATCGTTTTAAGTTGACCTCTCATGACCCCTATTTAGGTCAGATTGCGGTTTCTTGTGTACTTGTAGAAAATAGTTCGTGGTTGTACTCCCACGCTTGTTGTGACAGTCCGTCTTCTTGCGAATAAATACGACGCTGAAGATTCGAATTGACATTTCTGAAGGATGCTTACAAGGAGGAATTAATTATAATGGTGGTCGTTAATTTTTTTTTTTTTTGTCGTTGCTGAGGTTGTAAAGATGACAAAGTTTTGGACCGGGTGGTTTACTTTTTTTCTTCTTTGTTTGTTGTTGAAGTTAATTGAAGAAGTGTTTCGGAATCAGTTGATATGTCTGCATTTGACAGTTGAATTTATTACAATTTGTAGTCGACCCAGATACAATAAGTTGAGTATTATTGAGGGAAAATTTTGTGTATACTTATCGGGGATTAATTTTCCCACGAGTGGATGGGGCATCTTGAAAGGGCCACTGTGTTTAAGAGTCAATTTTTTTTATTGTTATACAAAAATTTATTTAACTCGATGGAATGATAATTGTAATGACAATAAAAGGGTAACAATAAAAGGACATAATATTTTTTGTGTGTGTTTTCAATTACCTATTATTATTTGAATAATATAATAATGTTTAAAAAGAGCTATAGAATTTTGTTTTGCTCTCGCAACTTGGCATACTGTGGTATTATTAGATGATTTTCTATACTTCAGTTGACATTTATACAAAAGAAGAGGTAAAAAAAGAAAATTAATATGTGTAATGTATTGTTATTTAAAGGAATATTCTGCGACTAAGATTTTTTTACTTGGAAGTAAGAGATAATGTTATGTATATAACGTTGAATTATTACTAAACTGTTTATTTAGATTTAAATAGTACTTATAAATATGCCTACTTTCATGAAAGGAAATTAATAGAGAACTCTATTAGAAAAAAAAAAAAGCTTGTCTTTATATGATAACAAATTTAAATTTAAAGAAAGTTTCTTCGAAGTTAAAAGTTGACCAATTATAACAGTATTTGTTACTAAAAATACTCATATCTTTATAAAAAAATAATATAATATATTCTTATATTAGTATGTTATATATACCATAAATAGTTTTAAAGTTTTCAAATGTAAAAAAAAAATCACTTTTTTCATTGTCACTACATTTAAAGGTTAATGTTATTAGTTTTTAGGCGGATTGAATGTTTTTGAAAATGGGGGGATCGATTTCAGCGGTTTTAGAAGTGGAGGGACGCATCGATATTTTTTAAAAAGGGGGGGGGGGGGAACGAGTCACCCCGAGTCTACCCACACTTCTTCTTCCTTAATTACATAAATGTTTTTCAAAGAAATAGTAAAAAAGTATCTCATCAATATAAGTGCTTGGACTGATAATCGCAAAAAAAAAATTCTAAAGATAAGTTATAAAAAAAAAATGACCACCCCTTCAGTAAATTGAAAAGGAATTAAAAATCTCATTTATATAACATTCATACTTAAGTAGTAATAACTACCTAAAAGAAATACGTAAATGAATAAAAAAAAATTATCTCCTTTCAGCTTTTCTTTCATCACAGATATCTAACATAAAAACTGTCTTTTTTTTTCAAAAAAAAAAAAAAAAAAAAATCTACTCAGTTTCGTTCCGGGAAAATCCGGCAAAGAAGGAAAACATCTCCAAAACGAAAGAAGTAAGGAAAAGAGGAAATTTTTTAAACTCTTAGAAGACTGGTGCAGTATTAGAAGAGTGCTTTGCAAGTAAAGCAAAATGAAAAGACAAGGAACGTGGTAGTATGGGAGCAGCAGCAAATCGCCATTTTGTTCTTTTTTTCTTCCGTTTCGCATCCCTTCCAAACTCTTCGATGTTAACACCCCCTCCCTGAGGAATAAAGAACATCAGAATCACTTTAGATCGATTCAAACCTCCAAGGAAATGTTCCAGACTTCGCAACTCGGCAACCTTTTAACGAGGATTGTTCTGGAACAGGGAGAGTAGGGGGGAGGGGATTTCCCTTTCCTGCAATCGTCTGCCCTTTTTTTCCTCAAATCGTTTGATGGGTGTCGAGGAGAGAATTTGTTTCTTCCATTAGTTTCTTTGAGATGGCACTTTATTTATAATTGACGCTTAAATCGATAAAGCGGAAATCCCGTTTATCTTTAACTTTTACTTACCCAGGTTAATACTTATTACTATTTCACATCCAGACAGCAATTAAGATTATTCAAAAGCATACTGACTGTCTATCATACAAATAGCTACCACCACAAACTCCAGCCTTGTATGTTACCGTGCAAACAAGACTAGTACCATTTTCCATCCAGACAGCATTTAAGATCATTCAAAAGCGTACTGACTGTCTATCATACAAATAGCTACCACCACAAAGTCCAGCCTTGTATGTTACCGTGCAAACAAGACTAGTCCAATTTTCCACTATGAATTTCAGGGTAGAAACTTCTAATCTTCTTTATCTTTAACTTTTACTTACCCAGGTTAATACTTATTACTATTTTACATCCAGACAGCATTTAAAATTATTCAAAAGCATACTGACTGTCTATCATACAAATAGCTACCACCACAAAGTCCAGCCTTGTATGTTACCTTGCAAACAAGACTAGTCCCATTTTCCATCCAGACAGCATTTAAGATTATTCAAAAGCATACTGACTGTCTATCATACAAATAGCTACCACCACAAAGTCCAGCCTTGTATGTTACAGTGCAAACAAGACTAGTCCCATTTTCCACTATGAATTTCAGGGTAGAAACTTCTAAATTTGTCATATTGTAACCTTTTTGGAAGCCAATCTAATGCACGCACTCCCCTGTTCCTAATCAACGAGTCTTGTTTATATAGCAACCGCCACCATCCAAACTATCTAGCGGGAGCTATTTTCTTGACAGACAAACAATAAGTATTGCAATTTTGATTGAAAAAATTTACAAAACGGAAATAAAACAAAACAATTGAACTATATCGAGCAACAGCCAAAACCTAAATTAAATTTAGAAATCAAACAAAACCGTTTTCTTAATCAATTATATGAAGGGTCTTAGTGATCTCCTGGTCATCACTGTAGAATCTGGAACATTGTATGAAAGTATGAAATCATGCGCTTTCCAGTTATTGGGACTGACCAACATTCATGCTAAACTAGAAGCGAATCCAGAGATTTAAAAATTTGATTTAAAAAATTTACAAATTAGGTTATACCAATTTGTTTTTGATTTAAAAAATTTACATAACTGAAATAAAACAAAACAATTGAACTATATCGAGCAACAGCCAAAACCTAAATTAAATTTAGAAATCAAACAAAACCGTTTTCTTAATCGATTATATGAAGGGTCTTAGTGATCTCCTGGTCATCACTGTAGAATCTGGAAGATTGTATGAAAGTATGGTATCATGCGCTTTCCAGTTATTGGGACTGACCAACACTCATGCTAAACTGGGAGCGAATCCAGTGATATACAGCTGGAGCACCCTTGTAACAAAAGTGACAAAGCTCAAAAATCTTCATCTTTGTACAAAATCGCATTATCGGAGATATGTTCCCGCCAGATGGTCTGGTTGGTGTTGGTTGCTATAGAAACAATAATAGTCGATTTAAAATAGATGTATGCCTGCAGTTAATGTATTGAGTTTAGTTTTTTTTTTACGAACTTTAACAGGAGAACCACAAGGCACAGAAACATCGTACACAAGTAGAATCCTGGACACTAACATACGATAATCCGAAATTTTAAGGAAATGCCTTTCGAAACTAGTGGGGAAATGGGAGGGGGGGGGGGCTAAAGAAGTAATTGTCCTTCAAGACAACCGAAATTGAGAGTAGACTATATCTTCTCAACAGCGTAAAGTTTTAATGTATCGTCTGTACAGCATCTTCTGAGATACAAACTTTAGATTACTGGATTTCAAGGCAGGTCCTGTATCGCTGTGCCATGAGTCAAGCTTAAGAAGTTGCATACTGGGCGCGTACATTTTTTAGTTACTTTCCAAATGAATATTTTTAATTATTTTTATAAAAAAATTATATTGCAATTAAATGCGTTATTGTTGCTATATCCAGCAATTTCTCTTTTGATCAATATTTCAGCAAGTATTAAGAAGATCCCATATGCAGGAAATGTCACAAAAACGAAGAAATGGCACATCATGTTATATATGAATGTGATATTCTTGCCCTCACTCGACTAACTACTTTAGGAACCACCAACACTAAAGAATTACACCTTAGTTCCATCAAGGGTTTGTCGGACTTTATTGCTAAAGTGGGCGATCCGAAAAAATGGAGCTAAGAAACATTGGGTTTGGAGTATGATACAAAATGCTACCCTAAAGCAGAGGTGCCACATATCTGACTAACCCAAAACAAAGAAGAAGAAGTATTAAGAATATTACAAATATTGCAATGTACAAGGAAATATATAGTTTTACTTCTAAGGAACTAACAACGGACTTGAAGATGAGGCTGATTTGAAGATTTTAAAGCTGAGATAATAACATAGAAATCTCTCTGGAGAGTAGAACAATATCGAGCAACTATAGTGAATCACTATATTGGACGCCATTACCAATACAAGAAAAGAAAAAAAATATGACAATTTTCGAAATGCGTTGAAACTACCGAAAAGCTTTCAACAATTTAATTATTTTAAAAACAAAAAGCAAATACAGATTCAATTTCAATTATACCATAATTCAATTTTCAATTAGAATTATGGTCAGGTTTGAGTTTCGCTTCTGACAAGTTATTTGCTGTTTCTATTAGATAATACAAATCCTTAATTCCCTTCAAATCACTTTTTGTGACGGTTTATGGAACCCTTCTGTAATAGAACTCTGTAGATCATATTTTTTATTTTCAATTACCCATATGTTTACATAGGATAATGAAAGTATAGCATTTCTTTAAAAAAAAAAAAAAAAAAAAAAAACCATTTCAATATCTATCTATCTATATATATATCTATATCTATGTCTATATCTATCTATCTATCTATATATATATATATCTATATCTATGTCTATATCTATCAATCTATATATATAACTATATCTATATATATCTATCAATCTATATATATAACTATATCTATATATATCTATATATATATCTATATCTATCTATCTATCTATATATATATATATATATATATCTATATCTATGTCTATATCTATCAATCTATATATATATAACTATATCTATATATATCTATGTCTATATCTATCAATCTATATATATAACTATATCTATATCTATATCTATCTATCTATCTATCTATCTATCTATCTATCTATCTATCTATCTATCTATCTATCTATCTATCTATCTATCTATCTATCTATCTATCTATCTATCTATCTATCTATCTATCTATCTATCTATCTATCTATCTATCTATCTATCTATCTATCTATCTATCTATCTATCTATCTATCTATCTATCTATCTATCTATCTATCTATCTATCTATCTATCTATCTATCTATCTATCTATCTATCTATCTATCTATCTATCTATCTATCTATCTATCTATCTATCTATCTATCTATCTATCTATCTATCTATCTATATCTATCTTTATATCTATATCTATCTTTATATCTATATCTATCTTTATATCTATATCTATCTTTATATCTATATCTATCTTTATATCTATATATATATATATAGATATATATGTAATATCTATAGAATAACATCGCTAAATTCTCGATCATGGCGGGTTGGTTTTTTTACCCTTGTAAAGATTATTGCCAAAAATATCGCCAAACTGGCCATTTTTATTTAAATGGGTGAAAATATGAAAGTGGTAAATAATACCATAAATTTTAACGCAATGACCAATATAACAGTGCAATTGAAAGTTGCGCGACGTTCCACACCCCCAGTTTTTCGTTGAAGTCTCACAAGGGTTTCATATAGTGTAACATCAGAAAACACAAATAAATAAATGGGCTCTATAAAGGATCTTTTCCAAATAAACAGTGCTCAAGAAAATCGGACTTCCGAAAATCAGCGTCTCACTAGAAAATTTGCGGCGACAAGTGCTCAGGGAAAAAGATCCCAAAAGAATGGTTGGGCAATGTTCCCTCTCCCAAGAAATCCCTAAAGACTTTTCCCTCACTTCCGTCCGAGATTATTTCCTTAATATCTCAGGGGGCTACAACGGCCAGTAAATAAGTAGAAAGGCTACCGCCGTTATTTTTTTCTTTCGTCATGGTGTCTGATAGATATTTCTTTTTGTGTGATGGTGCTATTGGATATATTAGTTTGGAAGCTTACTACCAAGCACCCTTTTAATGTTTCGATTTAATGGTTTTAATTTTAGATTAAAAAATCTTTTGATATCCGGTTGTGAAATCTTTTTATCATTTCTTTTTAACTATGCATGTATTAAACATTACAAACTTTTTAAATTTGCTGTATTATAAATATTGTCCTACTAGGTTAAGGGGGTATAGGACACTAAATATTTAATTTATGTTTTTTTTATTAAAATAATATTGAGAGATACGAATTGACCGAAATCAAAATCTCAACACTACCTGAATTATAACTTCTAAGCAGTTGATTTTCAGCTGTTCAATGCTAGTTCAATTTTCCTTTTGATGATACTTTCCCTATCTTTCAAATTTTAAGTCAATATAATTAAAAAAAATTATTTATTTTAAATGTGCGAAAATTTGCTTATGTATTTTTTAAATATATATCTTTCATTTTCCTTTATCAGTTAAACATACATGGATCTAAAAAAAATCTCGTTTTTTTTTAATTAATGAAATATCTTTCTTAGTTTTGGAATTATTTCATCTCTTACCAGACTACAGACAAAACACCAATTGATTAACTGTTTAATTTATATATTAAAAAAAAAAAAAAAAAAAAAAAGATTAAATACTACAATTTTAAACTTTTTGCCGTCACCCCCCCCCCCCTCGTACTTAAATTCTAATTTTCAAAAGAAGCTTATTTTCTTACTTCGTAAACCTCAACACTAATTTTCACATCAATACATCAAATGTAGTCATTTTCACTGCCTTGTTACTTTTATGTCCATATTTTAATTTTTCAAAAGACTAATAACAATAATTTCATCAAATTGTAAATTTTGGCAAAGGTTTAAAGTTTAACTACTCAATCAAAATACAAAATTCTCAATTTTAAAAGTAAGGAAGCTGAACAAAAGAAATAGCGCAAGAATTTGATATAACTTTCTCTTTCACATTCATATTTTTAATGAACTTTACTAACTGAATTTTGCGTTTAATGCTAAATCATCATTTATTTAATATTTCTAAATTTTTCATATAAACTAACTGACGGTAAACATTAAAGTAAAAAAAAGAAATATATTTTAACAAAAAGTAAGAATGTGAAAAACATTGAGAAACTAAAACAAAATAAACCGCTTGTGACATTTTATGTAGACTTTGCTGTAGCTTCAGGTTGGTTGGTTAGCTCGTTTTCGGAGAGGTCTTGCAAGAGAAAATAAATTGAACGGAAGAAAACCCTTAAGACTCCAATCATACAATCCGACAATTAACACAATCTATAAGTCACGATTGCTGAGCCATGAGTCCAGCGCGGCAGATGGAAAAGACATAAAAAAATATCACCCTCTGTTGTCAAAACACAGACGCACACTTTTGCAAACTTCCACTCGTCTTCATAAGCCGAGTCGAAACCTGGTCTGAAACACGACACAAAACACTCCAAAACGAAAACAAACACTCGGTCAAGAGTTTACGTATCCCCCTTTTAAACTACTACTATCTTATCCCCTTTTTCTCACCAGTAGGGGGTCGGTCCGAAAGGCCATGACTTTTCGGCCAATTCTTTGACTTTTCGTGGGAAAAGGCCTGAATGCTATTTAGTGTCTTTTTCGGCGTCTTTAAGAGAATCCACTCAATCAGTTTAGACAGAGCAATGACCGAAATGCCGGTACGTAAAATAGTAGGTGATGCATTTGTTGGCATGGATTTAGAGAATGTGATGCCAGGTCTGATATTTCATCACCTGACTGAGTTCCTATTTCGAGGTGTCTGGAGTTTATGGGTGATCAGGATTTGTATTGGCGCATATTGTCATTGCGCCGTTAAACTTCAACCAACCATCTAATTATACTAATGCATTCCAAAACCTACTCCGAGGGTGATTAAGGGGTTAATTCTCATAGGTTCACTGAACAAAGTTAGATCTTCGTTTTGCAATTTCCCAACTGCCCTCTCTTTCTCTTTAGTATTAAGGGTTACTTGATTGCGGTTCTTATGTAATATACGGAATTCGTAATCCGAAACTAAAAATTGGGTCAGTCTCAAGACGAGAAAATGTAATTTGGATGCTTACTTCAGAGTAACTCAAGATCATTCGACATCAGAGGCAACTGTTATTTAAATGAAAACTAACATCCTTCTTTAACCATTCACTTTTCTGGTCTTGCCTTGTTGGCGTCATTGTCTCGTTGTATTTAGCATCCCTTATTTATTTTTTAAAATCTTTTCTATGTCAGGAGAAATACTTCTGAATTCTTGACCAGAACAGGATTCTAGGTCGAGGTCCAGACATGTTGACTTGAAAGGGTTTTTAATGGATTACCTTTCAGTTAGGATTATCCCCATTGCGTTCAAAGTTTTCGAGTTTGCTGATGTGTTTCCTTTTGTCAATGCCTAAAGTAAGGACAACCCTTACAATTTGTCGGCGTTCACCATGTTTCCTTTATTTGAAAATGATACTCTATAAGTTAAGGACCAGATGACTTCTGTGTTCATCGCACTCGTAGGATATCTGCTTTCTTTGCTTCTTAGTCAGTCAAGCTGAATTGAAAAGGCTCTTTAAGGATCAACCCTCCAACAAGGATTATCCCCATTAAGTTAAAATGTTTGGAATGCTTCGGCGTTTCTTGTAAGGACAGGGGAGGTGGTCTTTTCTGTCGAGACAACCTTTTCAATTTGTGTTTAAAATTACGGAGTTTTGTGACGGATTGACTTTTGTAAGTCGTTTATTCGATTTGTCTGAAGCTCTGCTTTAAGGTCAAGGAGGAATACAGAGACCTCACCAGTTGAGGAACGTGCGAATTTTTGTTGAGCTGGAGGCTTAATTATGCTATGCGTGGGAGGTCTGCTTTCATGAATAGGAATCCAGCTGAAAAAGTCAAAAATCATTGGAAAAGTCGTAAGCAAGAAGGAGATTAGTTTGTGTTTTTTCTTTACCAACTAGTTATTTTATAATATGGCAACTCGAAGAAAAATATGCACTAAATGGAAGCTTATCTTGGCATTTGTCTCTGTTATGGAAATTACTTGCATGGACAAATCTTACATACGGAAGCATTTTCAATTATTTCAAACTAATGTAATTTGAACAATTCATCATGAAAAAGTGGTGCGGAGCAGTAACTTGACGCTTTCCGTTAACGGAGTTAAATTTAGGAAACATCCCAGTGTCTCTTATACCAAATCTGATAAGCCTATCGATTTATTGCTCTAAAGAATACAAGACATACACACTGTTAAAAATTTTGTTCCACCTTGCACCAAAAATTGGTTCCCATTTAGCTGCCACCAACATTTGGTGCTTAGTTTCACGATTTAATGGTGCAACCTCGGACCGTAAGCACCATTAAATCTCGAAACTAAGCACCAAATGTTGGTGGCAGCTAAATGGGAACCAATTTTTGGTGCAAGGTGGACAATTTTTTTTAACAATGCAGGCAAGGGCGGATCCTGAGTTTTATTACGGAGGGGGCGGTGACTGTTGAATAGCCCAAGTAAATTTTGTCGTTCTTAAGTTATATACCATACTTTAGCGTTGATTATATAGTATATGTTGCAAAGAGCTAAAAGAAAAAGCTCAGTAACATAAAGACGACACTATGGTTGGCTACGTAAGAATTTATGATAATAAATTAGAGTTGTCTACTATTATATGATTCATGATAAATTATTTTTAAATATGATAGACAGAACAATCTAACAATGAATACATATACACATTGAACATTTTCAGACTATAATTTGCTTTGTTGTCTTGCTTGGTCCTTGGCATTTTAATCTCCATTTTTTTAGATGAGATCTTTTGTATTATAAATGTTCAGTACGGATTCGTCAAATCTTGATCGACTTCATCCAAAGTCTGAGAGCAGCACACGTTAAAATGTGAGTGGTAAAATCAATATAGTACATTGGTTTTATTTTTAATTCCAATTTTTCACATGTTCGAAAGCTTAATATATATATAAATTAACCCTTTGGGTACATTTGACGGCTGAGATTCGTCATGCACTTGTTTTGCCTGTTAATAATGACGAACCTAATTCGTCATTCAAACTAGTTTGATTGGATAGATTTTAATGTCACAAGAACCATGATTGGTTAAGTCAAACATCGGTTGGTTTACCTATACTTTAAAAAAATAATTTGTTTGGCTGTATTCCTTTAAAGTTCCTTTATTGTTTTGAACCAACCGTTCAAAACGCAAGAATTTTCGCAAATAAATCCGTACCCAAGGGGTTAAATAATTAAATATTTATGTTAGTTTTAGATGCCAGTGATGACAATTGTTTATTACAGTCATGAAAAACAACACATAAAATATTCTTCGCCATCGTTCCCCCCCCCTCCCCCTATTTAACCTTGAATAACAGAGGGGGGCGATCGCCCTATCCGCCCCTCACTGGATCCGCCAATGCATACAGGTTATGGACCGATCAGTTGCGCATTATTACCTGGAAATATTCGCTTGAATAGCTCGCTTGAAATTTGTCGGAGTTAAATCTTAACAGAATTGAGATTTATAGAGATTTTAACCTTAACAGAATAGAGATATTTTGAGTTTTTCTTATGAAAGGAAATTTCAAATATGTGACTCTAAAACTATGTGTGGCATTTATAGAAGTTGTATTATTTTATCGCAAAAGAACAAAGATAACCTCAAACTTCATTTTTAAAAATAATAATTAAATTCTTATTTGGAACACTAAATAAATCTTTATAAAGGGTAAAGAATGTATATATGCAATAAAACAATATTTAATAAATTAAGAAATGCTTTGATCAAAGTGTTTTTACTAAATGTGATCCAGCCAAAGCTTGATCTTGACCACAAACTTGGTTGCTGATTCTCATTACGGCTGACTTGCCCATGTTCTTCAAAGCTACAAATCGGTAGTATTTTTAACATAATGACATTACTCATTTAATAGTATTATAATTTTTTAAACATTTACTCTGTATTTGCGCATTATGTAAATTGTTTTATAATACATCATATATTTTGGAGCTACAGTAGAACCTCGATTAACCGTCCCTCTTTCATCCGGAACTATCTGTTAACCGACCATCCTTTAGTCGACATCAAAAATCTCCCAAATGAATAATAAACCATTTGCCCTTTTTAAAAACAGGAATATTTTCCTTTACACTAAATTTGCATAAGTAATGGTGAGGCTTCTGATCGTTTTTTAAAAGGACTGACATGGTAAAAGCAATAACCATATGCAGATCAAACTGAACTATTGCTTTTAAAAAGACCTCGGGATAGAACTATGAAACAACGATTATCAAGATTATGACAACAAAAACTCATTTCCAACAATTATGTCATAAAAAAAAATTAAAAGCCCTGCATTCAAAAAATGAAAATATTTACTTTTTAGTATTTTTTACAACTCTCTATTATCAGGCATTTTCACTTATCCGACCTATCTTCGGTCCGAATTAAGTCGGTTAATCGAGGTTCTACTGTATATATTTATGCAATTTCTTTTTTATATATATTAGTTTCACGGTTCAAGAGTTGTTTTCACAAAACCACGCTAAGTTATAGGCTCCATAGCACCATAAGCATTTCACTTTTTTTATGAGAAATGGTGGCTGCTACTATTTACTAGCAAAAATTGGCTTTGGTGGAAAATATGCACTGCATTTAGAAGTCCAGCAACGTACATTAAAAAGAGAAAGTTATCTCATTTTTTTATTTCTTACATTTCTTAATAAAAATGATTTTTCTTTTTAAGAGGTTCTTTAATGATGATTATGAAATGAGTCAGTTGGAAAATGATTATCAATGAGTTCTCTGGGTAAAAGTAATGAAGCCAAAGTAGATCCGGATTCATTAGAAATGAGTAGTTGGTTTTTAATTTGTTTTAGATACGCCAGCAGTAAAACTTTTCATCTTTATATTTTTCGCCATGTTACAGAACCTAAGATATTCTCCAACAAAGTTTAATTCAACTTTGTTAAGATAGCTTGATTTCAAATGTTTTAAAACTGTGGTTCATTAAACTGTTCCACAACAAATTAAATGAAGCTAATTAAAAAATACTTTAAAAAGTTTTTACAACATTTAGTTTTTCATAACATAGAGTGTAGAAACTTCGTTTTCCAACTAAATTCTATAACAAATACAATGCAGCTGTTTAAAAATTATTTACAATAATGCAAAAGGTTTTAGAAGAATATAAAAGAAATTGTTTAGTACAATTCAAAATAAATTTTAGAACAATATCATTTATCAGTAAAAATTTATCAAATAATACTAGTTGAAATCGAATTAAATTTTAAATGTTTAACAATGAATTTTGATCTTTGTGACCCTTGATGGCTGACCAAATTATAGAAGTAGTAAAGTTTAAGAAATACAGTGGCTACAAAAGTCATACTTTTTAATGCAAATTAGTTTTTGTGTAGCTTTGAAGCACTTTTGAAAAGTTTTCGCAGAACTCATTTAATTGCATAGTTGAAACTGAGGAATAGTTTTATTGGTTAGAAAAACGGAGATTTTCTTGACACATTTGATGAGTTTTAGAAGTGAGCTGAATATTTATCGACAGTTGAGCAGCTGTTTAATTCCCCTCTTTGTGCAAACATTGTCTGTCACCTGCAGTCTAAGTAAGCCTTTCGCCCCTGTAAGGTACTTTTTTCACCCTTTATCCTCTCTAGACAGCCAAGTCAAAATCCTCAGTGATGAGCAAGGTGCTTGTCTTCCCCGATTTGGCGAGAGATCGCTTTTGTGTGGCGCCAACACTGTATTTGGATTTAAACATTGTTAAAACTACAAGTTTGTAAAAAAAAAAAATGTAAAAAATGGTAGGAGCTAGGAGCAGGGGTGTAGTGGGACCGTTAAGCCTTACCGTTACTTTTTCTGAGAGCCGTTACTTTTTTGAGAACTGGTGCTTTTTTGATATTTTTTATTAATAACTAATTAATGATAACTCATAAATTTGTATGCATGTATTGTAACATAAATTAAAGAGAAAATAAATACGCAAATTAAGAGTATTTAGCTTTTCTTTTTTATATGATAAGTTATGTAAGATATTGTAAAGTTGGGTTTTATGATTAAAAAAACCCAAGCTTCAGTTGCGGTTACCGCCACAATCGGGAAGTTTGCGCACCGAGACATTTTTTTTAGCACTACCACCCATACTAAGAGACTCTAAATAAAACAGATTTTTTTTTTTGTCCCTCTAACATTTTCCTGTATCAAAATTCATTTATAAATTTTCCTGGTAACATACTTAGTTTTAATAACAATTATTGTGGGATTGAAAATTAATCAGATGTATTTATTGATAATTGTATGATACTGTCTGGGTTGGTATAGTATTACAGAAATTTATGTTAATTGAAATGGTCAGTTTAAGCAAATAAGAGAAGACAGGAGAATGTCTAAAACACTCATATATTATTAATTTACTGCTAATTCATATTTATCTTAAAGTTAAAAAATTTAATACTTTTAATATTCAAATTAAAAAGGTATATTGAACTTGTTTATAATTACAATATAGAATTATGTAATACTTGGGGTATGGAGCATCGCACAACTTTCAATTACACTATAATATTTGTCATTGTATTAAAATTTTACATGGTGTTACTTACGGTTTTCATATTTTCATTCATTCAAATAGAAAAGTCTGGTTTGGAGATACTTTTGGAAATAGTTTTTACATGGAAACAAAAAACACTGCCAATATTTCGAAATTGGCGAAGTTATTCGTCCTTAAAACAGAAAAAAAAATCAGTCGTTGATGGGTGATGCTCAAGACCAGAGAACTCTGTTAAAGGTACTCATTTTTCAACTTTTTTCGCATTTCTATTGAAATTTTTAAGGTGGGGTCGATTGGACGACCTTAAGATGCATTAGCACAAAGATTTTAATCAAAATCGTTAGATCCGTTTTTTAACAATTTCTGAAAAACTATGATTTTTTAACGATTCTTCATGGATTTCAACCTTATACTCATGCGTGATTTTGAAGAAAACATGAACCCCCCCCCCCCACAACTAATCTACACACAAAATTTGAACATCATATGTTAATTTGTTCGGGAGTTATGACGACCACGTACACATAGACAGACATTTTTTCTCGGCCACTTTTTTGAAATCAATATATTCCAAAACTTGGAGAAATGCAAAAATATCTTTTTTTTTTTTTTATCAAATGCTATACTTTCAATACCCTATGTAAACATATGGGTAATTGAAAGCAACATATACGTAAAAATATAAGTAAAAACGAACATATACGTATAACATATACGTAAAAATTTCATAAATTTGTGGTTTTGGTAGGATGGAAGTGCAAATATTAAAAAAACTGAATCAAATTTAATTTATTATTAAAAAAAAAAATTTATTGTTTCCTCTTATGTAATTACCCACTCTCCTATTTCTTTCCTCCATACTTATTTGCTATTTTTCAGATATTTTTTTAGAAGCGATTTGTTACAATCTATATGCTATCCTGAACAAAAATCTTGAATATATTTGTAACCATACAATTGAACTATATATCGTATTACAATTATAGGTAATTTGAAAAGATATTCAAATGCATACTATTCACTATTGAGGAAAAAATATTGAATTTTATGATTAGATGATAGAATAGACTATTCGACATTGAAAACTGTGTAGCGAATGTGCGCTAATAGGAGTCGAACTAAGGACTTCTAGATCCGTAGTACGATAATCTACCGCTAGGCAAAAGTAAGCACTAGTGCCTAGGTGTTGTATCTGTCTTCTGTACACGAGACCACCACAGCTGTAGGCAATGATATAAATATAATATATATATATATATATATATATATATATATATATATATATATATATATATATATATATATATATATATATATATATATATATATATATATATATATATATATATATATATATATATATATAGTTTTTTAAAATTGCACTAAAAAGTTTTAAAAATTAGGGGGGTAGAACATCGCACAACTTTCAATTACACAACATAATATTTATCATTAAAGTAAATTTCAACATGGGTTACTTACCATATTCTTATTTTTACTCATTTAAATAAAAATGGCGAGTTAGGCGATATTTTTGGCAATAACTTTTATATGAGCAACAACAACAACAACAACAAAAAAAAAAAAAAAAAAAATTAATTCGATAAACGTTCTTGCTTGAGAGTGAAACTAAAAAAAAAAAATCGATTGTCAAAGGTAGATGCTCAAGGGTAGAGAGCTCTGTGTTAAAGGCACTCGTTTTCAACTTTTTTACGCTTTTATCACATTTTTATGGGAATTTCGGAGGTGGGGATGTTTAGAGCACCATAAGAGGCATTACAACAGGAATTTTGATCAAACACGTTATTTCCATTTTTTAGCAATTACTGAAAAACATGATTTTTTCAATGGCAGCTACCCTATGTGAATGCGCGATTTTGACTAAAACCCTAAGGGTAAGTCCTATGGCCTCCAGCAACCAGCATACCAAATTCGAACATCGTTGGTAAATTTGTTCAAGAGTTATGCTCACCACAGACACACAGACACACATTTTTTCTAGATCTGTTTTGAAATTAAGATGTTCCAAAACGTGGAGAAATGCAAAAGAGAGGAAAAAAAATGGACCGAATACTATACTTTTATTACCCTATGTATACATATGGTAAATTGAAAGTAAAAATCATATACATGGATTTAAAAGTACAATATACTGTTGCAACCGACCAAAAATTTGAACTTGGATGGTATTACTATGATATTCAAACACTCTTTTGCTTGGGTATAACAACAACATATTCAATGTATATTTTAAAGTAAATGAAAGGAAAAAAAAAATTAAACTTTGGTTCCTTAATATAAAAAACTACATTTATCTATAATAATAAAACAAGCTGTGTGTCTGTCTGTCTATCTGTCTGTGGCTCTGTGGATCTATAGAAACCTACTTAAAATTGGAGTAGAGTTCTGAAATTTTCAGCATAAGAAGTTTTGGCTTTCTAATTTTATGTATGTCAAACAGAGAGTTAAAACTTTAATTAGTTCTTTTTTAAATATTTTTTTTAATTAATTTATTTTTTACAAAGTGACTTCAAATAGAGATACACCTATGAAATGTTCAACATAAGTAGTTTTAGCCTTCTAATTGGACTTTTGAAAAACAGAATGTTACAATTTTAATTAGTTATTTCTTAATTAATTTTCTTAATTGATTAACACATTTTTTTTACAAAACGACTTCTAATATTGCTAAAGTACTGAAATTTTCAACTTAAGTCGTTTTGGACTTCTAATTGGTCTTTTAAAATACAAAATTTTAAAATTTTATTTAGTTCCTTTTTAATTAATTTTTTTAATCAATTAATAAATATTTTATAAAACGATTTCTAATAGGGCTACAGCTCTGAAAATTTCAACATAATTAGTTTTAGCCTTTTAATTGGACTTTTGAAAAACAGAATTTAAATTTTTTATTTAGTTTCTTTTTAATTAATTAATATATATTTTACAAAATGATTTCTAATAAGGATACAGCTCTAAAATTTTCAACATGAGTAGTTTTGGCCTTCAAATTGGACTTTTGAAAAACAGAATTTTGAAATTTTGTTTGTTTTTTAATTAATTAATTAACAAATATTTTACAAAACGATTTCTAACTGGGCTACATTTCTGACATTTTCAACACAAATAGTTTTGGCCTTCTAATTGGACTTTTGACAAAAACAACGTTAAAATGTTAATGCGTTTTTCGATGAGTTTTTAATTAATATTTTCCCAAAAAGTGACTTCTAATAGGCCTAGAGCTCTGAAAGTTTTAACATAAGTAGTTTTGACCTTCTAATTTTGCTTTTTACAAATATCACGTGTTAAAATATTCTTAAAGGGGTGTTGTATTATTGTTATTAACGGGGAATTTTTTTATTGTTTCTCGACAAGGGAGGGGCTTCTAATATTAAGACTTTACGTAGCAATTAGTTTTTAAGTGTGTGAAGCCACCTTATGCTTACGCAGCAATGAACCTTTCATCGAGCAAAGAGAGCTCATGTTTGCAAACCAATGAACCTTTCAACGAGTTAAGTAAGCGTGTTCTTATGTGTCAATGACTTTTTCAGCGAGCGAAGCGAGCTCGATTTTGCTTAGCTATGAACCTTCCTGCGAGCGAAGAGCCAGAAACTGGGACCTATACACCAATAACGGATTTCCGCATCGGGGGGCTTCACTGCTGGCTAAAATATTTCACATGGTAGAATGTCGAGGCGAAGCACGGGTATTCAGCTAGTATTTATATATTTAATTTTAAGTTACTTAAGTTGTGACAAAGTTGAATATATAAATATAGTTTTTTGTATAAATAAACCAAAATTTAAAATATATGCTTCTTTTCTCTTTAATTATATTTATATATTTAATTTTAAGTTACTTAAGTTGTGACAAAGTTGAATATATAAATATAGTTTTTTGTATAAATAAACCAAAATTTAAAATATATGCTTCTTTTCTCTTTAATTATATTTATATATTTAATTTTAAGTTACTTAAGTTGTGACAAAGTTGAATAAATAAATATAGTTTTTTGTATAAATAAACCAAAATTTAAAATATATGCTTCTTTTCTCTTTAATTATATTTATATATTTAATTTTAAGTTACTTAAGTTGTGACAAAGTTGAATAAATAAATATATTTTTTTGTATAAATAAACCAAAATTTAAAATATATGCTTCTTTTCTCTTTAATTATATTTATATATTTAATTTTAAGTTACTTAAGTTGTGACAAAGTTGAATATATAAATATATTTTTTTGTATAAATAAACCAAAATTTAAAATATATGCTTCTTTTCTCTTTAATTATATTTATATATTTAATTTTAAGTTACTTAAGTTGTGACAAAGTTGAATATATAAATATAGTTTTTTGTATAAATAAACCAAAATTTAAAATATATGCTTCTTTTCTCTTTAATTATATTTATATATTTAATTTTAAGTTACTTAAGTTGTGACAAAGTTGAATATATAAATATAGTTTTTTGTATAAATAAACCAAAATTTAAAATATATGCTTCTTTTCTCTTTAATTACTTTAAAATATATATTGAATATGTTGCTGTTATATCCAAGCAAAAGTAATTCTCTTTCATCAATTATCTACAAATTTATAAGTGCTATACTTTGTTCGATTCATGTGAACAACGGCTACACAAAATTGTATAACACGTAAACACTAAAATGCCATATAAATACAGAACTTAAATTCATTTTACACTACATCACTTTAGCAAAATTATTTGGAAGGAAAAAAGTAAGCACTAGTTTTAGGACCTTCGTATTATCAAATTAGAGCTCCTTCCCCCGTACCGTTTCTGAAATGAATTGCCGTTGACATGCATAGTTTAAGAGTATTTCTTTAGTTATTTTTAAGCAAGAATGATTTTTATTAAGATTTAATCTTGCTTGCCATCATGTTTCTATGCTAAGTTTCTAGTCTTTAATGCATTGGAACGAATCAAAATAACAAGAGCTTCTCCAATAAGGGTAAACGCTAGAGGTCGGAAATATCGATCAAAATAAATACCGATACTATATCGTTGCCTAAAAAAATATCGATCAAAATAAATACCAATACTATATCGTTGCATAGAAAAAATATTGATAAAATATCGATACATGATTTTTTTTGATTTTCAATTTTGACAGAAACGAAGTTTTTTTCTCGACAAATTTCTACTTTTCGTGATTGCTTTTTGTAAGGTGACTTCCAACTGAAATGGATCTATTACAAAAGAAAAAATTATAGTTTCGCTTAATTGGTGCAGTAATTTTAAGAAAAACTTAGATAATTTTCAATACCTTTTAATGACAACGCTGAATGTTTAGCATCATATTTTTACCGATGTAAATAATTGAAAAATTAACTGAGCGATGAATATGTAATTAACACGTTTTTTCCAATTTTATTTTAATTTTCAAAAGCCAGGGAGGTGCACCCCCTTGTACCCTCTTGTTGGAGCCTATGATTATGAAGTGTATGGCAAAATATTGAATATTGGTGCCATTTTAACTGCCTCTCAGCCAAGTCCAAACTTTAGTTTTGAAGTTTTTGAAAAAGGAAAAATCAAAATCAAAAAAACATATGGAACTACAAAACGATCATTAAAAAAACAAAAAAAATGTTTGAAAATATCGATATATTTGTGACTTTTATCGATATTTTTAATATCGATATTTAAAAAAAAATATCGATAAAAATATCGTCGTATCGATATATTTGTGACTTTTATCGATATTTTTTATATCGATAATTTAAAAAAAATATCGATAAGAATATTGTCGTATCGATATATCGCCGACCTCTAGTAAATGCAATTTATGGAGAACAAGTTTTTGCAAAAGCTAAACTACATCGTAATTTTAAAAGCATCGTATCAGTATTTTTAAATCCTGTATAATAATTTCGATTATGTGTGTGGTTGGGTATGTCAATGGCTGGTAAATCTGCGGAGGCCAAATTTACCCCCTTGGTGACATCCAATTTGGCTGAAACTTGACAGATACATTCGATGTCAATGACAATGATAAAATACTGTTGCGTTGGTGGGTTCGAAAGATTTGAAGCCAAAGAAGATCAAAACTTGCAGAAATTTATTCCAATATAACTCTTCACAGATTAATTTACAACTCCAAAACTTCTCGTTCTAGTAGACTCAGTACAGCTCTATACACAACAATAGAGCACAAACAGCAGTTAAACTTGACACACAACTGCTAAATCGCCGCAAAAGACATTGCAATACAGTTCGCTTTTGGAACTCTCTGAATGCTCGCTGACAGACAACCAAGTCAGTAACTCCACTCAGTCAGTATTTCAGTTAACTAACTCTGTAATTTCAGTCGACTAACTGACTAACCCAATTCAGTGACTCAATTCACTCAACTAACTCCCCGCTCACTTGGCAGGTCTTATATAGGGGAGGTGAACATTCTTGAAACTTCTAGAGGTAGACATTTGGAGAACTTTCCAGATCGTAGTCGAAAAATCCTATACATGTGCATGGGTACCGAAAATGTAGCCAAATGGTCGCCAAGTTTCTTGCCAAATTTGGCGACACAAATTAGTTGCCTAAACCGTCGCCAACTTGGCTCTTTCTCGCCAATTTGGCGAGATTGCCATTACCATAACGTTAAATGCCCTGCTCCTTGTAAAACTCGCTTCCGAGCATGATTTCTGTAAAACTCGTTATCAAGCATTAAGACACACATTGCGGGGAAGCAAACTAAAGACGAACTATTGCACTGCCTTATGCAAAATGTACATAAATTTTCCTATTTACAAAATTAACACTACGAAATATTTACAAATTTACAAAAATTCGTAACAATACTAAAACGTTGCTTTTACGGAATCTAATAACCGTAATCTAATAAACCATCCAATCGCGCTGAAATAGTATTTAACCTATCATTGAAGAAACTCTTTCCTTTTACCGAAATTGTTTAGATAAATAAGTAATAAAACTGTTTTAATCATAATAAATAAAAGATATTTGGATGTGAGTGCATAAATTCACATTCATTTTTAAATCTCTGGCAACAGACACAGCAATTTGTTAATGAATATAAAAAAAGATTACAAAGAATATTATATTAAAAACTTTTTTATGGGTCCTATTATAATCTATTCGTAAGACAAGGTTGGTTAAATTTGAGTTACGAGATTTTACTATACAATAGACTACATGATGGTATAATGAATACAATAGTTTTTAAAATTTAAATAGTAACCAATTTTGAATCCTTACTCCATAACGTTCATGGTACCGTGGAACCAAAGGCGATATTGATTTAAAACTTCATCGAATATTTTTTCACCCCTTTCCCCAAAAATATTTTTTCTTTACCACCCTCTCCAGTATAGATTTTTCCTCTCCTCACCCTCTCCATCCTTAGATACGATTTTTATTTATTTGCGTGATTTTTTATTTTTTATTTTTTTTTATTTGCGTGAGGGATTTTCTCTCCTCTTCCGAAAATGACAGCGAGCTGTCAGCTTGGGGATTTTGTCAGTTGAGGAAGGGATTCTCTTAAGGCGATAAGAGGGAAAAAAAGAAGAGAAAAAAATTAAATGCGATAGCGATAGATCGGAAGGGGGAAAAAATAATAATAATAATAAAAAGTCGCACATAAAATAGTGATAGGACGCTTCGTCAAATTACGATGCTATTTCGAGAGCTTTAGCAAAAGCTTGTTCTCCAAAAATTGTATTTACGCTTATGGGAGAAGCTCTTGGTATTTTGATTCATAAGTTCCTTTGTAATTTAATGCAATGATCCTACTTATTTGAAGAAGACCGCCATTCTTGCATTCGCCATTTTTTGTATTTTGTTGTTGGTTACATTACATATATCGAAATATAGGATTTTGTATAAATTTTTATCACTATGGTTAACCACCTAAAGTCATCATACTTCTTGACAACGTTAAAAGTTGACATGGAGATGGTTTCAAAAAAATATGTCTTGTAATTAATTTTATAAATTTTTCATTCTATAGGGTATTTATAATTAAAATTCAACTTTTAAAAAGCTGTAAAAAAAATTAATAATAATAATAAAAAGTCGCACATTAAATAGTGATAGGACGCTTCGTCAAATTACGATGCTATTTCGAGAGCTTTAGCAAAAGCTTGTTCTCCAAAAATTGTATTTACGCTTATGGGAGAAGCTCTTGGTATTTTGATTCATAAGTTCCTTTGTAATTTAATGCAATGATCCTACTTATTTGAAGAAGACCGCCATTCTTGCATTCGCCATTTTTTGTATTTTGTTGTTGGTTACATTACATATATCGAAATATAGGATTTTGTATAAATTTTTATCACTATGGTTAACCACCTAAAGTCATCATACTTCTTGACAACGTTAAAAGTTGACATGGAGATGGTTTCAAAAAAATATGTCTTGTAATTAATTTTATAAATTTTTTATTTTATAGGGTATTTATAATTAAAATTCAACTTTTAAAAAGCTGTAAAAAAAAAATTAATAGTAATAATAATAATAAAAAGTCGCACATAAAATAGTGATAGGACGCTTTGTCAAATTACGATGCTATTTCGAGAGCTGTAGCAAAAGCTTGTTCTCCAAAAATTGTATTTACGCTTATGGGAGAAGCTCTTGGTATTTTGATTCCTAAGTTCCTCTGTTACGTAATGCAATGATCCTACTTATTTGAAGAAGACATTTCTTGTATTTTGTTGTTGGTTACATTACATATATCGAAATATAGGATTTTGTATAAATTTTTGTTACTATGGTTAACCACCTAATGTCATCATACTTCTTGACAACTTTAAAAGATGACATTGAGATGGTTTCAGAAAAATATGTCTTGTAAATTAATTTGATAAATTTTTCATTCTATAGGGTATTTATAATTAAAATTCAACTTTTAAAAAGCTGTAAATAATAACAATAATAAAAAGTCGCACATTAAATAGTGATAGGACGCTTCGTCAAATTACGATGCTATTTCTAGAGCTGTAGCAAAAGCTTGTTCTCCAAAAATTATATTTACTCTTATGGGAGAAGCTCTTGGTATTTTGATTCCTAAGTTCCTCTGTTACGTAATGCAATGATCCTACTTATTTGAAGAAGACATTTCTTGTATTTTGTTGTTGGTTACATTACATATATCGAAATATAGGATTTTGTATAAATTTTTGTTACTATGGTTAACCACCTAATGTCATCATACTTCTTGACAACTTTAAAAGATGACATTGAGATGGTTTCAGAAAAATATGTCTTGTAAATTAATTTGATAAATTTTTCATTCTATAGGGTATTTATAATTAAAATTCAACTTTTAAAAAGCTGTAAATAATAACAATAATAAAAAGTCGCACATTAAATAGTGATAGGACGCTTCGTCAAATTACGATGCTATTTCGAGAGCTGTAGCAAAAGCTTGTTCTCCAAAAATTATATTTACTCTTATGGGAGAAGCTCTTGGTATTTGGATTCATAAGTTCCTCTGTTACGTAATGCAATGATCCTACTTATTTGAAGAAGACATTTCTTGTATTTTGTTGTTGGTTACATTACATATATCGAAATATAGGATTTTGTATAAATTTTTGTTACTATGGTTAACCACCTAAAGTCATCATACTTCTTGACAACTTTAAAAGATGACATTGAGATGGTTTCAGAAAAATATGTATTGTAAATTAATTTGATAAATTTTTCATTCTATAGGGTATTTATAATTAAAATTCAACTTTTAAAAAGCTGTAAATAATAATAATAATAAAAAGTCGCACATTAAATAGTGATAGGACGCTTCGTCAAATTACGATGCTATTTCTAGAGCTGTAGCAAAAGCTTGTTCTCCAAAAATTGTATTTACTCTTATGGGAGAAGCTCTTGGTATTTGGATTCATAAGTTCCTCTGTTACGTAATGCAATGATCCTACTTGTTTGAAGAAGACATTTCTTGTATTTTGTTGTTGGTTACATTACATATATCGAAATATAGGATTTTGTACAAATTTTTATCACTATGGTTAACCACCTTAAGTCATCAAACTTCTTGACAACGTTAAAAGTTGACATGGAGATGGTTTTAGAAAAATATGTCTTGTAAATTAATTTGATAGATTTTTTATTCTATAGGGCAGTTATAATTAAAATTCAACTTTTAAAAAGCTGTAAAAAAATAAATAATAATAAGTCGCACATAAAATAGTGATAGGACGCTTCGTCAAATTACGATGCTATTTCGAGAGTTTTAGCAAAAGCTTGTTCTCCAAAAATTGTATTTACGCTAATGGGAGAAGCTCTTGGTATTTGGATTCATAAGTTCCTTTGTTACGTAATGTAATGATCCTACTTATTTGAAGAAGACATTTCTTGTATTTTGTTGTTGGTTACATTACATATATCGAAATATATTATTTTGTATAAATTTTTATTACTATGGTTAACCACCTAAAGTCATCATACTTCTTGACAACTTTAAAAGATGACATTGAGATGGTTTCAGAAAAATATTTCTTGTAAATTAATTTGATAAACTGTTCATTTTATAGGGTATTTATAATTAAAATTCAACTTTTAAAAAGCTGTAAATAATAATAAGAATAATAATAATAAAAAGTCGCACATTAAATAGTGATAGGACGCTTTGTCAAATTACGATGCTATTTCGAGAGCTGTAGCAAAAGCTTGTACTCCAAAAATTGTATTTACGCTTATACGAGAAGCTCTTGGTATTTGGATTCATAAGTTCCTCTGTTACGTAATGCAATGATCCTACTTATTTGAAGAAGACATTTCTTGTATTTTGTTGTTGGTTACATTACATATATCGAAATATAGGATTTTGTATAAATTTTTGTTCTATGGTTAACCACCTAAAGTCATCATACTTCTTGACAACGTTAAAAGATGACATGGAGATGGTTTCAAAAAAATATTTCTTGTAAATTAATTTGATAAATTTTTCATTCTATAGGGTATTTATAATTAAAAGGAGGAACATTCACGTTTTTTTTGTTTTATTTTTAAATAAAAGTAAAGAAAAAATCATGAAAAACAATACCATTCTTTCAAAAATTTAAGCTCGTATATACAGTTAAGAAAAAAATTTAGTTTTTCACTTTGCGATTTGGCCGAAAAAAAACACTTTTGAGTGAAACGTCAAAGTGCAGATAATGAACCAGTCTAAAACCTATTTTAGACGAGGAATGAGTGTGGTTTATCCTTCGTTTTGCGACTTTATCTCTGCGTAACCACGTCACGGTTTTGTTTTGTTTTGGAACTACCGACTGTCTATTTCTGCCACTTATAAAGTGCTCGTCACGGTTTTTTCATGCGTTTTTGGTCACGTGACTTTTGCTTTGATTTCGGCTAATTTCAAACTCGATTATTGATTAATTGAAAGCATAAAGATAAAAAATAATTGCACTGCTCAAATATTTTCGTTAGATAACACTAGAAAATACAAAAAATATTCATTTTCCTCACTTGTGCAAGTTCCTTATTCAACTTTAAAAAATAAAAAAAATAAAATAAAAAAAAAACACTGATTAGAAAGACGTGAAATTTGTCCAGTATATATACTCAAAGAAGGGGAAGACGGTATGGCTTAAGAAAAAAAACATTTCATAGTTTTTTTTTCCTTCTACCATGCCCCCGTTTTTAAAAGCCATGATTGGCAAAAGAAAACATACCATGCTTATAAAATTATACTCTTCGATTGGTTGTTTTCAGATTATCTGGCGCCGTCTGCAACACGAGGGCTATAATGCGCCGAAACATTCGTCATTAAACAAGCCAACATACACTTACAAACACCCATGCCTAACACGGGACTCGAACCCGCAACCTCGCGGTCTAGAAGTTAGCACGCTAACCACTATACCGTTTGGTCGGCTATACTCTTCGAAAGTTGAATAATTATAATCACTACAGACATGGTGATTATGATTGAATTCCAATTTTCAAATAGCTGTATAAACAGTAACACTCATCAGAATGACTTAAAATTTGACATTAGGATACACGAGAAAAGAGCCTATCGCTATGGCATAAGAAAAACTGGGGGTGTGGAACATCGCATAACTTTCAATTACACTATAATATTGACATGGATTTGTGTCATTTACCGTTTTAATATTTCCATCATTTATTTAGAAAAAGTGGTCAGTTTGGTGATATTTTTTTACGATAATTCTTGTATGGGTCCATTTAGAAAAGAAAAAAAAAAGAATTCCGCCAAAATGATGATTTTTTGGCAATATACTTTTCCATAATTCTTATATAATTCCTTCTTATGGCTGAAACTGGGAAGAGAAAAAAAACGATCGTTGATAAGGTATGCTCAAAGACAGACTGTGTTAAAGGAATTCGTTTTCCAAATTTTTACGCCATTAAAACAATTTTATGGGAATTTTGGAACACCTTAAAAGACATTGCCACCGCGATTTTGAACAAAATCGTTGGAATCGTTTTTTAGCAATTACTGAAAATATTTTATTTTTTTTCAAAGACTAATTTATGCACTTGCTTGATTTTGACGAAAACCTTAATGGTACATCCCTGTGCCATCATCAATCCGCACTCCAAATTTGAACATCGTAGATCAATTTGTTCGGGAGTTATGCTGACCTCAGACACACAGACAGACATTTTTTCTATATCACTTTTTTTTAAATCAGGATGTTCCAAAACGTGGAGAGATGCAAGAAATGATCGAAATTTTTTTTGACCGAATCCTATACTTTCATTACCCTATGTATATATATGGGTAATTGAAAGAAAAAAATATATGATTGAAGTAGGGTTTCTCTTATGCCCTGCCTTTTCCATCACCTTTAAGTAAATACTGGCCAAATTTCAGATCATTCGGACCAATATTTTTAACAGCATTTTGAAAATTGAAATTTATATTTTATAAACACCCTGTGAAGTAATTTTTTTTTTTATTCAATTGTGTTTAAAATGAGCTTTAAAAGGCAAAAATATTATTGATTTGTTAAAATATGTAGAAACTATATAAAAGTATCGAAAGAAAGACTCCGTGTTTGGGTTGTAGTTTTTTTGTTACGGTAAAACTCAGGCGATTGAAAAATTGAAAGAAAATATATCCAAATATATTTAATAGTTTAAGAAGTCATATTAAATAGCCCAACTCTGGTTAAGTGTTTTTGCATCTAGAATGGTGAATGGTTTTTGATCCACAATAACGTTGCGTTGGTGGGTTCGAAAGATTTGAAGCCAAAGCAGATCAAAACTTGCAGAAATTTATTCTAATATAACTCTTTACAGATTCCTTTACAACTCCAGAACTTCTCGTTCTAGTATACTCAATACAGCTCCTTTCACAACAATAAAGCACAAAACAGCAGTTAAACTTGACACACAACTGCTAAATCAACGCAAAAGACAATGCAATACAGTTCGCTTTCGGAACTACTCTGAATGCTCACTGAGACTCAGTATCTCAACTCAGTAATTCCAGTCAACTAACTGACTAACCTAACTCCGTCAACAACTGACTAACCCAGTCAACTACTACCTCCCCGCTCACTTGGCCGGTCTTATATAGGAGAGGCGAACATTCTTGAAACTTCTAGAGGTAGATATTTGGAGAACTTTCCAGATCGTAGTCGAAAAGTCCTATACATGTACATTGGGACCGAAAATGTCGCCAAATGGTCGCCAAGTTTGGCGACATTTGGCGATTTCTCGCAAAATTTGGCGACAAAATTAGTCGCCAAAACCGGTGCCAATTTGGCAAGATTTCCATTACCGTAATGTTAAATGCCCTTCTCCTTGTAAAACTCGCTTCCCAGAGTTATCTCTGTAAAACTCGTTATCAAGCATTAAGACACACATTGCGGGGAAGCAAATTAACGACGAACTATTGCACTGCCTTATGCGAAATGTACATAAGTTTTACTATTTACAAAACATACAAAAATTCGTAACAATAAGTTCTTTTTTTTTTTTTCAAGGATTATAGGTTATTCTCCAAATTTGAA
Organism: Linyphia triangularis; assembly: GCA_963978545.1. Classification (NCBI taxonomy): domain Eukaryota; kingdom Metazoa; phylum Arthropoda; class Arachnida; order Araneae; family Linyphiidae; genus Linyphia; species Linyphia triangularis. The sequence continues at coordinate 92,631,783 of OZ021727.1, forward strand.
AATATTCAAAATTTCAGCTTTATGGTAATGTCTGTCGTTTCCCTAATATAGTTGAAAATCATCCAAATACAGAAGATTTTTGTACGCACGTACTTATTGTTAGTATTAGTCATTTATTTTAATTTAAAAATCGTAGCTTCAGCTGAATGATCTGCCAAAATAAGTCTCATTTGTTAATGTGTCTGTCGTTTACGAATATGTTGAAAAGCATCCAAATATAGATGGTTTTCATAAGAATGTCCTTATATCTAATATTAGAAAAACATTCTTGGATTTCTAATTCATTGGCTAGCGAGGGTATTGTTGCGAATTTTCGACAGAGGTAATGATAGCACGGTTTTTATTAATAAAAAAAAACCTATTATTTATTCACTTCAAAAACTCACAAAATTGAAAAGATTGAAGCTTGAAATTAGCAAATATTTATTTTAAACAATAAAATTGTTCAAATTAAAAAATCCTTATTTTTAACAATAAAGCTGTTCCATTTAATAAACCTTTATTTCGAACTATAAAGCTACGCTGTTCCAATCAACACATTTTATTTTAAAATTTAAAAGTTATATCGATTTATAGCTTCTCATTTTGTGCAAGATCCCCTTTTCCAAGCAGAAGGGAGGGGATAGTAGTGCGGCGTCTTGACACAGTGTGAGTGGTGGGGGCCCGCATGTAATTGGGGCTTTGTTTTAACCGAACCGTCTCCTCGTGACGGGGTCTGGGCAGGGCCCTGTCAACGTACTGGATTAGGCAAAGAAGGAGCCCTACCACTCAACTCCGACCCCCTTGTCAGCAGACAAGAAAAGAAGATCTCCACTCTTTCTAGAACAATTTCCATTAGAACAGAAAAAGATTCCTCTGTACTTTAGATTAAGTGAGAGCACAATGACTCAACAAGAGATTTTTTTTTTCCCTATAGAGAAGATGTAGCTTGTCAGATATAATACATAGGTAGTTACAGTTGATGTCTTTTATAACAATAGGCACCTTTTTGAGATGAAGTTACTGTTTTCTTTATTTTAGTCACATATGTGAAATCGTTTGAGTCTTAAGTAATCAGTCTTTTCGTCAGTCCCCAAACCTAATGCAATATTTTTAGAACACAAAATCTATTCGAAATATTGCTTCAAAACTTTTGCAATTCTGTGTTGTGGGTATAACAGTAACAATAGAAGGTGTTCAATGAAATTTGAAGCAAAAGTAATGAGGAAATATTTATTGAAGAAAAAAATATTTATTGAAGGAATATTTATTGAAGAAAAAAATATTTATTGAAGGAATATTTATTGAAGAAAAAAATATTTATTAAAGGAATATTTATTGAAGAAAAAAATATTTATTGAAGGAATATTTATTGAAGAAAAAAATGTTTATTGAAGGAATATTTATTGAAGAAAAAAATATTTATTGAAGGAATATGTATTGAAGAAAAAAATATTTATTGAAGGAATATGTATTGAAGGAATATGTATTGAAGAAAAAAATATTTATTGAAGGAATATGTATTGAAGGAAAAAATATTTATTGAAGGAATATGTATTGAAGAAAAAAATATTTATTGAAGGAATATTTATTGAAGAAAAAAATATTTATTGATTGAAAAAAAAATATTTATTGAAGGAATATTTATTGAAGAAAAAAATATTTATTGAAGGAATATTTATTGAGGAAATATTTATTGAAGAAATATTTTTTTTTGGGGGGGGGGGGGGGAATGTTAAAATAGTGGAAGAGTTTTGAAGTTGTGGAAAAACTCATTTGTTTACATTTTAATACCTTTATTCAAATGGCTTTTATGAGGGGAGTAGTGTAAGAAACATTCCTAAAGGCTCCATTTGGGTAACTTGTGTGCGAGAGGACTATAGTGTAAACAAAATAAGAAGAGAGCGAGGTGGGGTCTTGCCGGGCAAAGAAATGTCTTTTCTCAACTCTGTGAGTTGGGTATGATTTTATTAATGTTTTATGTTCTTTGTCTTGTAATTTTGTTTAAGGTATACGTATAGGCTTCCAATCGCAAAACTCGCAAAAATCGGGGAAGATTTGTAAGGCCGTAAAAAACAAAGCAAAATAAAAACAATACAAAAGAAGGAAACTATATGATGGAGGAGCATACTAAAAAGGAAAAATATAATAATTAGTATAATAATAACAGTTTTTTATATAAAAAATACTTTTTTAAAAGTAATTCTCAGATTGTAGTTTTTTTTAGTTTGCATTTCTTTCAAACAGTAACAACACCAGTTTAAATAATATTTTTTGAAATTTGTTTTTTTGCTATATAATCAGCATACATTGTTGAATGTTTTGACGCTAAATACTAAGTGATTTGTAAATAAATATTTTTTAATTGAATTTTGAAGATAAGATTCTGTATAAAAAAACTTGGATTTTTCTAATAGATTCACTTAAAGCAAGATATCACAAAATATACACACTGTAAAATTGTGTTATTAGGGTCAAAACATAGAGCAGGGTATATATACAGCATTATTGAACACCAAAATTGTATCTGTGGGTTAATTAGATTTTTTGGCATTACCGTTCGAAATTAGCCTAATTAGTTGATTAAATGTTAATTAATTATTAAAATTGAAGAAATTTAAAATATTTTTTTATTGGAAACAGTTTAACAAATAATGTATTTTTCAAGGTGCAGAGGTCTAATTTTTAAATTGAAAATTAAAAAAAAAAAAAATTGAAACCTATACGTGCGTATACCTTAATTAGTAGGGTTTTATGTATAGTTAGTTTTGTGAGGTGTCCTTGGGAATGTTTGTTTATTCATGATACCTTTTCATTACGCACTTAACGTATCAATTAAATCGAACAAGACATCACAGAGAAAAAAGGTAAATGCACTGAAATGTGTACCTTTTCAGTTCTTTAATAACTACACAGATAATATTATTCACAGGTTTGTAAAAAACATGAAATGAGAAGAAATTTTTAATTGCATTAGGAAGTTAGAAAAGTGAAGCTTCTAGGAATCAAGTTACAAACTATCGATTAAGATACACTAGAAATATTAGACAATGGAAAATTCCCACATTATTTATTTTTTTATTCAATTCTAAATGTTTGGAAAAGGCCATAAACACCAAAATTTCTGCTCAATACGCTTTTCTTTTTCTTTTTTAATTTGCAATCAAAGTTCCGATAAAACGATTCTATCGGCTCGAATTAAATGTGACGTCAGTAGATTTCAAACAACTTGAAATGCAGCAGCGGAAAACCAGTTCTGCAAGTTTCTCGTAAATCGCGCCAACCTGTACGGGATATGGCAATGGTCTACCAAACCAACGCCAACTATTTGGCAGAAACCTCACGATAGCCATATAAACGGTAGGAAGTATTGACATCACAGATATAGTTGAGTGTTTTGATCGGACTGGTTTTGACTCGGTTTTGGGGCATTTTCTTTTCTTAATATTTAAATAACTAATTTTTTTAAATAACTTTTATTTGAATATTTGGAATCAAAAAGAAATTCTTCATAAATATAAAATAATTTCACTCGTTTTTAAAAAATGCAGGAATTTTCCATTCTATGAACTCCGAAGCTCTCTTTTAATTAACTTTTTAAGGGGGTCCGCTACCGAAAATAAAAAAAACTTTATTTATGTACATTTTTAAGTCAAAAACTTTATTTATGTACATTTTTAAGTCAAAAATTTATTTTATGTATGAGATACTATTTATATATCTTTGAGAAAATGTTTTTTTAAATATTGTGTTTAGTTATTTAAAAAAAAAAATTAAAAACCAAGAAAAATACATAATAATTGATGTTTGCGTATTTTGATATAAGTCAAGAAAAAATAATTTTTTTTTTCAAAGTGAAAGCTTTCTGTAATACATAATTATATCAAGAAAATTTTATCTTCACAGAATTTTGATAGGTGAATTAAAAAAAATTTTAAAAATTCTCAAATTTAAAATATTGAAATTTTTTGCTTTTTTTTATGTTATCTTTTACGCTAAATGTTATATTTTAAAACAGAATTAAAAAAATAAAATTCTGTGAAGACAAAATATTTAAAACTATATAAATTAAATGCTCCACAAATTTGAATAGCCAATTGTTAATGGTTCTGGAGATATATCGATTTGAATATGCAACATCTATGAAAAACACTAGTGCTCGAAAAACGCACTTTAAGCAGACGCTTCAAGGTGTTACGCCCATTAGTGGTGTTTAAATCACAGGTAATTTTGTGGCGTTCTAAACACCGGAAGAATAAGATAAAAACATCATTCTCTTCAGGAATGTATGAACTATTTTTTTAAATCAGAAAAAAAATTTGGGATTTTTGAAGAAATTTCGGTACTGGACCCCCTTAAGGATACCTGATACCTCGCCAGAATTAAAATTTTCTCAACTTGCAATAAACTTCATATAATACCCAAAAATAAAATTTTGTCCACTCCACCAGAAACAAGAAATATTTTTGCATTTTAGCAAAAATGATCTCCAAACGAAAGAGCCAAGAGAAGATGAGATTTCTCCAAAGCGAGTTTTCATCTTTTCCGCTTGTATTCTGTCTTAGGAGGGAGGATGTCTTTCGAATGTTAGAAGATCGTTTCTCTTCGTTCCTCCTCCTCATCCGTGATGAAGAGGACAAGGCGAGAAATAAATAATAGCTCTTGTGTCGTGGAAGATTTACGCCTCGCGTTTAGTCGAGTGGTTTGTTTTCTGGGACTCTCTTTTTTTTATTCAGATTCGGAGGATAACGGATGGTGTTGGGTTTGGAGGATGGCTTACTGCGCTCCTTTGAAGCCTTTAGGAGCTGCTTATTTTGGAGAGGTTCCTAAAACTCCTTATCATGTACCGAAAAACTACTTTTGTTAAAGGTCTTAATTTTACATTCAGCTTCCAATCAAATCACTACATGTAACCATGCTAAATTCTTTTGGTAAAACACTAGCTAAACATTCATTTAAAATATTTCCCATTCTTTCATCATTTTGAATTATATTAGCCTGTTATTTTTTAATGGTACCAGAGAAGAATTTCGTCTCCCTTTAACACTAGAACAGGTACACACACACAAAAATCCCTTATAATTAATATTTCTGGCAAGCTTTTTAGCTAACTCTAGTTTCTGATTTTTAGCAATAAGCTTGAAATTCTGCTTAACTTCTTTCTTGTTGATAACTTGAGCCTCTTCGGATTGGGGATATCTTAATTTTTTTAATGTTTTTTAGTTTTGTGATTCAGGCCCGTAGCCAGCCAAAGTTTGTAGAACGGGCAAACATTTTCCCAGGAGGGGCAGAAATATAAATCATTTAATTGGTTTTCAATTAATTTCTACAATTGATTACACGTTAAAGAGTATTTATCAGAGCACTTTATGAAGTACATATAAAAAAAATATAAAAAAAAAGTTTTGATGTAATGTTATTTTTTTTTAAAATTCTTTTAAAGACTCTACACCAGAAATTTTTTTGATAAAAACAAAACTTTCAATTTAAAATTTTTTAAAGTATATTTAATACAATTCTATTCCTGTAAAATATTCTATGCTGGTCCCTCTCTTAATTTTTCACACATTTCAACTTAAGAATATCTACTTTAAAAATAATTACAAATATAAAAATTAGAGCAAGTTACTTTTACATAAAAAGTTTTTTTGAAGTTCCGTTCTTACATTTCTATTTAAAAATATATATTGTTAAACAAATTACATTTTCCTATCATTGGTCTTGTGGAACAGCTACATAACTGTTTAACAAATTTGTCATTTAAGAAATTCTTTCAGCATTAAAAAGTTATTTACATTTTTATATAAAAACTATATCTTTATATATATATATATATATATATATATATATATATATATATATATATATATATATATATATATATATATATATATATATATATATATATATATATATATATATATATATATATATATATATATTAGGGCGTATCGAAAAAATCGAAATTTTTCAAATCTGTTAGGGGTAGTGCGGAAAATTTGCGGACACCCATCACTAATACGTGTGTGAAATTTTAAAACTCTGGGTTAATATCTTCTGTCGCCTCAATAGCTCGAAAATTCCAAAATTTGGGCTAAAAGTGATTAAAACTCAAAAATTTATAAAAAAAATTCCAGATTTCGCTGCAAGTTTAAGGATGGTGCTTACTAGTTACTATTTTTGACAACAACAACTATAATTTTTTTTAATAATTATAGGTTAATATCTTCTGCTACCTCAGCAACACCAAATTTTGGAAAATAAAAGGCTAAATTAAAAAAAAAAAAAAAATACACGTCACACTTAGGTCATTTTAAAGGGATAGTAAATTTTATTGCCTTTCAAATATACAATTGAAGATAGCATTACTACTTGTAATCCTTTTTTGTCTCGAATTTCGACATGTGTTTTTTTGGATTCTAGAGTAGCTCTTATGAATTTATCCTTGTTTTCAGGCTCAACTGTTTTCTCGGAGGCTGCCGTGACAAGTTTCACAATTCGCTCGACTGCTTGTGTATGGGAAGGAAATTGTATGAAGTGCCAGCAGGCCTTCGGCATACCGTCCTCTGTCATTTTCAAAAGATCTTGAGAACTTATCTCTCGGAAAACTGGCGGCGATGTCACAAAACAATTTTTCCAGTCAATGAGATCAATGTAGTCTTCAACTTCAAAATTGATATCAGGAATAATGAATCTGCTCATACCTCGGCTAATTTCTCTTGCCTTTATTATTCTTCGAGTTGCAATGTTTCTGATATGACATCTTTCATCAGTTAACATGACCAAAAGCATGTTTTCTGGAACAGCAAAATAAGCGTTTCTAGAAATAACTGGATCTATTACGTCACAATACTTCTTAGGCAAGTACCGAGTTGAGCTTATGAAATGTCACAGATGTCTAGGACCGTCTTTTATGGAATGATTAATCTTAATTCGGAACCATGAGGGTCCGTAGACTCTTAGAATGAAATCAACTAAAGTTAGTAGCTCATTTGATGGATCTGATGTAGATATATATAACCTCAGTATTCGATTTGCAGTTGTTAGCCAGCGGGCCAAATTCAACGTTCCTGGTTCTCGGTTAGCTAGATCTAAACTACAAATGCCAGAACTAATGGCAGTGCAAATGTCGAATAAGTATTTCTGATCTGAACTGAGTAATCTACTATCAATGCGTGGCAACTCGCATTTAATATTATTAAAAGCAACGACTGAAAGTTTTTCACATCCTTTAAGTTTTCGTCCAATGTCTCCAGAGTAAGATGAAGGGCCAGAAGACTTGCCGTCTATTGACTGGAATAAGTGTCGTAATGGCAACTCATTAAAATGAAGTAAGCAGACAATCCATTGAAGTGGTCTCTGAAGTTTCATTTCAAGCCTGCGAATTACACCATTAAACATTCCTGTGTTCACCACAGTGCCGTCACACCCGACAACTGTGAGCTTGCTAAAATCATCCAAAAAGTACTTGTTACGTATTAGTAAATGCTGTTCGATACATGAAGACTACATTCACTTTCAGCGTGTAACATGCCCCACGTACGAAGAACCAGGCTCCGGTAGAATACAGTAATGCGCTTCTACAATTGTTCTTTGGAACTGCTTTCCCTCGAGTGTTTCTGATGTTAAAGTTTTGTCATGCCGGCCATCAAAATAAAGGCCAGATAGATTGGAACGATTTTCATTTAATTTTGATACAATTTGCTTGTAAACTCTTGATTTTTCCCTCCATAATTTGTTTTTGTCTGTGACGAAACTGGAATTCGATTCCGATATTAAACCCAAATCTTTCATAACACTTGATGCGATACCAGCCGTGGCTCTGTTAGAAACACTATATCTTTGACTGACAATAATTGTGTTGTCCAATTTTACACGCATCTGAAGACTCCTTGAATCCTGCTGAAGAAACGGTGTGTAGAGCGCGTCTTTGGTATCCACCTCCACCTCCATCATATCTTCATTTTCCAGAGTAAAGCTTGAAACAGAAGCAGGAGACGCCTTTTTTTTTTACTTTGCACAGCATTTTTTTGTACTCACATTTGATGTTTCTGAAGTCGTTTTGTTTCGGGTACATCAACACTTCCAATGAACATTTTTCTTTCCGTTCTTTGGTCTTTGAGGAACGCCTGCTCATTTGGTGGAACTTTGCTCTCTTTAGGACAGATACACTCCTTAAAAATAGCGCATTTATAGGAAGATATGTCGAATTCTTTGCTTCCGTTTTAAAGTTCTCAACATTTTCAAGAGCAGTCTTGCATCTTCCCACACGTTTTGTATTTTTCATGATTGAACGATATTTTTATGCTAAGCGTGTATCACATCACAAACATGCTTATGTGAAACAGAAGGAATGGATGAATCGACGTATAAACTTTCAATTTTCAAAGCAACAGTTTCTGCAATAACAGAGAAGCATGGTTCCTTCCATCAGTTTCATTACCAATACGCCATCTCTCATGAGCGCAACATCTTATGACGCCTTCATGTGTTGGCAGCATGCGTGAAAAATCTTTCGGTGTTCCAAAAATAGGGCATTGCTGCATTTGTCGACTTGAAAACTTTGAATGCGATGATTCTTGCATTTCTAATATTTACCAATATCTTTTACTAACAAATGACTACGACACTAAGCTACGAGTAAAAAAAATTCCTTAAAAAGAAACGACTACATTGCTGCAAATATGTTTGATATGAAGATTGAAACTAATTGAAAGAAAATATTCTAGAGTTAGACTAAATACTAAACAAATGAAAATGATCACGTGATTTATTGGTCACTCCGAATTTTTTCTCGGGGTGAAAATAGGGGTGTTCCACTTTACTTTTCTGGCAGTACGCGAAACCCAGTGTGGTAGAAGATATTAACTAATAATTCTTGCATACTTTTTGTTGTTGAAAAAAGTTATTTTTATTACGCGCTACCTCAAAACGATCAACGAAATCTGCGACTGCTGATTAAATATTGAATTGTATTCCTTTTTATTCAAATTTTCGGAATTTCCGGTTCACTGAGGCGACAGAAGATATTAACCTATAATTTTTTTAAAAATTATAGTTGTTGTTGTTAAACAATACTAACATTTAACCACTACCCCCAATCGTTAAACGAAATATGGGAATTCTTAGGAATTTTTGAATTTTAAACACTTTTAGCACAATTTTCGGAACTTTGGGGCCATTGAGGCGACAGAAGATATTAACCCAGAGTTTTAAAATTTCACACACATATTATTGATGAATGTCCACAAATTTTCCGCACTACCGCTAAGAGATTTGATAAACTTCGATTTTTTCGATACGAATTTTGAATTTTGAAAGAATTTTTGTTCCTTTAGGAGATACTCAGTTTACTAATTACTTGTTTCCAATATGAAGTTCAACCTTCTAGGTTTGTTTATTTTTTTAATTTTATCTAGAACCATGCAATCAGATATTTTTAGCCTCTGGTAATTGGACAAAAGTGCCAGTCCACTCAACCTTATTTCGCTCATAAAATTTCTTAAATAGGATTTTAATGTTCGTAAATTTGAAAAGCTTCCTTCAGAAGTGTCTATTACTACCGACCTTTTCGATAAAGCATCAATGGCAGTAGAAGCCTTTCTAAGCGATTTCATTTTGTCTTCCACGTAACCCATTCGGCTTTGATGACATCTAGAAATACAGACAAATTGCTTTCATAAAAGTTAACCAGATTTTCTATATAATAGAAAATTCTGAATTGTCTGTGTTTAAAGGTATCAGCTTTCTGAATGCCTTTAAAGTTTCTAGATTGGATAAAAATATATCTTCTAAAGATGAAAGAATGCTGTCTAAGTACAAAATGAAAAGATATCGTTTGTAATATTCTTTAGCTGTTTGGTGAGGAATATTTTCCTGTGACGTTTTATTCCTCAAATTCTAGGGATGTACTCATCAATATTTAAAGCTAGGGTGATAAATTTAATTGCTGCATAAAACGGCCGAAATTTACTTTCCGCCTCCTCTCAAGTTTTGTTTAAAATAATTTTTACACAATTAACCATATTAGTGGCATTGATATAGATATATTGGATAAAAATATATCTTCTAAAGATGAAAGAATGACGTAAAACGAATGACTAAGTGCGGAATGAAAAGATATCGTCTGTAATATTCTTTAGCTGTTTGGTGAGGAATATTTTCCTGTGACGTTTTATTTCTCAAGTTTTAGGCATGCTTTCATAAATACTGTTGCGTTGTACGGGTTCGAAAGATTTGACGCCAAAGGCAGATCAAAACTTGCAGAAATGTATTCAAAACAACTCTTCGCAGTTCTCTTACAGCTCCAGAACTTCTCGTTCTAGTAGACACAATACAGCTCTTTTCACCTCAATAGAGCACAAAACAGCAGTTAAAAACTTGACAAACAACTGCTAAATCGCCGCGAAAGACAATGCAAAACAGTTCGCTTTAGAATGCTCAGTATCTCCAGTCAACTAATTCAGTGACTCAAAATTCAAGAGCTACTTCAGTCAACTATCAGACGCAGCTAACAACTAGCTCCGTGACTCAAAATCAGTCAACTCACTCAGTCAGGAATACAGCTCTCACAATGAACGTTGAGAGACAACTCACTTCAGTGATTCAAAATCAACTCAACTACTAACCAACTCAGGTCGCGCTTATATAGGAGTGGCTGCGAACATACTTGAACCTTCCAGAGTTGGACATTTGGTGAACTTTCCAGAATGTAGTTGAAAAGTCCTATATGCATGTACAAGGGATACATGTACCCATACATGTACTGAAAATTTCGACAAATGGCCGATAAGTTTGGCGACAAAAATTAGTCGCCAAAACCATCGCCAACTTATCTCTATCTCGCCAATTTGGCGAGATTCCCATTACCATAATGTTAAATGCCCTGCCCCTTGAAACTCGCTTCCCAGAGTTACCTCTGTAAAACCCGTTATCAAGCGTTGAGAGATTCATTGCTGGGAAACAAACCAAGACGAACCATTGCACTGCCTTACGCGAGATGAACATAAATTTTACTATTTACAAAATTAACACTACGAAATATTTACAAATATACAAAAATTCGTAACAATACTTAAAGCTAGAGCGATAATTTTAACTTCTTCATTAAATGGACGAAATTTACCTTCCGCCTCCTCTTTCGTTTTGCATCAAATATATTTTATACTATAACCATATCAATTGCTATGATCAAGTATATATTTTTGTTTGCATGTATAGAGGACGATTGTATTGTTATACAAACTTTCTGTATATAATTGTAAATAGTGAAGTATTTATTTTAAAGTTCTATTTTATTTTATTTGTTAACAGTGGTAATACAGGTTAGAAAAAGGTGGCAATATCTAAATATATATTGAAGATTCGAGGCGTTTCTATTACGTGATTGTTTGACTAGATTTTGTTAGAAATTTCTTCTACAAGGGTATAAAAGGAACCGATGGATGGAATCAAAAGATCAGTCGAGTTTTTGACGCTGCTTTAAAAGGATCGTAGCTTTTGTTTACTTTCATCGTGCCTGCATTATCGCTGCATCCGAAGTTGTATGAATCGAAGCTTGCGTTGAAGCTGGATAGTGAGTTGGAAGAGAAGCTTTCCATCGTGAGGGAGAAAGGGGACAACTTGGGGGAAAAGGTTTTCACCATTATTTTTAACAGTGTGTATAGAATAAGACTTTAACATGGGCGCCCCCAGGAATATTTGCAAGGGGGTGCAAGACTAGATTTTTATCAAAATCATTAATTTTTTTTAATATGTTAATTAATAATTATGCATTATAAATTATACTCTTTGAAAATAGTTAAAATTCATGGTACATATTTTTGAAAGCGTAACCCTGTTAAAGAGAAAATAATACAAAATAGTAAAAATATTAAAATATATATATATATAACGATTTTTTTATCATCTGACTACATCTCACGGCATTCAAGAGACAGTGTTTAGAATAGAGGAACTTGAAGATGCAAAAATACAGAAGAGTAAAAAAAAAATTTTATTTCTTCTAAGTTTCGGATACAATGAAAAAATCAAAAAAAAAAAAAAAAAAAAATCAAGATGAAACCCGAAGGCAGTGTTGGAATATGTTCAATTGAATTCTAAAATTAGATTTCAAGATAGTATACCTGATAACTTAAAAAACAAAATATTTTCCTAGAATTTTTAGAACTACACAGGAAATGATTATACCAATAATAGGAATATATAGTTCTACTCATCAGCCTCTAATAATCATAGACAACAAGCGCCAGAAAATTGTCACGCAAGTAGCTATGAAAAACGACACATGAAAGAAACAAAAGACTAAATTAATAGGAAAAAAATGCTCATGATAACATAAACGTATAAACGGCATATGCGTGCTTTTTTTTTATCTTGGAATTTAGATCTTTTCCCTCATTTTTTATTTTTTTTTTGGAATTTTCAAGAGCCAAGGGGGGGGGGTGCATGTGCACCTTCTTGAACCCTCCTGGGGACGCCCATGGCCCATGGGGCAGAAG
>OZ021727.1:92649261-92789261 GCA_963978545.1 Linyphia triangularis
AATTCCTAACAAAATAGGGCTTCAAACTTTATGACACTACTTTGAAACATATTTAAGTACAATATTTAAAGATAACTTAATGAAATTCGAAGTGGTATAAAGCAAAGATTTTATACTATTAAAGTATAGTAATATAATACATAAAAAGTGTTTAATATAAATCCTTTATATGCATTGCCAATTTTTATATTCATTAACAAAGCTCCATTTCTGTTGCCAGCGTGTGCTTGGTGTTGGCATCTAATTTTAAATAATAAAAGTTATCAGAAAAATGTGGGATAAACTACTTTTCCAAATTTATTCATTAAAAATGAATGTGAATTTATGCACTTACATCCAAATATGTTTTATTTATTCTGATTAACGCAATTTATTTATTTATTTATTTATTTATTTATTTATTTATTTATTTATTTATTTATTTATTTATTTATTTATTTATTTATTTATTTATTTATTTATTTATTTATTTATTTATTTATTTATTTATTTATTTATTTATTTATTTATTTATTTATTTATTTATTTATTTATTTATTTATTTATTTATTTATTTATTGAAACAATTTTGGCAACAGGAAAGAGTTTCTTCAATGATCGATTAAATGCTATTTCAGCTCAATTGGATAACGGCAAGTTGGCTTATTAGTATTCCGTAAAAGTGACCTTTTCGTGATAGTGACAGCCTTCAAAATTTGATAGAATGCATTATCATCGACATCGAATCTACCTGCCGAGTTTTAGTTCGATTGGATAACGGCAAGAGGGTTAATTAGGCTTTCGCAGATTTGCTCGCCATTGACATACACAGCGCCACACACACATTCTAAGTTAACATAAAGGATTTGAACATTAGGATTTTAGGGTGCTTTTTATTTTATTTTCTTCTTTTTTCTTTTTTTTTCTTTCTTTTTTTTCTCTCTCTTTCTCTCTCTCTATATCAGTGACATCTCCTGAAGGACAAGAAACAAAAACCTACAAATATTTAAATGTTATTTCTAAATTAATAATTTTATTTACTGATTAAATAAGAGCTTAAATGGAATACATTACTCTTTTTGGGTGTCTAATAATATTTTACATCTTTTAAAGTAGAATTATTATGTCCCGCAATGTATGTCTTTTGGGAAAAGAGAAGCTTTTCTTACAAAAAATACTTTATTTGAAAAAGTTGGTAATCGAGGTCGAATATATTCTTCCGGGTCAGCAAGGTCAAAAATAATAATTAATGAAATGGGGTTTCACTCTTTGGTTGATTTGATTTTTCCTTCCTTTGTTCAAGGTGCAACTACACGCCTCATTTAGTGGAGCAAACATTTCCACAGCTAAAACTAGGTTTATATAATATTTGTTTCTCATTTGTTTTTACTCGGAAGACATTTGAGCTGAAATTAATAAATAGTCAATTCGATAAATGTTTATTTTATATTTTATTATTTGATTCATCATGTAAGATTTTTTTGATTCAGTTGCATAAATTTTCCCTTTGTTTATTTTCTTTCTATTGTCTAATAGAAGAATTATTATTTTTGTGTGAATGCAGACTTTTATAGCTAGTCAAATTTAAAGTCTGATATCAAGCATCCTTGGCTATTCTTTTTTTTTTTCTCTATTAAAAGTAGAACTGCAATGAAAATATAAAAAAATAACTTGCGGAATATCAGGTATTCATAATAAAAGGCAACATTTTAAAATGATAGCCTAAAATGCGAAGCTCATCACGGCAAATTTTATTTTGAAATAAAAATTCAATGGCGAATCTTGTCTGGATTTATAACTAAAAATAAAATATAATGTAGAATAATTATGTTTTTTTTCTCACAACTTGCCTTTCAATTTTCTATATCAAAACCGTTTATGGTTATTGGTTACACTTTTAATAAATAAAAAAAATGTGGCATAAGGCACAATTGATTGAAGAAGACTGCAAAACTATTAATTTCTACTTTCTTAAGGGGACATAGAAACCAAAAAATTATTTTCAGAAATTGCACCACTAAAATTTAAATTATAGTAATTTAACATTTTGTTGATGGTAAATAAATATAATTTAACCGAAAAAAATATTTTGAATAAGTAATTTTTTTATTAATTTAGTTTATTTAAAAATTTTCAAACTTTTTTCGAAATGCTACTCCTTCCACAATTTTAAGTATTTTTCCATGAAATTTTTACGATATATTCGCATTATAATTGTTAATAATAGTTAGTATGGATTTGAAGATGCAGCTATGGAAAAGGTTTTACATGTTTTTACACTAAAAACAGCAGAAAAACAACGTTTTTTTCCAAGTTTTCAACTTTTTAATTTTCTTTTTTAAAAACTAAACATAGCACACCTTATTCCATACTAACCTTTGTTTATAAGATGTATATAAATACACTATAAAAAATTTCCCAATCCTAACTAAATTTAGAAAAAAGCCTTAGGGAATTAAACAACACTCATGCTGAAAAATAACAAACTGAGAAAAACAGTGTTAAAGATTTCTTTTTCAGCTTTGATAGTGTGAGAGGGTTTAGAAAATACAATATAACTTTTGATCTATCAAAGGTACAAATGTAAATTTTTGCACAGTTATTCAGAAATATATTATACACATTATGAGATAAAAATTTAAAAATTGACATTTTAGTCATTTTTTGGGTACCATGTCCCCTTAAAACAATAAACTTTGAATTGGCACTAATTCAGTGTTAAAACTAGCTTCATCGAAGTTGCTATTATTTGACAGAAATTTCATGTTTTTTGAAAAAATATTACTTTTTAGGCACACACACACACACACAAAAAAAAAAAGTTTTGCATTTAATTTCAATACTTATTCCTACCTTATCCATACAAATACGACAATATACTTCCAATCACATTACCTACCAAAATATGTCTTCCAAATTTATGACACAACTTTGTAACAAATCTTAAAGAGATAATTGAAGAAAAATACAATAAATAAAGAAAATTAACGAAATTTAAAGAGATAATGAAGACATTTTAACGGGCCGCGTAGCCCAGTCGGAAGAGTATCGTTCTCTCAACCAAAAGGTTGCGAGTTCCGGCCTGGGATCAACTAAAGACCACCGTATTCGCTAATGGTGACTGGGGCACGTTAAATCAGTCGTGGTCACAAAGTCCTCCAAGTTCCCATACAAATCAATACCTCTGGGGATGGCAAAGTCAAGTCTTCTGCTGGAATCTTCTGCTTGGTATTGCCTCTAAATTAAGAAGTTCCACACACGGTCGGTAGTACTGCCATCTACCGGGTAGCTACCGAAAAGAGGTAGAAATGAACTCTTCGGTGGTTACAGGTAGACTTGCTCACTCCCTCTCACGAGCGAGTGTGTGCTTACATCCTGTGCAGTACTGCCCACTGCCGATCTGTACTGGATATGGGGTTGGTACAAAATGCTTAAAAGAAGCAGAATTTCCTTAGTCCCCATAATTCTTGATAAGAAGAAGACATTTTATCTAATTAACGCATAAAAATTTAGTTTGTAATGTTTTTTCTCGGTTTTAGTGAAGCCATCAGTAGGACCACCACGAAAAAAAAAAAAAAAAAAAAAAAAAAATTCTCTAAATATTTAAGTTTTGTTATCGAATTAATAATTTTATTTCTCATTAAATATGTGTAATACATTTTTTTCTTATGTATCTGATAATATTTCACACATTTTAATGTAAAGTTATTTGTTCCTCAGTGCGTCTCTTGTGAGAAAGGTGATTTGGATAGAAAAGCATTCTTGAAAAAGATTTAGCGTAAAGCAACGAACTCAAAGGAAACTTAACAAGAAACTAGTGGAACTCGAGTTTGGACTATGTTGCTTAGTTGGTGAAGCAGTTAAAAAATTTCAGGTGTAGAACATCGCAGAACTTTTAATTACACTATAATATAATATGGTATTATTTACTGTTTCATATTTTCACTGATTTAAAAAAAAAAATGGCCAAAAAAATGACCATTATTTTTGGCAATAATTTTTGCATGGTCAAAAAAAATACGCCAAGATGGCGAAGTTGACGATGTTATTCGATAGACATTACATTGTCCTTTCTTGTGCATGAAACAGAAAAAAGATCAATCGTTAATGAGCGATGCTCAAGGGCAGAGAGCTTTGTGTTAAAGGCACTCGTTTTTCAACTTTTTACGCTTTTATTGCATTTCTAATGGAATTTCGAAGGTGAAGATGATTAGAACACCTTAAGAGACATTAGCACAAACTTGTAAGCCGTTTTTTAACAATCGCTGAAAAACATGATTTTTTTATGATTTCTACCTTATGCGCATGCGCGATTTAGACTAAAACCTTAAGGGAAATTTCCATGGCCACCACTAAACCGCACACAAAATTTGAGCATCTTAGGTCAATTTGTTCGAGAGTTATGCTGACCACAGACACACACAAGCAGACATTTTTTCGAGACCTCTTTTTTGGTTGGTTGGTTGGTTTTTTGTATTCAGATTATCTACCGCCGTCAGCAACACGAGGGCTATAATACGCCGAAACATTCGTCATTAGACAAGCCAACATACATTTACAAACACCCATGCCTAACACGGGACTCGAGCCCGCAACCTCGCGTCTAGAAGCTAGCTCGCTAACCACTATACCGTTTGGTCGGCAGACATCTTTTTTGAAATCGGGATATTCCCAAACTTGGAGAAATGCAAAAAAAAAAAATCGATTTTCTTTTCTTGACCAAATTCTTTACTTTCATTACCTTATGTAAACATATGATTAATTGAAAGTAAAAATAACTGGTTAATGACACTCTACAATAAGATAGCACTGATGAAGGAAAAAAAAAATCAGATATCTAATATTTTAAATGGTATAGTTAGGTTTTGTGTTAGTCAACTTCTATTATTCAATTATTAAACGCTTTGAAGCAATATTGCAGGTAATGTAATTTGGAAAATATTGCATTAGGTCTAATCGACATAAACTAGTTGTAATCACTCTTGAAGTTGAATCTAAAATTTAGTTTTTATTCAATTATGTAAGCCTTGAATGGGAAGAATTGGTTTTGCTTATTCAAAGAAATTTGTCTATGAATTGAAGAGTAAAGCTGCTTTCTTTTGTAAACTGTTAACCATTGTTATTTTTGAAGACATGATTGATGTCCAAGTAAGTAAGGCACAATTGAAAGCATTGTATAGAAATCATTTTTAATGATGCGTAAAAACTAAATTTTTCTGGAAAATAAATTCAATTATCTAACCTTGAAATCCAAAGGTCTGTCGCATCTAGACTTGATTTCAAAATATCTCTTGAAGTTGACATCTGTGAATGTATTGTCCAACTATTGCTCATAGTATACTCGGAAAGGTTAAAAAAAATTTCCAGATATATGCGTTTTCGTGAAAAGAGTTTGTGAAATATACTCCAATTTCCTCCGATTTAATCACAGCTGTAGCGTTGTGCGCTAACGAGAGTCGAACCAGGGACTCCTTGATCCGTCGACAGATACTCTACCGCTATGCAAAAGAGTACTCCAGTGCATAGAAGCTTTATCTGTTATTTATACACCAGACCGCCACATAGCCCTTTCCCAGTGAGTCGCGAAGGGACTAACGATTGAGTTGCCTGCGCGTGAGGCAGTGAGTCGCCGGAGGTGTTGCCTGCTGTTTTGACGGTGAGTCGCCAAAAATGCTGAGATGATATTGTGGAAGTCATGCAGTAATTTCAGTAGGTGCAGATAGATGGCAGCATTATTCAGTTGTCCCATTGTCACCAATGTAGCGTTGTGCTCAAACGGGAGTCGAACTAGGGACTTCTTGATCTGTGCACATACACTCTACCGCTACGCAAAAGAGTACTCCAATGCATAGATTGGTTGTATTCAGATTATCTGGCGCCGTCAGCAACACGAGGGCTATAATGAGCCGAAACATTCGTCATTAGACAAGCCAACATACATTTACAAACACCTATACCTAACACGGGACTCGAAACCGCAACCTCGCGGTATAGAAGCTAGCAGGCTAACCACTATACCGTTTGGTCGGCTCCAGTATATAGAAGTTTTATCTGTTATTTATACACGAGACTGCCATAACAGCTATAATTTTGAAGAGCAATAGACTTCTAAACATGTAACTAAAATGGCTTAAAAAGTCTGAGATTCATACGCAAGTTTTACTGAATGGATTGTAGTACAAATTGAACACCTTTTTATATATTTTTGTTTAGAAGTTAGACATTTTTTATAGTTTTTTTTTTTTTTTCTTTTTCTTTCTTCTTTATATTAATAAGATTGTTTAAATAAGCCATCAACAGACACAACCAGAATAACAATGACCTGGAAACCTGACGGAAATGAAAAAGAGGGAGAATTAAGTTGACCTGGAGAGCAATGGTTATTCAAGAAAGAGATCACTTGGGATGGTCAAGTTGGAGACTCACCAGGGAAACAGCTCTTGATCGGAAGGATGGAGCAACAAACTCATGTCTTCGTGAGCTTCAAGTTGGGAGAAGATTGCTTAACTATTTACGTGACACATTTTGAATCAATTCTCAATACTGAGAATCAGTATCAGTATCAGTCATACTGATTCTCTAACTTCAAATTTCTATGTATTTGTTTTCTAAGGAACTCGAATAACATTTCTTAAAGGGAAGTCCACGTAAGGATCATTCGCTATACGCTCTTTGTTAGAATATTCTAGCCCAATGCATTCAGAAACTACTTTGTGTAAAAACTTGAAATTTGGTGAAGTAGGTACGAAAACGATCACTTAATAAAATGACATAAATTGTTTTTATTTAATGTCGATCTATTATACATGAAAATTAAAATAGCAAAAGACAAAACCAGCTAGAACCACTGCATATGCTCTGAAGTAAGGATTTCAAACATAAAATAAAATATATTAGACGCTATTTTCAAAGTTTTTAATTGATGTCATTTCATTAAGTGATAATTTTCGTACCTACTCATAAAATTTTAAGGTTTTATACCAAGTAGTTTCTGAATGCACTAGGCTAGAAGATAGTAACGTAGCGAGTATAGGGAATAATCCTTACTAGGACCTCCTCTTAAATTTGAACTGAATCCCTCTTTTCAACTCAAACCATCGATATAGATAAACAACTGGATAGACTGCTTAACGCTGGGAAAAGCCGTTGCCAGATGCAATTGGTAAGATGAGAAGTACGGATTGCCGAGGATTGAAAATAAAATTTTGGGTTGTACATAGCAGCAATATCAATAGTAGACTTTAATTAGTAATAATGTGCAAAAAAATATATACTCTAACACTTAATAAGGTTTTTTGCATTCCCATCCAACTATAAAAGTGAACTGTGATTGGTTAATCATCCCACCAGCTTCGCAATCCCCGGCGCGTTTTTCTCTTTGCCTTGACAATGGAGAAGTCTATCCAGTTGTTTATCTATATTGATGACTCAAACATATAGCAAACACAACAACTGCATCCCTCCAAACAATAATGAAAAAAAAGAGTATTGAATTAAAAATAATAAAAGCAAGATTGTAAAAGCAAGTTTGCTAATATAATTTTATTCAAACACTTCACGTGTAGTTCTCAATACTTCTTTCAAACCATTCCTCCAGCTCTAATTGGAGACTAAACACTCATTTCAACACTCAAGGGAGTGGGGCTCTGAAAGATCTCGCTGCTCAGTAGGTGAGGAGCTCTCAATTAACCCGAATAATTTGCATTCTCTAATTAGTTCCAGATTTTTTTTAACCCCTCGCTCTTTTTCATTTAAGGCTCTCTTTTTTTTTTTTCCTTCTTTCGCTACTCATTAAGTGCAGTTTCATTTTCTATTTGTGTTTGTTCTTCGTCGGAAGTCACTCGTGGGCGTTAGTTATCACAGTAATAGTGAATAGTTAGTCAAAATGTCTTCTTTAGCAATGCTTATGTATGAAAATATATATTTGGTGTGGGATATACATTCAAGGTGGTATTTCAATTGATTCAATGCCTCTACCTATATTTTACATTTGCATTTCAATTAAATAACCTTTACTTTACGAGTTTGCGAGGTATAAACAGATTTTATTGTGTTTAATAGTCTTACATTTAGTAATTTGTAAATTTGTCCATTTATTACGTATTAAATATTTTATTTCAATGAATTCGCAATATATCAACATATTCTTTAGTTTTAAGTGGTCATAGGCCATACATTAGTAACGGTACCTATCATTAACATATTAAACACAATTTTGCGTTTATATTGTGCTATGCATCAACACTTTATATAATATTAAGTTATCATAGTCCATACATTTAGAAATACATAGCAAATGTGATCAAGTACTCAATATTAACGTATAAAATAAAATATACTCTGCCATTGAGAAATATATCAACATTTTTCAGTGCTAATCAGTCACAGGTCATGCATTTAGTAAATCTGTCCACCATTTACGTATTTCAAAAACTTTTCACTATAAATTCATCAACAGTTACTTTAGTGTTAAGTAGTCATATGCTATAAATTTTTAATTCATTAATAAAAGTTCTCATTATTAACATATAAAATCAAATTTGCTCTATGATTTTACAATATATAAGCAGACTCTTAAGTGTTAAGTGACTATAAACCATTCAATAAAGAAATGTCCCTGTCATTGAAAGTATTTGCGTCCTTTGTTTTATAAGGAAAGTTATTAGACAGCTTCATTGGCATAGGGCAGTAGGAAAACGCATATAAAACAAAGCCCAAATAAGTCAAGCAATTTAATTAGCTAATATCCATCTAATGTTACAACAATATGCCATATTAAGGTAAAACAAGCAAGTGATCAGCAGTTGTATACGTTCTTCATAATGGGAATAAATGTACCCATCATTAACGTATTCCACTCGGTAGCAGAATGTAAACAAAGAGATCGTGAACATTATCCAAAGAGCAGGCGGTTTGGTTGCATTATCTTGTCCGCTCCATTAAATTCACCCCGGTGGTTAATTTTCTTGTTTCGCAAAATTGCTTTTCCAGTTTCCATTCAAGGGGTGAATAATACAAAAAAAAAATTCATTTTGCAATTGTGTATTTAATGATGCGAAAGATAAACTTGTGACTATTTGTTTCCTATGTTTTTTTTTTTTATCTGTTTTTATTTTTAATTTTGTTGCCATTTTCGATTCCACGTCTAATGAAGCACGTAGTTGAATTAGCATTTTTTTATTTTTTTTTTCAGAATGGATGTTTTATTTTCTTGAAGAATTGTCAGTTTCTATTATTCGAATAATTAAATGTCTAAACTCTCTGAACAATGTGGCATTGCTTAGAAACTTTTAGAATGAAAATTCTTAGTGTAAATTTGAAAATTTATCTCCTAAAATAATGTTTCTATAATCTTTGCAAATAAAATTATTAAAGTTGACAGGTAACTTTCATAAGAACATCAAAGGATATTGTTAATGGTAATGTAACTTTTCAATTAAATTTAACATACTTCCTGCCTTGGTTTAGAAGAAATTTAAAAAGATAAAAGTTTCTCGTTCGCCTGTTTATAGACGTCTTGGGATTCTTCAGTAATCTATTGTTTTTCATCTGGTTTCGTATACATACAATTGAGACTATAAAGAAATTTATTAAAAAGTAATAAACAAAAAAAAGACTGTAATATTTTATTAAAGAATGGTTTAAGAACAATTACATGGAAAATACTCAAACTTCATTGGAGTATTTCTTTTTGGTTTAAAACTTTATTTATGATCTTCCTTCACCTGTAAAGTTATCTTCCACACAAGGCTTTAAAGTTCTACATTTTGATCTGGTGGCAAAAATTTCTACTGAATATTTCTGTTTCTTCATATATAATTTTGCTGTGGTCTTAACTGTACATGTACCAAATAAAACAGGATCAAAACTTCTTCGGAAGTATGTTTATAAGAACAGGCTTTAAACTTGCTCGGATATATGTTTATATGAACAGGTTCAAAGCTTAGAGGGGAGATGGGGTTCAAAGATATGTTCATAAGAACAAAGTGTAAACATCTTCGCAGTTTCGTTCATTACAACAGGCTCTAAACGTGTTCGGAGATATGTTCATAAGAACTGGGTCTATACATGTTAGAAGAAATCTTCATTGCAACAGGCTCTAAACATGTTCAGATATATATTCATAAGAATAGGGTCTAAATATGTTCGGAGATATGTTCATTAGAACAGGCTCCTAACATGTCCATTTTAATTATCACCTTGTACTTTTGTTGTATGTTACAACACATTTCAGAATATTTAGGAATCTGAAATATCCGGTCAGAGGGGGTTTATGAAGCACGGTCAGTCAAATATATAAAACCAGTCTCCTATGTTCAGAGGATCAATATATATATATATATATATATATATATATATATATATATATATATATATATATATATATATATATATATATATATATATATATATATATATATATATATATATATATATATATATATATATATATTTTGCAGTTTCTATCAGCCAGGTTGGAGGTCGTTGCATATTGATGAATGCAAGGTTTTTGATATTGTTACTTTAATGAGTTAGTTTTTTGTTTTTTTTCTTCTTTTACTTTCAAAATTAAACACTGTATATCTAGTAATGAAACATAAATATTATAAACCCTTTGAAAGTCAATTCATTTTCTAAATGGCAATAGTTTTTATAAATTAATCTTAAACTTAAAATTGATTAATGTTTTTAATTGGGGAGAAAAATTACTACTCGAATTATTATTTACTGCATTAGCCACAGACAATATTTCCTTCAAAACTGAATGCGAGGAGAAAAACTAATATGTCGAAACAATTAACTTTCCAAATAAAATAGCTATGATTGTAAGAGCTAGCAGTCGTGATTAGCTGAACACTGGAATATTTTAAAAGTTGTGTTGAGATGGTCGCAATAGGTCTCAGAATCCAAATAGCACCATACATCAGATTCATATGTGCAAGAAACTGTCCATTTTGGCAAAATCTATATGCATTTATTTAGAACCTTTTGCAAATCAAAACTGTACTTCCTTTTTTCCTATATCAATTAAAAGAAGAAAAAGATTGCCTAAGTACAATCTCTATCAGGTTGGTTGGTTGTATTCAGATTATCTGGCGCCGTCAGCAACACGAGGGCTATAATGCGCCGAAACTTTTGTCATTAGACAAGCCAACATACATTTACAAACACCCATGCCTTACACTGGACTCGGAACCCGCAACCTCGCGGTCTAGAAGCTAGCACACTAACCACTATACCGTTTGATCGGCCCCTGAGCTAGAAGATAGTTACATACATAGCGAGTATAGGAAAATAATCCTTACTAGGTCTTCCTCTTAACCGATCGGCAGAAGATATAGCATCTCATTTTCGAACATCCTTTGAGTGAGTATGTGAGAGTGAGTGCATCCGGTTTGTTTGTTTGTTTGTTTAAAAGGCAGAGTAGCGAGTCATTTGAGTGTCGCTTTACAAATTCCAGACATGTTGACAAGAGTCCCGATGGGCGTTCCCTGACTTCTAGAGCAACGGTTCCCAACCTTTTTAGTTGTGCGGACCACCTATTTTGTAAAAAAAGACTATGGGGCCCACTAGCTAATAGAATATGTGCGTTTACTTGCATGCTTCAGAAATTAATAAATTGTAACTTACAAGAAGGATTAAACAATATTTTTTTTTTACTAAGAAAGAAACTTTATTCTATTCACTTTGCTGTCACAACTATAAGAAAACTATAAAACAAGTGGTCAAAGTTTGGAAGGAAAAAAAAATCAATGGGATTTTTGGCACTGTTTGTCTCCCATGATAGAGTCAATATCTCGATTAAAATTGGGTAGTTTTAGCCATGCTGTTGAATTTGCCCATTTGGTGGCTTTGAGGTTAGCGCTCTGGCTCTGTTTGTTGTAGTTCGGTATCCATTTTAAGCTGTAGGTCCGGCCTGATTAGCCGTCACTGTGCATAAAAATAGGTCGTTGAGCATACAAACCAACCATGTGTCCTGTTTGCACCATCGAAGATGGTTGCTTTTTTATCGAGTGACTCAACTGTTCCCATCTCTACCCCTGAATCACCTATAATATTTATTTTGGCTTATATTCTCTACCATTCAAGGCCCAATACCACACTACTCGCGGCCCATGGGTTGGGAACCGCTCTTCTAGAGTATTCCATGGCCACAGTCATAGACTATATTAAAAGACTAAACTTCATTGAATACGCAGTATGATAGATCCCCCCGCGTAAAAGATAGTCCCGGGAAAGTCACAACTTTTATTGCGATATAGATAATCTGTCACATAGTTTTGTATTACTTAAATATAAGTTAATAACAAAAAGAAAATAAGAGTTTTTAATTTTAAATTTTAATTAATATTTTACTTTTCTAACTACGGATACTATAAGAGTATTAACGAATCTGCTATAGGTCGGAAATATCGATCAAAATAAATATCGATACTATATCGTTGCATAGAAAGAAATATCGATATATCGATACATGATTTTTCAAAATTTGATTTTTAATTTTGCCAGAAGCGAAGTTTTTCGGAGCAAATTTCTACTTTTCATGAATTCATGCAGAAATTGTTTTAATAAATAAATTATAAAAATTGTTTTAATGAATAAATTATATTATCAATCAGAAGAAATAAAATACATTTGGATGTCGATGTATAAATTCGCATTGATTTTTAAAGCAGAAATTTTGAAAAGTAGTTTACCGCATTTTTTGCTGATAGAGATGTTTTTAATATTTAAAATTAGATACAAATTCCAATCACATGTTGGCAACCGAAACAGCGCTATGTTAATGACTACTAATAAATTATCTTATCTTTCCATTACATTATGTTTTCTTTTTGGTTAGGGGCCGAGCAAACGGTATAGTGATTAGCGTGCTAGTCTCTAGACCGCGAGGTTGGGGGTTCGAGTCCCGTGTTAGACATGGGTGTTTGTAAATGTGTGTTGGCTTGTCTAATGACGAATTTTTCAGTGCATTATAGCCCTTGTGTTGCTGACGGCGCCAGGTAATCTGAATACAACCAACTTTTTGGTTAGGGTGTCATTTTGATTGTCTCTCAGTCAAGTCCATACTTTAGTTTTGAAGTTTTTGAAAAGGAAATAAAGGAAATCGAAAAAACATATGAACTACAAAACGATCATCAAAAAACTAAAAATGCTTGAAAATATCGATAAATCGGTGACTTGTATCGATATTTTATTTATCGATATATTTTTTTAAAATATCGATAAAATAATAGTCGTATCGATATATCGCAGACCTCTAGAATCGGCCACACATCGTTCCAATCAGCCAATCAGGACGTAGTAAAACCGGTTCACTCTGCATTGTAGCGTAATAAATGAGCATAAGTAAGCTTGTCGCAATGTATAGATGAAGTCTTTCAATTGTACAAGAAAGCCTGCTAGTGTGAAGAAAACTATAGGTGTCAAAAAGTTAAATAACTTATTACATTGGACAGATTTCATGTTTTTCAACCCACAATCGGTACAAACAAATTAAGTTGAAAAATATTTCTGCAAACTATATTCTACCGCGAAGAAGGGAGAGAAGAGGGGTTTAATTTGTGCAAGAATGTTAAATTAAACATTATTTGAAGATATCTGCGATTAGAAACATTTAAAGTAAATGTAAATACGGTAACTATATACATTATTCTTTTATTATTCTTTGTTTGTGGAGTGGACAGTAACATTCAGTAGCTTTCAATGAAAACTTACAATAGTGGAACAGGTTTTTATAAGATATAAATTATTAAAAAATTAAATAGCCTCATTTTTTATGATGGTATTAAATATAACTTATAAACGAAAAAAATGTGTAATTTTTTATTTTTATTAATAATAGCTAAGGTAAAATTCACAACATTGAATTGGAGGCAAAAATTTATTTAAGTCTATATGGACTATAATTGGCAACTATATGGACTATAATTCTAAAGGGAAATATACCACTCAAAATGTACCTTGCTCGACAATTGAGGACTAGAAATGGACAACGACTTAAGTCCAAAAAATATTTTTTTCAGGAGAGCCGAAGAATGAAAAACACTCGCATCTGATATTTAAGGCTATGACTAAGTATCAGATTGAATTTGAATTATTTCCCACTTTGATCGTTCTCCACTTTGTTTAGCTTGATCTTAAGAACATTTTTCCGTAAAAAAAAATATTTCCGATTTTTTTTATACTTAGGTCATTTTTCATTTCTAGTCCACAAATGTCATGTTTAGCAGATTTGAGAGAGGTTTTTTTTTTCCGGCAATTATACACTGCGCAACAGGTTTGCAATTTATCGGAGATTTTTTTACTGACCACAGAAATTCCATCTTCATTTTCGATTCCAATCTAAATTTAAGAAAATTAGTAAAAAAATAATCAAAGTTAACTCGAAATTAGTAAATTTTAATCTTAAACTAATAATTTAGTAGTTATCCGGTTGTACTTGCTGTACCCCACCGAAACCTCCGCTTCCACATCCATGGCAGCTTTCATTCCCGACAAAAAATGCACCTAATCACGTTCGAAAGCTAACACCAATAACATTTCCCCGAAAAGGAATAGCCCAGTATCTTGATCATAGTCACCCTCCAACATCCAAAAAGCGCATACATTCGGTAGGAGGTTTCTCTGCTTCTAGGGTCTCCTATTGCACAGATTATTAGATTACCCTCCTTCCAAAAACTGAAACATTCTATCTTTTCTCGAATGATACACTCAAAAGGGGGTTATTTGAAGAAGAAAAAAAAGAAGAAAAAAGAATAACACGTGAGCCATCTTCTTCGTCGGGTTCTGTTGGTGGGATATAGGCGGACTCCACCACATTTGGGATACTCCCAGGACCCGCTCAAGCGTATGACCTTGCCAGATACCAATTGCAGTTCACCCGTGTCTGTCCGTCCGGGTGTACCCCCCCCCCTTCCAGCAAAGTATCACATTGCAGCACAACTGCAGATTGTGTTCTTCCCTTCCCAGAGAATTTTTTTTTCCAAAAGAACTTTTTAAGATATTTTCTTTTGATGTTATTTTTTTATGGGAATATTATTATTATTATTGTTATTTTTAGTTATTTCATAGGGTTTTCTCTGGGCGAGTAATAATAAGCGGTTCTGGGCCGCTGACACCTGTACTTTTCGAGCCACGCGCTGCAACCGTCCTCTGTCATTTGGGCGGGGTCCTATGTGCAGCGAGGGGAGCACGAAGTTTGGGGGCAAACCCCCCCCCCCTCTCCCTTTCCGGATGGAACGAGATGAGAAGAATATAACTTTTTTTTTTGCTGTTGTTATCCTTCTCTTTGCATAGGGTAAAAGAATGCTGGTGGAATAAAAGATGTGGATTTTACGTTAGTTTGAACTTGTTTACGCCTGAGAGGAGCTTTTGCCAGCAGCACTGTGAAGTTAGATGTTATTAAGTGAAACTTTAACATTTTTTAATTTTTTTTTACATGTGTGATCATATAGTGGACTTACTCTATTGAAATGGAATGTATCCGACCTTATTTTAGTTAATTTCGGAGGTGGTGTTCGCTCGACCAGAAGGTTCGCTTGGGAAATAGTGCTTTTGTTGGTGTTGGGAAGTGAAGTGAAAAGATCAGAAAAGAAAATGAGTGAAATAGTTAAACCTGCAGCTTTTCCTACATTTGTTTTCTTTTTAATACTCGAAAAAAAAAAATTAAGTACATTTGTTAACTTATACTTTTTATATACGTGTGTATGATTGCAAAATTTATTTGTTTGTTTTTCATAAAAATTTCATTGCTTGAATAAGTATCAATAGCACTAGTTGTGTTTGCAATCAAATAAAATTGTAAAATACAAAAATATTAACATCAGTGGTGTTTCGTAAATTACAGTCAGAATGAATGAGTATTCAAACTCATATTAGTTCAAAAATCTAAAGGAAATATACTAAACGCTAATACTCAACACTAACCCTTTCTGCGATTTATTGCCGCAGCAGAAAATGTTAAAGTATTAATAATTCTTAACTAAATGCATAAAAAATGTTTTCATGTAAGTGCTTCATTCTGTTATAACGCTGCAGTTTCAATTCAATAAACAGTAATTATTTTATTTTAAATAACAACCACAATATTTTAGTGTTTGTAATTTCATACTGTAAAGTATATTTTCTAAAAAAATTAAAGATTAAAAAACTGAAGTATTCATTTATTAGTATAACCATATATTCAAACGTATACTACTTCCTACCTTAATGATGTCAGTTAGCGAATTTATTTTTTAACCGCATTTACTCGTTCTCACCAATTCTATTTTTATCTCTAATGGCCATATGCATTGGGCAAAGATTATAGACTGAGAGGCGACTGCAATTTTTGGACCTCGTCGAATATCATTCTGAATTTTTTATAGAAATTGGAGAAAAGTGAGTAGATTACGAATCCACTGCTCTGCAGAGGAAAAAATGGCCGAAACTGGTCAAAAATCAACTTTTAATAAGTTGAAATAAATCCATTTGCTAAATGCTCCATAACTTGCCAAATAATGAGCTTTTTTTTTTTGATTTGGTAACCCTCACTCTTTAATTTTCAATTAAGAAGGTTGCAGATGAAGGTTGCTATGGTACTTGCATCTTTCACAAATGAGCCATATTGGCAATAAACATACGTCACTGATGACGTAACTGATGACACCAATGTGGCTTATTTTTAAAAGATACAAGTTTTCCGAGCCAGGGATCAGAAATTGTGTGCGGTTTTTCTCATCGAAAATCAAAATGCAGTGGGTTGCCAGACGAAAAAGTTTGTTCTCTTTTTGGCAAGTTAGGACATATTTGGCAATCGGATTTTAGTTCAACTCATTCAAAGTCGATTTTTGATCAGTTTCGGCCATTTTTGTCATGGCAGACCAGTTAATTCGTAATCTACTCACTTTTCTCCAATTTCTATAAAAAATTCAGAATGATGTTCGATGGGGTCCAAAAACTGCAGGCGCCTCTCGGACTATTAGAGAAAGTCTAGAAAGAGGGAAAACAAGCCTTAACTAATTTGAAGAGTGCAAACTTAGTCGGCTACTCGGTCGTTAGTCAGCCGATCAATACAGTCATATAAAGTCACAATAGTGTAAAATGTTAATTTACTTTCTATAACAAAAACATATCACAATCAAATTTCTGTTAATGCTTTTAGTATAAAGTCTTTAAATCGATAAATGTGACAATTTTAATTTTCGGCAACGTTCAATGTCATAATAATACTTATGAAACACACATCATACCATTAACCCTTTATGAGACTGTGATAAGTATACTTCCCATCTACTTCATTAATATTTCAATGTCAATGGGAAGCTATTTTCCCACCAATGATTTGTGCCGCCATCTACTGACAATAGAGGTCGAAAATATCGATCAAAATAAATATCGATACTATATCGTTGTATAGAAAAAATATCGATATATCGATACATGATTTTTTAAATTTGATTTTCAATTTTGCCTGAAACAAAGTTTCTCGGAGTGAATTTCTACTTTACGTGATTGTTTTTTTGTAAGGTGATTACTTTTTCATCTGAAATGGATCTATTACAAAAGAAAGTTATATTTTCACTTAATTGGTACAGTGATTTTAAGAAAAATTTAGATAATTTTCAATAGCTTTAAAGTGTATGGCAAAATATTGAATATTAGTGCCATTTTAACTGTCTCTCGAACTAAGTTCAAACTTTAGTTTAGAAGTTTTTGAAAAGGGAATAAAGAAAATTGAAATAACACATGGAACTACAAAACGATCATCAAAAAACTAAAAATGTCTGAAAATATTGATATATCGGTGACTTTTATCGATATTTTTAATATTGATATTTTCTTAGAAATATCTTCGTATCGATATATCGCCGCCATCTGCTGATAACCATCGGTGACTTCGAATAGCATGACAACTAATTTCTAGATTTTCAAGTCGTAAACGTAACGAACGGCATGCAAGTTTCATGAGCAGCAAGAATACTGTTCCAGATTATATACGATTGTATAAAGTTGGTGACCATATGCCAACTTTACAAAAAAAACATAGACGTTGACGTTTGTACTCTACGAAAGCTCATGAGAAGAGAACAAGATACGTTTGTACAGATTACAGTGTAGCACTAGTCATAGTCATAGTGAATGGGGGAGGTCAATTGAGCCTAGGTGCTGATTCCACTAGGGAATAATGCACCAACCCCTTTATTTTACGACCCCCGGTCAAAGAAAGCCAGATTCCTTAAGAAAGGTCAAAAGGCTTTTGACAGGTAGTGTAGCACTATGTGTTGATCTTTGCTTTCTGAAATTTCATGGAAAGTGATAGGTATAAATTCTTATTTTTTTTTAATACAAAATATATCTAATTTTGAATTCCTTTTTGTAAATTTTAGTACTTGCAAATTACATTTCATAAATATCAAGTAATGCGATATGAAAGGAAATGCGAAACGAAAGATGTCCAACATTTGAATAACTAAGAATGGGTGGTGGAAAAATACTTACCACACACACACACGAAATGGTTTAAAAAAAATCAAATTAATTTCAGATAATTAGCTAAATAAATTTCTTTTTATAATAAATCAATCTCAATCATAAAAATATTTTAACATAACTTTACCAGAAGAAAAAAAAGAAGCTCTATGAAGGATTAAAATACTTTTTCTGGAAATCAGTAAAGAGTAACAAACAAGAAATTGGATGAGTATTTATTACAATTACTTCCAAACTTTAAGCGAAATACATTTAAACTCAGAATATCAGGCACCATTTCTATCCTTTCTGTAACAGCCCTAGGTATGGGAGTGGGGAGTAGTCACAAGAGAGGGGACAAATCTTGGCCGATTAGGAGAGTGACAACAGCCCTGCGGGGGGTGGATTTATTAGAGAAAGCCCCTCGATGATGAATGGGGGCGTACTTTGTTCCGCAGCCCCTGGAAAATCAATTCTTCTTTTCCACAACGTGTGCCACTGACGGAATTTTGCAATTCAAATTCCCTTTTCTGTATCCTTTTCTTTCTTTCTGGGGAAAAATCAGCATACTTTCTTTTGGTATTAGGGAAGGCTCTTCGTTTTGGTAATGGTCTTTCGGTCTTTGATTGAGGAAGAGAAGAGGTTTTTGGAGATAAGGAATGGAGAGGATATCTTCCAGTGGATATTGAATTTTTTAAAAAATAATGCCACTGAAAAAAAGAAAGAATTGTGAATGTCTTTGTTCAAATTGAACATTCGGTTGTGGCACTCTATATTTTAACTTATAGAAATTTAGTTTGAAATTAGTTTTTTCAAACGACCGGTGAAACATTTGTCAATGTATCAAAGCCAAAATGTCTGCCTCTTTCTGGGATATTAACAATTTGAAAGTACTTCATAGAGAATAAAAACTGCTGATTTACAATTTCAAACCATATCAAGTTTTTTTTTTTTTATCAGACACAAAAACATAGCGTTTTGGGTTTTAATGTTAATTAAATAGCAATTAAAATTATATGACAAAAATAATTAAAAAAAAAATGACAGGTTTTGGTTTTTTCCTTCAACAGGTGGCACCACTGAAATGAAAAAAAAAGAAATAGCACAAAACTAATTTTTAAGGATAGAGTAAAAAAAATATAATTTGATTATCTTTAAAATTTATAAAAATAGCTGTCAAAATATTATTTAATTTGAAGTAATAGTATAAATTGTGTTTGAAACAAAATTGCATTGGATCTATGGAAGAGAGAGACAGTCTGGCAATCACTAGCCAATAAGAAGTTATCTTTAATCTCTTTGTTGTATGAGATGGATACTCTATATTTTTATTTTTATTGAACACTATTTCTATATTTTCTATATCCTACACATGTATTCTTAGGCTCGCATTTTTTTACCAAAATATTTCTTCAAAGCATACAATTTCATCAGATACAACAACAATGATTAGATCTCGTTAACAAAATTTGAAAGCCAAAATAATTTGTAGTGGTTTTATTATTTACATTTAAAAATTTATTTCCAACAGCTTTCTCCATGATTTTGATAAAGTAATAAATTAATCACCAATTATCAACTTTTTTTTTTAAAGTAAATAAAAATAGTCTTACGTTTCTTAATTTTTCTCAACAGTTGGTGCTACTTCATATACATTATTTTCATCTAAATTTATGTTCAAATAACAATTTAAAAAGTAATAATTAAAGACACATCAGTCCTTTAATTGCTTCTTTTAAAAAAAAAAAATTGTTTTAGCTTATAGCAATTTCCGGTATGTTTTGAGGTAAAATTTTGCCTGATATTATGGTTGATGACATGCAGAATTAGGTGGAATAATGGTATCTCCACTCAAGGTTGATCGATCTATTCGTGCCCCATAAAGTTAAGACACTTTAAACAAATAACACTATCTGGCAAGATATTACTTTAAAATTTATGAAATTGGTCTGAGAACAATACTTAAAGATTTACGAAGATTGAAAGCATAACATAGATAAGTATTTTTATTTTTACAATATGTTGGATAAAATGGAATGTTCAAGTAAATAGAAATTACTCCAGACGGCATTCATTGGGCTTAGATTTATTGTACGGTAACATCACAATATCGCAGTGAACTCAACACTACTTACTTGGAAATTAGGGGGGAAAAAAGTGCCCTCTAGGCCAAGAAGGAAATTATAAAATTAATGCCGTTTCTGTGGCTGCAGTTACAGCTAGCATATCAAAATTAGTCTCCTTCTCTATTCTCTTTGTTTTAGTTGCGCCACCTGTTGGATGAAAAGCACAACTTAAAAAGGCCAACCATCACTCTTAAGAAGGATCAGTAGCCTTTTCCACAGATAAACTTCATAACAAATGAAATGTTATCATACACATAAGAGGCCATGCATTCTATTTTAACAATCGTTTAAAGAACATTGAAATATTTCATTTGTAGATAAAATACTAAGCAATTGTCTCTATAAAAAGAAATGATGCTACAGAAAAAAGGAATCATGATTTTAGTTTTGAATTACAAATAGCTCGAAAGTTTCGCTTTGTCATTCTATCTTATTTTCTTGTTATTAGTTTTGGTACAAAATGCTGATCTCATTTTCATTTATAAATTTGTGTAGTTCTTTTGCTATAGATCCCTTAGTACAACAACGGCCAGAATATTGTTCCCAAACTTTCTCAAAATATGTGAACCCTATTACAAAATAAATTCTACTCACTATAATACCCAATTTAATGTAATATTTGTAATTAATCAATGTTATGATGATGCGTGTTAGAAATAAAATCAATGTTAATAAATAGTTAAAATTCTTAAATGGTAAAAGTGAAATAAAATTGCTCAGTATTTTCCCATAAAAATTTGTTCACGAGTCCTAATCAATTTTGTGCTTGGTAAAAATGTCTGTATGTTGTGACACAATATTTGGACAAACGATATACATTCCAATAAACTGAAACCCTGGATGACGCACGGGACATTTTCACTCTTCTTTCTTCTCATAAATGGATTAAAATTTTAAATAATATGATGAATATAGTTGTTATATTTTGTTTTATATCAGATTAGTTTTTGGCAAAGTTCTATGGAAAAATAATTAATTTAACCAGGCCAAATACACATTTAAAAATCTAGTGACTCACGGTGAAGTGATGCGTCGGTGTTATAAAATGCATATTTGGCCTAGTTAAAATAATTATTTTTCCACACAACTTTACAACAAACTAATATTATATAAAAATAAAGCATAACTATTAGGTTCATCGTTAGTACAATCTGTTTACGAATAGAAAAAAGAGCCAAAATGACTCATGCGTACAGCAGAGAATGGATATATGGATGGATTTTGTGTTCATATTAGGGAAAGAAGGCCAATAACTTTTAAAGAATTTGAAAGTAAACACTGTATGTCTTTATTTAAAGTGTTATCTCTGAATGATTTTTTTCAAACCCGTGTCCATTTAGTTGCTCCGTTCATTGAAAAAATATCCTGAACGTGATAATTTTTAGATATAATTTTCAAATTTCCTTTTAAGAAAAGAAATATTTCAACATGAATTTTTTTTTTTTATTGAGAATAAAATGCTGTGGTTTATTCTGATTACTCTGTAAAAATAACATGTATTTTTGCGACTGCATTATTTTGTAACTGAATTATCGTAAGAGGTAATAAGATGTTTTATTTTTTAACAAAATATCAAGAAATATTATTATCGTAGAGTACTATGGTGAAGGAAAAACTCAACTATTTCCCACAACGGCCACATCAAAATAGAATCCAACTCTTCAACAAATCATTCCCTATCATCGATTCATTCCTTCACCGGAGGTGACATCACACCAAGATTCCGTTCCTGTATCTTTCCGCAGGCAGTTCGGAAGTAAAACCAGAGCAGCACAAATGCCACAATCTTCCTTCTACGAGGAAGGGAGCATAGAAGGCTTGCCAAGCAGATAAACAGGAATCGATGGCAAGGGGGCTGCAGAACAGGAAACAATGCCTGTCATAGTTGCAGTCCCCTCGGATGACAAATGACGTCGAAGGGGGGGGGGGGGGATTCACCCCCTTACCAGCCTCCCCCCCCCCCCCTCCCAGTGGCACTAATTAGGCACCCCTCTCTTCTCCACAACTTCATCTCCTTTTCTCGGAGATTCAGGATTTCTGGAAATGATTCACTGTATGGAGCGGGGGTTGGAAGTTCCATCTCTTCTTGCTTTTCGTGGAGGCACACATGTGGTGGTGGATTTGTATCTGGGGTGGTTTTGGGTGGTAAACCGTGTAGAGGGGCGGATTTGTCGAAAGTTCATTTCGAATCTTTGATGCCGAATGGTGATCTACAACGGTCTGTAAATCATTTAGAAGTATATTAGTTGTTAGGAACTTGGTGGTTGCCATCGATAACCCTTGCATACACCAAATGGTAAACCCAAGACCCGACCAACAGGGTCTGATTTAGAAACTTTTTTACTGTAGGCTCAACATTCAGAGAAGAGCCCCAATAGCAAATATTTATTTCTTTACGTCACAATAAGTACTTTAAGCTACATCATTCGTTAAGATTAACTTTTTACAATTAAAACTCATAGTTTACTTTCACACGATTTTTTCGTTATAATTAGTATGATCTTGATTTGCTCAAAACTTTTGAATTAATGAAGACCCCCCCCCCCCCCATGAACACTGATTTTAAAGCACTCTTTCCTGTATTTTAAACTTACATTTTACCACAGGGTCCACAAATTATATAATAATAAAGATTACTTAATTTTATAGCAATAATTGTAAATAATACAAAGTAACCTATCCACTGTTTCCACGATCTCACCAAAAAGGAGGGCCAAAGAAGTCCACGAAAGAGCCTGCAAACCAACCAATCACAAAGACTCTTTCATTTCATAATATAAGAAGTTGTATATGGTTGGTTGGTGAACATCTCTTTACAAGAGGTGAGAGAAGGAGAACAGCGGCGTAAAGCCTTTGTCTCCGTGTACATATGAAGAAGTTGTATATGATTGGCTTTATTAGGTTAATCTATCTAACTTAACTCTCTGTGACTATAAAAAATATGGATTTTGCGGATGTGTAACTAAAAATTTTTTAATATTTTTGTTCAGTATTTTGTTTCAGTTCAGTTTTTATTATTTGTATTCAGTTCAGTATTTTGTTCAGTTCAGACCATTATATTTAAAATTTTCAGGAAACTTTCAAAATTTGGGGGCCCCTAGTCCCGGGCCTAATGGTAAATCAGGCCCTGCCGACCAAGACTTCAAGGGAAGGGATGTCTGCCCTGAAACCTGCGCCCACATTACAATGTATCAGATTGAAGCATGAAATCAATAATTGACTCCAAAAATTACTTAAAATCCTACTTGTTCCAAAAGTAAACCGAATTTTACGAAATAATACTGAACTTATTAATATCAATTCCTCTTTATTGCATTTTTTTTGTTTGTATAATTAAGTATGTATCAAGTTAAAATCAATAAAAAAAAAAACATTGAATTTTATAATGCATGGCTTAACCCTCTTCTTTTCCTGTTCTCAGAGACTTATATTTGTTGGTGGATATGATATTTTTAGTAGTGTTTTTGGTGGATATATGGATCTACAGAAGAGAATTCTGTTTTGTGGATTGGGTTTAGATCAGAAGTATGTAGCTGTTTAACGAAATTAAAAAGAATAGTAAAGTTAAAGCTTTTTTTAGTATTTATTACCATTTAAAAATTTGTTTCGTTTTACATTTTTCAATTCCAGTGGTGCTGTGCTCACAACTATACTAAACTTCAACTTAACTTGACATCACTAGACGATAGATCATCACAGTGCTCATAGGCATTTAATCCATTTGGCGGCGTGAAAGCATAATGTTCGCCAAACCACAACCATGAAGAGAACAAAAGGCTATAAGGTTTGGCTAGAATTATGTCTTCACTCCGCTAAAATGGATTATTTGCCTATGAGCACGGTGAAGATCTATCGTCTAGTGATGTCAAGTTAAGTTGGAGTTTAGTATAGGAGGTATAATTCTTGCTTAGACTGAGGATCGATACTTGCCGGTTCCTTGTAATATGTCTTTCTCAAGTGAGTAGAGACGATGGCGATTGCGACATTTCGCATCCTATATTCGGCTGCCTGATGGAATTTTCCTGGTATTCTCAAATGCAAGTCACTGGCAAGTTACTTTAGAAAAAAATTCAAGAAGCCATTTTTCATTCACATGGATTTTGATCTAATGAAATTCCGCATCAGAAAAGCCTTTCCGTATATCTTGCACCAAAGTATCTCCAACGCAGCGTATTGTATTTATGGTGATTTTTGTTTGAAAAGACACAAAAACACTGAAATTCTGTGCATTTTATTTTTGGAATAAAACTTATCAGCCATTAGATTCATTAGAAATTAAAATGTATTGCTGATTTTGTGAGATAAAAATTTCTACTATCGTGAAGAAATGTTTTTGTAGACAATTTTTGGATCCTAATTCATTATGTATATGATATAAAAAAGACTGACAATTAGTCGCAATTAGTAGACAGTTGAGACTTGTTTGCCTAATAATTTTAGCTGATAAAATTAACACATGTCTTTCTAATAAAATATGCAATGAGATATATTTGGTAGTAAATAATGATTTGCCCATTGTTTCAAAAATATTTTTGGCCCTAAGTTCAAAAATCAGGCTGCTTTGATGAATTGTTGTCTTTTATTCAAAAACGCCAGAACTGTAGTTATAACCTGCGAATTTTTTATTAAATAAAAAAAAAATAAAAAAAAAAAAAATTTCCTTTTCGTGGTTTGATTTGTTTGTATGTGTATGAGATAACTTTTTTCTTCTAAATTAATTTATTATGGTAATTAGAATTTGTGTGTTGTATTTTTGTAATCGATTCATAAAAACAAAACCACTCCAATTTTAACTCTGGTAAAAACAATTATGACATTTTAATTCCTATTTTCTGTACTGAATACATGTTACAATAACACAATATAACATCAAACAAAGATTAAAAATGAAATGAAAGACAAGAGAATCCTTACAATTCGTTAGTGATTTGCAGCACATTGCAATAATTTAATATGCCAAAAATATAAGTATATTTTAGGCAATACTGGTCTATTTTTAGTCATTAAATTTTGTTTTTAGCTTGTGTATTTCAAATTATCATAAACATGTAAAGAAAATGTATTTATAATTTTATTAAAAAACAGAATAATAAATGCATTTCTAATATGAAGTTACATTTCCAATAGCTATGGATGCTTTGCAAATTAATTAATTTATTTAAGAAATCCCATTTCTTGTAATTTTGTATTTTTACGATTATTCAAATATTTGTAAATTTGCAATTCTTGTAACATACAGACTTTCAATTATTAACCTATGTATAATAAACTGAAAATCATATTTCCAATTATAATACATACTTACAATAATGAGTTATTTACAAATGTACTTACAAAAATGTATATTCACAATGATAATCACATTTTTAAAACAAAATTTTGTTTCTCCAATAATAATACATACAAATAAAAGGCATGATTCTGAATAGATAAATGATGAATATAAATAAATGTTTTACTAATGTAACTACTTTCCAAAGCAATTTAAAGGAACCAGAAATAACAAATGGGAAATTCAACAGAACATAAATGATAAAAATCCCGTTTAAAAATGTAATTCTCTTTTTTTTCTTCTTGTATTTCTGGTTAACTAATCACTATTAATGACATTTCTAATCATTTCTCGATATCAATAGCATTTCGTAACATATGCCCAAAATTATCACTGGTTTCACTTAAGAAATCAACAAAGTCATTGCCCATATTTTGATTTTCGGCATATGTTGTTTGATCATAACTTGGAGTGGAAGAAAGCTTCTGCGGTTCGGTTTTAAAATTTGATAAAGTACAATTCATGTCAGTTGGGTTATTAAGATTCTGAGCTGAACTGAAATCATTTGAGTTTGATGGATACGAGCTGAACTCGTTGCCTGTAGGATTACAAGAAGTTTGCGGAACAACGGATGACCTATTTTTAAAATCAGATTCTTGGCTTTGGAAATTGGACTTTATAAATTGTTCAGTGAAAGTATCAGAATCTAGCCAACCATGTTTTGTAATCTGCTCTGTGTTGTCTGGTGTACTTCCGGGCCCTTCAAAAAAATGTGGGATGTCAGAAGGTAAAAAGACTCCACTGTCATGAACAGACTTGAACTGGTCGACAAGGTTTTCAACAGAAGAGCGTGAAGAACAAACATCTAAAACATCAGAAGAGCTATGCACAGTTTTATGATTACCTTGTGTAGGATTAAGAAGTTCAACTATGTCATCCAGTGTGGAATCGGAAGCAGTAATATTTTCAGCTAAGGAGGGTGGATTTTGATGTGTCTGGTTGTGGAAGGGTGATCCCTTAAAAGCCGAAGAACTTTGAAAGTGTCCTCCTGCAATAGATGGATATGAATTATATGAAAGTGGCTTATTGAAATGGGATGCATTGCCAGAATCGATATTGTTCTGAAAAGGCATGAGAGCTTCTTGTCCGTTTGCAGATGCGGAACTCACTTGGAAATTCTTATAGTTGGCAGATGAGCTGTAGTGCCTTAGAGGGGGGTTTCTAATCCGAGATGAACCATCAGAATGAATGTTATTTGGCAATTTCAGTGATGCATTAGTTCTGCTGAAAGCCGAAGTATCAGTCGGAATATTTGAGCAGACGAGTGATGAGGAGCTGCAAGATCTTGTAGGAGAATATCTGATATTAGATGAATTATGGAAATAAGCATTGTTATGGAAATTAGTAAGTGCTTTATTACCGTTCATGACTGGAGAACTAGTTGTTAAATTCGGACCGGTAGAAAATGAACAGGAAGGCTTTAAAGATTGGCTTGAACTGTCAAAATAAATATATGGAGAATAGTAATTTGGCATAAAACTTGTTGTAGGAATCTTATTAGTAAAAGAA
The DNA here is from genome assembly GCA_963978545.1 of Linyphia triangularis. Classification (NCBI taxonomy): domain Eukaryota; kingdom Metazoa; phylum Arthropoda; class Arachnida; order Araneae; family Linyphiidae; genus Linyphia; species Linyphia triangularis. The sequence goes on from OZ021727.1 coordinate 92,676,661, forward strand.
CAGGAAGGCATGGAAACGGCTGCTTCAGTAAAATTGCTGAGATGATCAAACGTGGAATTGTCTTTTCTGTAGATGTTAGATTGGTTTTGATTATTGTTTACATCGTTCGAAAATGAATAAGGTCCTTGCGATTTGGAGTTTTCCAACTGTGAGGTGGGGTCTTGACAATGCTCGCCTGGAATTTCTTGTTTGAAGAAGTTCGGTGGGTTTTCTGCCATGCTTGAAGATACATCTCTTTTTTTTGGAAAAGCTGATGGTAAAGGGAATTGATGTGACTGATGTACTTGTTGTTGTGGTACGGCATTTGGCAAATGGACGTACTGGGATATGTGTGCTTGAGATGTGGGTTTACATTTAAATACTGATTGTGGTTGAGACCCTCGTTGGACGGGGGTCATGTTGTAAGCGTTCGATTGATAGTGGTGAGAAATCCTTGGAGGCATCATTGGCGACAAACCAAACTGATTGGGAACGGAAGGATTGAAAGCACCTTGCATTTGTGAGGGGTATTCAGGCACGGGACCACACGATGGTATTAGGGGAAGGCGTGGTAACTGATGCATATTCATCCTTGATTGTTGAGGAATGGCATAAGGCCCCACTCCACCTTTAGCGTGGTTTGATACCAAGTGTTGACTACGATTTAGATAAGGGCAAAATCTTTGTTCAATTTTATGTCGTGAAAGATTTTTTTGTCGTGAAATTGTCCCATCTTGGATCGCTTTGAGAACACTTTCTCTTCGTCTACGATTCTCAAGAAAAATACTTTCCATCTCACTATTTCCTAAAATCTGCCTAGGTATCATTATTGAGCTTGAAGCTTGAGCTGTTTGTGGTGATATAACTGTGCTGTCCGCAAAAACTGTTGTCTCCATGAATTTCTTCTCTTTGTTTCGCGATTTTTGCCTCCGGTTCTGGAACCACACTTTGATTTGTTCAGGTTCTAGTTGAAGTCGCTTGCTTAAGCTCTGCCTTACTTCTGGGTTCACGTACTGGTGATTGTTGTATTCCTCTTTTAGAACTTTCAACTGCTCGACCGTGTATACAGTGCGTGCCCTCTTTGTGTAAGTGTCTGCAACCAAAATATTACAGTTACTAAACATCAAAAATACTGTATTACTTTATACAATGCTTAAACATTAATGACGATTAGAAGTTGGAATTTACTAAAACATTTTAGATGACATTAACAAATCACTAATAATTAAGGACCTTGGGTGCCGAGAAGACCTATTAAAAGAAAATAACTTTTCTATGTAGGATAAGTGGGATTTTTGTAAACAAATTATTATTTTCTTACATATCTAAGCTGAAACACTTATAATTATTATTTTAAAAAGAAATGTAATCGAAACGAAAATCATTTCCCTAACTTTTACTACTTATTTTACATAACTGAAGCATACTTATCGTATGCTCTGGAAAAAATCGTATTGTAAAAGAATGACAATCAATCCCAAATGTATTCAGAGAATTTAACAAAGGTGGTTATAAGTAAATATAAATTTTCGGACACAAGTGAAAAAATGTTCCCAACAATATTGACCGCCAGAATATTCCTTCAATACTTATGATGTTTGGTACAATATTTAAAGACAATAATAGAAAATAATTTTCAAAATTCAAAAGGTAAATTAAACTCCTGTTTTGTGGTTTTTCTGTTTCAATAGTTCTATCTGTCTGACAAGAAACAAAAAACCCGACACTAAGTCAATTAAAATTATTACTTATACTATTAATCTTATAATGATAATCATATCTACATATGAAGAAGGAGCGAGACCCATTATAAGTTAGATTAATGAATGATTGTTGAAAGAATAATTGATTACACTATTGAATGATGATTTGTGAATGTAAAATAATAGTTTCAGACAAATAATGCAAAGATAAAAGTGTGCAACAAATTATGTTAATTTTGAGCAGTTTTTCTAAAATGGGTCTTGGTCATTTTAAACTCAAAATTTTCATACTTAAAAATGTAAGTTTGAAAATTATCACTTTAAAACTAGTTATCATTTACGATCGAAAACATAGTTGCTTTACGTTGTGGAAATGTTATTTTTTTATGGCTTTAATAATTAACAGGTATACTTCCCATGTCTTTTTCTGTTACATCTGCATGTACTGCTGTGTTATTTATAACGTATTTTGGTGAGTGTCGATGTCCATTGCCAAGTTTTTGATATTGGTTGAGACATCAAATTATTTCTTCTTGCTAGAGCTTTCATAATCATTGCTTACCGTATTTTAAAAGAATTCTTCAGAAAAACCAACAATACTTTCCATTTATTTTATTCACACTCATGCGGCTTCTTGAAATGTTCTCCAATGGGGAGTTAGCACTTTGGATGCAAATAGAGGCAGGATATCAAATTGGAATTTAATAATTGGGCATAAGTCATTGTAGCCCAAATTGCTGCCAATCTCAACATCTTAAATGCTTGTATTTATAATCCTCCAAATTAACAATGCTTTCGTTATCATTTGTCATTAAGAGGACTCAGTACCTCCTCAAAATAAAAAAATAAATTGATTTATGGATTTTTATTTCATGTAATTATGTTTTTCTTTTTTACTACCTTTAACTTTAATTTTCTTTAAACATGACATTTCACACTTCAATAACTGGTAGAAATATACCATTATTACTTTCAATTACCCACATGTATTCATAGGGTAATGAAAGTATAGCATTCGGTCGAGAAAAAAAATCGATTTTTCTGCATTTCTCCACGTTTTGGAACATACTGATTTTAAAAAAAGTTGTTTAGAAAAAAGGTATGTCTGTGTGTACGTGGTCAGCATAAATCTCTAACAAATTGATCTAGGATGTTCATATTTGGTGTACGGGTTAATGGTGACCATAAGACCTACCATTAAGGTTTTTGTCAAAATCGCGCATGCACATAAGGTAACTGCCATTCATATAAACTGTATATCCTTAGAACAAAGACCTGTTGCCCCCATCGATATAGATCAGCTTCAGCCACTAAGTGGGCCGGATCCGGCCCGAGACAGCTTTTTCTCCGGCCCACCGGCTGTACAGAAGAGCAAAAATCAAATTTTGCGGAAATAATTTTAATTTGTCTACAATAGTATGTGTTTACTACCAAAAACCGCGTATTCCATTAAGTGGCCCGCGTCAGTAAGTCTGAAAAATCTCTTTTCTTTTTCTGAGATTGCCATAAAGAAAAAAAAAAAAAAAAAAGAGCAATAGTTTGAATTATTACCAATGACGCATTCTTTCGCATTGCTTAGTTTTGTACTTATAATACACTACCCCTCGATTCGTGAATGGCCCAATACAATTTCTGCTTTTCTGAATGTGATGTACAGGATTTGGAGGTTTTAATGCATACTGGCCTCTTTTGTTTTGACGTGAAAAGTAGTATCGCGATCTCTATGACTCCAGTGCAATAATGGCCTTCGAAGACTAGTTTTAAACGCAAAGTAGATAGTTAAAAATTGGACTCATCGTCTCACAATTAACACAGATTAAAATGGAAGATTTAGGAGGTATGGTTTAAATATCTTTATTGATTATGAGTTTATGTCAAGTCAAATTGCAATATTGCTAACTTCTTTTATAACTTTGATTTACGATGTAAAGAAAATTATTTTTTTAATTATTTGAAACAAAAATCATATATAAATTGTTATTTTATTAATATAAAAAAGTTACATTATTTTTTTTTTTTTTTTTCAAAATTATTTTATATTGTTGAATCTTTAGTAATTATCACATTTCTAACATTGAACATATGTAATAAAGCAATATATTTACTGGCGTATTCGATATAAATCTGCGACCCGCGGAAAGTTCCAAAATAAGTCATGCGGCCCGTCTCTATAAGTTAGTGGCGAACGCTGATATAGATAATCAACTGGATAGACTGATGTGATTTCAATGCAAAAAGAAAAATGCGCCTGTGGTTGCTGATGATGGGTGGATGATTAACCAATCACAGTTCACTTTAACAGTTGGGTGGGAAAGCGAGAAACCTTGTAAAGAGAAGATATTCTTACTACTATTAAAATTAATGTCTACTATTGAAATTTCTGCTGTGTACATCCTAAGAGTTTATTTTCAATCCTCTTCAATTCGTATTTTTTGTCCACCCAACGGCATCTCAAACGGCTTCATTTTCACAGCGTTAAGCAGTCTATGCAGTTGTTTATGTATATCGATGGATGTCACAATTGAGATAATCTCGTTCAAAAATATAATATTTAATTTGAAAGCAACAACAAAACAAAAAAACCTTTATTGATATTTGTTATTGCGAATTTGTTTCCTTATCCAAATCCAAAGTAGAATAAATTATGACAATGTCGGCGTAAAAAGGGGCGCACACCAACAAATAAAGGCCGACCGTTTGTAATCATGCCCTCTCAAGTAGTATACAAGGGGGTGTGGTGTAAGAAAAGGGGAAAATTTTCTCTTTGGGGATGAAAAAAAAAAACCCTCTCTCTTTCCCTTTCGAAGACAAGATTCGGGTGGGTTGGGGAGCGAAGCCAGCTGGAGCTGACGTGCTCATGGAATATTCATGAGCGAGGACGCGTTGCCAGTGTCGCCCGCATACATACGTGCCTACTTTGTCACAGACGCTCAGCCAGGGATTGGGGAAGGAGTATGGTTGCCACTTTTGGCGAGGTATCACCAGAAAGAATTTTGGCGAGGAAGTTTTGGCTATGGGAAATGTTGATGATAACCGTTTCCTTATTATGCGATTTAAGAAAAACTAAATTTATTTATATTTTGTTAGTAGATATTGTGCACATGTCATTAAAAAAAAAATCGCACAAATTTCTACTTATATTTCTATAACGTTTTTTTTTCATGTTCCCTTCCTAAATATTCTTAAAATCTTATTCTGAGTTGAATTTCACGCGAAATTTGCATCACGCATGTGATTATCTTTTATATGGAAAGGGAGATGCAATAAACGAAATGATTTCGCGTTGTTTGCTTAATAATTTCGCCAAATCTTTCATGTTTACTTTCAATTATTCATTTGTTAAAACTCATTTGTTAGTAGAGTAATGAAAGTATTATTTTCGGTAAGAAAAAAAATCGATTTTTATGTTTTTGGAACATCTTGGCTTAAAAAAAGTTGCCTAGAAAAAATGTCAGTGTGTATGTTTGTCTGTATTCAGCACAAAACCTGTAAGGATTGACCTACAATTTTTCAAATATTGAGTACAGGATAATAGTGGTCAAAATAGTCTTTGCCTATAAGGTAGCTGCTATTGAAAAATTTATGATTTTCAGCAATTCCTGAAAAACGCCGCTAACGATTCTTATCAATATTTCAGTGGTATTACCTTTTAAGTTATTCTAAACATCCCCATGACCGAAATTCCTGTTAAAATGTGACTCTTTTGAGTATCGCCAATTATGACTGTTTCTTCTCTGTTTCACTTACAAGAAAGGATTATGTAATATTTATTGTTTATCGAAAAACATATCACCAAATTCCACATTTTGGAGGCGAGTTTCTTATAGTGAATAATTATCGTTGAAATTAATGAAAATTTGAACATGGTAAATTATACCCATCCATGGCAAATATAAGTGATGTAGTGATCAGTACTAAATGTGTGATTGAAAGTTGTGCATTGCTCCACACCCCTAATTTTTTCTTTTTTTTTATTTTTTCTTTTTTATTATTATTATTATTAGTAGTAGTAGTATTAGTATTTCGGATTTTAGTTCGCAAGCAACCAAAACCCAATTTCTATTAAAAATTTTTTTAATTATTACAACGAATATTTATTCAGCAATGTTTGTACAGATAATTGGAAAAGAAATAAAATCTTATTCTATGTTAAATTTCACGCGAATGAATATCTTTTATAAACGGCAATAAACAAAAGCATTTGGTGTCGCTTGATTAATAATTTCGCCAAATTTTTTTTCTTTTGCGGCTTTTAGTTCGCGTGCAGCTAAAGCTAATTTTTAATAAAATTCAATTAAAATTGATTGTAGCGACGAAATTTAAGGACAAAAATAATTATTTATGTATGTTTGTACAGAAATTTGGATAAATAATTATTTAATCACAGCTACTGCTGTCAAATAAAATTTGAAAATATTTTACATTTACCGAAGTTTGGCGTAAGCAAAAGCAACACAATCCTTAATCCTTTTCTATATTAAACTTGACTGTAAATGCGGTACGCTAAAGCAGTTCAAAGTTACAATGAGTATAAAAAATGTTAAAAAAAAAAAAATTTAGAAATTTTCAAATGGGTTTGATCTGAAAGAATTGTTTCTTTTCTGGCGAATGAAGAAATGGACTTAGAAGTTAATTTCACTAAATCGTGATCGAAAACATTTTTTTTTTTTTATTATTATTATAATTTTAACATTTTATTTAACATTTATAATTTAAAATTAACCCATTGACGACGTTTGGTAAGAAAATTTACCAATTAACATTTTAGTTTGTTTCTTTGCTAATAAATTGCGAATGTGGTTGCACTTAGTGCTTTTTGAAAATCGTAAAAATATGTCTCCAAAAAATCTGAAATATTCAAAATATACTTAAAATAATCAAAATTAACCAGGTATAGGATGAAAAGTCACTGTTTTAACTATTTCAAAGTCGTCTCTAATGAGTTAATTGATAACTAATTTTCAGATTATTGGGCTTTACGATACACCGCTAAAAAATGTTTATATCTGTCACCTAAGTAAGTAGTACAAATCTACCCTCCTTGGCGACTTTCCTTTGCCGCCACCTTGGCGAGCCATTCAGTGCCTCCTCCTCCCCCACCTTTTTCTGGCAAACCCTTTTTTCCCTGGGAAGTCCTCTAGTGACGCCGCGCTTTCGTCAGCTATTAGATTATAATTCCCGGGAGCCCTTTTTCCCGGCAAAAGGTATCGGAAAAGATGCCGAAAGGTGGGGGGGGGGGATGGGAATAGGGGACCACTCACAAACCATATTCCAAACAGACGACCAATCGAATCTTTCGTTATTACGATTTCGTCTGACGAGTTTTTCTTTTGGAATCGATGCTTTCCCGCTTTGTTCCGAAAATGTAATTGAAAAGAGATGCTCTTTTCCAATCACTTTTTTTTTTTTTTTTTTTGTTGACGAGAAATAATGGTTGATATTCATTGTTTCTCTCGGCGAGATTTGTTTATCGGTTTTGATGGATGATGTTTGGTGTAAATTTGCATCTGTCAATATGTTTGGTGTTGTGGGTTTTAGAGTTGTTAGGTAAAACCGATGTTGATTTATTCCGTTTTCATTAATGTGATGTTGTATTTATGTACGTAATTATTGTCGATGTGTTCGAGTTTGAAGTTCAATTTTAGTGTAAATATAAACAGAAAATATCCAAGGCCCAGAGCTGATAGTGTAGCCAATGACAACGAGTGGACAGGGCCTGATTTACCATTAGGCCCACTAGGCCCGGGCCTAGGCGCCCCCAAATTTTGAAAGTTTTCTGAAAATTTTAAATATAATGGTCTTTTTATGAGAAGTACTGAACAAAAATAATAAAAAATTTTTAGTTACACATCCGCAAATTCCATATTTTTTATAGTCACAGAGAGTTAAGTTAGATAGATTAACCTAATAAAACCTAATTAAGCAAATCTTTCCGGTTCAGCCAATCATATACAGCTTCTTCATATGTACACGGAGACAAGGGCTTTACGACGCTGTTCTCCTTCTCTCGCCTCTTGTGAAGAGATGTTCACCAACCAACCAACCAACCATATACAACTTCTTATATTATGAAATGAAAGAGTCTTTGTGATTGGTTGGTTTGCAGGCTCTTCCGTGGACTTTTTTGGCCCTCCTTTTTGGTGAGATCGTGGAAACAGTGGAAAGGTTACTTTGTATTATTTACAATTATTGTTATAAAATTAAGTAATCTTTATTATTATATAATTTGTGGACCCTGTGGTAAAATGTAAGTTTAAAATACAGGAATATGTGCTTTAAAATCAGTGTTCATGGGGGGGTCTTGATTAATTCAAAAGTTTGGAGCAAATCAAGATCATACTAATTATAACAAAAAAAATTGTGTGAAAGTAAACTATGAGTTTTAATTGTAAAAAGTTAGTCTTAACAAATGTAGCTAGATCTGGTAATATTGTGACTTAAGGAAATAAATATTTGCTATTGGGGGCCCCTCTCTGAATGTTGGGCCTACAGCAAAAAAATTTCTAAATCTGGCCCTGCGAGTGGATGCGCATGGCAGTAAAATTAACAAGGTGTAAATACAACCTTACCCCCCCCCTCACCCTTTTGTCACTACCCCATGAATAATGACAAGGTGGATCAAAGGGTTGCGATTATACCTCATTGTCCTTTGAAAACTAAAAATAAGGCTGTGTTAAGTGGAGAAAAAAATCAAAGGAAACAGAAGTAGAATAATAGTTTTTAAGTTATTCATTAGAAAAGACAATTAATTCATCAATTTTAACATTGAAGTAAGAATTATTATATTAATATTTTTGAAAAATCAAAGTTTGAACCTAAACTGCTGCCTTGGCCATTACACCTGATGTAATCCCCCTCCCCCGCATTCCCGAAAACAAATCTGGAGACGGGGTATCCAACCTTCACACCAAAATAACGATATATATGAACATTATTATCGTTTAAGACTCTTTGGCAAGTATTTAAAATAATAATAATAATAATAGGTTTAAGGCCGATGTGCAGTCTGCCCTTGGTCTTAAGTCAGATTTTTTTTTTTTTTTTTTTTTTTGGTTTTATAAAACACTAGCTGTATACCCGTGCTGCGCTACGAAATTTTATCATGTGCATTTTAACGATCAAAAGACATTCATTTATTTTACACTTTAGACCCTTGCTTCCATTTCGATCCGGACAATTTGAATATCAAAATAGGAACTTTCCTCTGTTGATATTTTTTCCACAATTAATAATTAAGAATATATTTGGAAATGAGACATTTGAATATCCCTCGTTTAGAACCCTTTGGATATTTTTAATAATTTTAACTAATAACTAATTTTTAATAACTAATTTCTTCTATATTTGCAACAAATATCAGAATTGTGATAACATTGGAAGTGGGTCCTTTTGGATATCCCTCGTTTGGAACGTTTAACCCCTTTTCCACCCCTTAATGAGGTTTAATCTTGAACGGAATAGCTTACTTTTTTTATGTTTGGCTTTTTTGTTATTTACACCAATTTTCAATGTTGTGACCTTGTGGGAAATGGGACATTCGAATATCTCTCGTTTGGAACGTTTAACCCCTTTTCCATCCTTTACAGGGGATTAATCGAGATCGGAATAGCTTACTTTTTCTATGTTTACCATTGTTAATATTTGTACCAATTTTCAGAGTTGTGGACTTGTGGGAAGTGGGAGAATTAGTGATGAGTGAGTGAGTGAGGGCTTTGCCTTATATATATATAGATAGATACATCAATGCAACTAAACAACATCAGCATACATATCTTTTAATACAAGCAGGCACACAATGCTTTTCCTGCGCATGCTCAAACATTAAGTGATGACGCACACCGGACCACACTTTTGCCTAATTGAAAACAATACACTTGGGACAAAGACCCAGGGTAATAATAGTTTTTTAGTTATTCATTAGAAAAGACAATTGATGCATAAATTTTAACATTGCAATAAGAATTATTAAGTTATCATTTTTGAAAAATCAAAGTTTGAACCTAAACTGCAGCCTTGACCAAATTACACCTTTAATCCCCCTTCTCTCCGAAAACAAATCTGGAGACGCGGTCTCAAACCTTCAACTCGCTATAACTCGAAGTTCAAGGGACTGGCAAAATTCTTCGAGTTAACCAGAGTTATCGGAGGTCACTCGGATGTTATTTTCTATTCAGGGCATATTCTTTTGACCTAATGAAAACTTCGAGATATATTCGACTTATGAGACTTCGATTGGTTGGTTGGTTGTTTTCAGATTATCTGGCGCCGTCAGCAACACGAGGGCTATAATGCGCCGAAACATTCGTCATTAGACAAGCCAACATACATTTACAAACACCCATACCAACACGGGACTCGAACCCGCAACCTCGCGGTCTAGAAGCTAGCACGCTAACCTACCGACTAACTCATACCTACCGTTTGGTCGGCTATGAGACTTCGAGCTATTGCGAGTTGACTGTATATGAAAATTATTATCGCTTAAGAATCCACTTTGGCAAGTATTTAAAAAAAAAAAAAAATTCAAAAATAAAATTTCAGAACAGTAGTGCGCCGACCAAACGGTATAGTGGTTAGCATCCTAGTTTCTAGACCGCGAGGTTGCGGATTCGAGTCCCGTGTTGGCATGGGTGTTTGTAAATGTATGTTGGCTTATCTAATGACGAATGTTTCGGCGCATTATAGCCCACGTGTTGCTGACGGCGCCAGATAATCTGAAAACAACCAACCAAACAACCAGAACAGTAGTGCTACATTCATTTCAACATTTCGCAGCTTTTTGTGTGGTGATAGTCAACACGCGCCAACCTTTCTTATAAACTCCAACATCCATTATCATTGTCTTTTGTTGAAATGCACGAACCGGACCATCTTCGTCATTATCCCTTTGCAACAAGATTATAGAAATGACAGTGACAGCCGAAACTTCGTCAGGAACTATGTATCAGGGCCGATTTCAAAGACTTTCCTTTGATCCAACCTTTTCAACTTCGCTCCAGGGGAGGAAGTAAAGGAAACGATTTATACGGCTGTCGCCTGTCCCCACTGTATTCTATGACAACTGTGGTGCTTAGATGCTGTGTGCAGGTGATAAATCAATTCCGCCCTGGGCTTAAAATGTATGACCAAAAATGACTACAAAAGTTCTCGTTTATCTTCCTAGCTGGTTTCTTGACCACTTGATGGCTGTGGGGGCTTGCGGTCATTCCCCGGTGCCAAAGGTGCCGGGTTCGAATCCAGGGTCGCGAATGGACCCATTTTTTTTTTCTTTTTCTTTTTTTTTTTCTTCTTTCTGAGAGGGTATGTGAAAATAATAGTCAACGAAGCATACAAACATTTCCGAATGTATTTAGCAATCGAAATACAATACTTTAATGAAATATATTTAGAAATTTAAAAAACATTTCAATAAATTTACCATTTAAAAAAAAAAAAATCCTTTGATTTTTGCGTTCTAATAGCAATTAGAAAAATTGCGGGAGCGGATATATCCCCAATCCCTTCTCCTGGCTACGTGTCTGGGTAAGGATGTTCGTTCTGGTTCAGAGTCCACTTTAAGCTGTAGGTCTTGATCTGATTAGCCCTCATTGTGCATGAGATAGATCACTGAGCGTACAAACCAACCAGTCAACCATAGCTGGTTTTAAAGTTTAAATTTAATAAAGTTTACTCGTTGTCCGTCAATTTCGTACACCTGCTTCAATAAAACTAAAACTTAACGATTTTTTTTAGTTATATCCTAAAATCCTAATCCTATCCTATATCCTAAAAGCAAATGCATATGATTATTGAAATTTGAAGGGATAATGAGTTTTTGCTACAAAATTACCGTTGGGTTTACCTTGGGGTTTTCCGCTGCTTCAGTAGCGCCACTTGTTGGACATAAACAAACACTGACACGCCGACCAAACGGTATTAGCGTGCTAGCTTCTAGACCGCGAGGTTGCGGGTTTCGAGTCCCGTGTTAGGCATGGGTGTTTGTAAATGTATGTTGGCTTGTCTAATGACGAATGTTTCGGCGCATTATAGCCCTCGTGTTGCTGACGGCGCCAGATAATCTGAATACAACCAACCAACCAACCAACCAACCAACCAACCAACCAACCAAACAATGACACAGTTGAAACTTCATTTTGAAATTTAAAATAATAATTGTCATTAAATTAGTTTTAAAATGGAGTGGATTAAAATGCATTAAACATATGTTTAAAATTAATTATGGTTTGAAATTATACTGCATATGAAAACGTGATCAAGAAAATTTTGCTTGAAATTTTTATTTGTTATGACTTTATGGGAGTGGGGAAATACTGAATAAAATAATAGTAAATATGAATTAAATGGTGACTATTTTTAATTTATCATTCAACTATTTATTTCTTAATATCGTGGTGTCCATTAGACCTTTGCAAAAAAAAAAAAAAAAAAAAAAAAAAAAAACTTTTTTTTAGAAATTTCAAGTTGCATTCCCCTCATATCGTTCTTATAACTAAAAGATAGTCGCGTGCAAAATTTCAAGTTTCTCGGTAAATTTTAGACCCCTCCCCCCCCCCCCCCCATCCCGCTCACTCAAAAGTAGATTTCCGTTCGAAGCGAATTTTGACTATACATTTTCCCATGCAATGTAGTGCCTGTTAAACTCAATTCTTCAAAGGATAACATAAGAGTAGCTATAAACACAAAAATAATTAAAAATGACATCAATACATCCCTCCCTCCCCCTTTCGCCAAAAGGGGAAATGCGAAAGAAACCTAAAACTGTACTAGTGACCTATCGAAATCTCAGTGACCTATCGAAGTTATCGGGCCTTTTACACCCTTTCTCCGTTAAAAAGATCAGCTAGTTGGTTGGTTGTTTTCAGATTATCTGGCACCGTCAGCAACACGAGGGCTATAATGTGCCGAAACATTCGTCATTAGACAAGCCAACATGCATTTACAAACACCCAAGCCTAACACGGGACTCGAAACCCGCAACCTCGAGGTCTAGAGGCTAGCACGCTAACCACTATACCGTTTGGTCGGCTTAAAAAGATCAGCAACCTGTCTCCTATTCAAGGGAGCTTCTTTTGCTTAGGAAAATTATCAAATGATCATGATTATTCACAATAAACGCTGTTTTCTCATTATTTCTTTGCGAGAATGAGTTCCTCAACGACAAACCGACCTGTACTCAGAAAGGATGACAAGAAAGTATAGCTTGTAGGTGATTTACTGGAAATTTTTGAACCGAAAGAAAGATCTCAATCGCCCATCAACGGAGATGTTCTTCGCTACTTTCTTTTCCTTAATCGTGGGCCGATGCGGAAAAATAAAAGGGATGTCGTCATTAAAACTGAAATCCTGAAAGGGGAACAGTTATGGGAACAATCTGGTATTGCTATAACTTCTATCAGAGCAGGACACTCCAAAGAAAAATTCAAAAGAAAGATTGCACGATATGAATAAAGCAGGAAATAATACTAGTTCTGAAAGTAAAAGTTTTCTTGGATCACTTCTTTTACTCTTTAATACAGCCCATAACAATGCAATTTTTATTATAGAAGATGACAAATGTAGAACCAAAAAATGATTCTAGAAGTTATCGAGTTCCTACAAGATCAACGATCATGCAGAGTTTAGGTGGTCTTGAGGAGGTAATACACTTTGCAAAAATCAAAAGGAAATTAAAACCTATTGAAAAGCAATTGATCTATGTGAGAAGGAGAAACAGAATCAAAATAAAGCTGCAGCCAAAGTAAACATAAATTCTGAACTAGGGATTTTTAAAATTGATGGTCCCCTAATTCCAGTCGTTCGGATGGTTTGGATGATGCAAATGATTTAATTGAAGACCCAGAGTTTGTATTTCCTTCAACTTCCTGTGGGGCAAGATGTTTAACTCAATCTCCGAAATACTATTAAATTGAATTAAAATTACCCAAAAATTCATTTAAAAGTAAAATAATAACAATCATGGGGCTTAACCTATCAGCTGGTCAAGGAATAGCTTCTATTGAAGAAATTCTAACAGAGGGCGGGGTACCACTGGAAGAAGCAACTCTTTCAATCAAAAGCAAGTGGGTGGCAAGTAAAGAGATTAGAAAATCCTCAGTACAAACAATTAGAACTGAATTCATTGAAACCAAATTCAATTCTTCATTGGGGCGGTAAACTGATTTCATACATCAAAAAGAAAAATGAAGCAGTTTTAATATGATTGCAAACTACGAAGAAGGCAAAATTCTTGGTATCCCAGTCATAGCTAACACAACAGTTACAGAGCAAGCAAAATCCACGTTTGCCCTCTCAAACAAATGGGATATTTTTGATAATGTGAGATTTCTTGTGTTTGACACGACAGCTTTCAACTCAGGATGAAAAACAGGAGCTTGTGTTCTTGCAAAAAACTTCTTTAAAAAGAATTTTTTTTTTCTTGAATGTAGACATCACATCTTTGAAAGAATATGAAGTTCAGTTTTCAACGAAATGTTTGGAAACAACGTTGCGTCAAGTAAACTAATTACATTAAAATTAGGGACTCTATTTGGCCAAATATCAACAGAGAGGCTAGTTTCCAAACCCTAAACATTAAAAACAAGAGTTTCGAAACCATTAAAGAAAACTCCATATAAGATTTAAAAAAAAATACTTTCTATCCGAAATAGGAAGAATTTGATACCTCGTTCCGATTATCCGAATTGCGGGGAATAAATAATCATCCAATGGCCTTACATAATTTTTGTTTTCTTATTCCAAGTGAAATAATTTCAAGGGTGGGGGGAGGGGCTACAGCCTCCTCGGCCCTCCCCTATTGTTACGCTCCTGCGAAATACTAAATGTGTATCATAATAAATTATGTTTTTATAGCATAGATTAACTATAAATATGCTTTTTTATTCTGTAAATGGTAAATGTTCCATGTATTAAAGTTTTTTTCTTGATTTTAGTATGGGAATTTTAGTGATAAATTAGTTTTTTTAATTGAGCGAGGATTAAATCTTCCCCAAATGACCTGCAATTTAGTACATAGTATTATTTTTTTTTTATATATATAGGGCCACGTAGCCCAGTCTGGAGAGTATTGTTCTCGGAACTAGAAGGTTGTGAGCCCTGAGGTTGCGAGTTCGGGCCAGGGACCTACTAAAGACCGCCGTGTTAGCTAATTGTGACTGGAGCACGTTAAATCAGTCATGGTCGCAAAATCCTCCAAGTTCCCATACAAATCAATACCTCTGGGGGTGGCAAAGCTAAGTCTTCTGGTGGAATTTTCTGCTTGGTATTGCCTCTAAATTAAGAAGTTCCACATACGGTCGGTAGTGCTGCCATCTACCGGATAGCTACCGAAAGAGGTATAAATGAACTCTTCGGCAGCTATAGGTAGACTTGTGCACTCCCTCTTGCGAGTGTGCGCTTACATTCTGTGCAGTACTGCCCACTACCGATCTGTACGGAATATGGGGTTGGTACAAAATGCTTAAGCAGAGGTGCCTTAGTCCCCATAGTCCTTGATAAGAAGAAGAAGTTTATTTTTATACAGATAACAACATAGGAGGGTGCAACATGGATTTTGAATTAAAAAATATAAAAAAATCCATAACATTATGCAATGGTCCATTGTTTAAGAAAGAAATTTTTTCTATTGTTCTATACTTTGGATATTTCCACTCTAGTTGAAATAATGCATTAAGTCAATTGAGTATGAAATATTGACGTTCAATTGACTTACAGTATTCTTTATAATAGAAGCATTAAAAAAATAGTCTGCCAAAAAGACATATTTCTCATCTCTAGTCATAAAGACATATTTCACCCCACTTAAGAAAAATTGCCGAACTTGATGTGAAACAGATAACCCCCACCAATAAATAAAGGCCACCCAAACAAGGTGAGGACATCATAAAAACTTTCCTTCAAGTAAGGCTATTCAGATATAAAAAGAATGGTCTCATAACTAGGCACTTTTTTTTTCGCACCAACGCCCAGCGTAATATCTACTAAAATAATGTTTTTAAAAGAGGGATTTTTTTTAACTAGGTATAAGATCAGTACTGAAAGGTAAATTTCATAATAATGGATACCAGTTTGGCACCATTTCCGAAATGAAGAGTTTAACGAATCGGCCACACATCGTTCCAATCAGCCAATCATGGCTTAGTAAAACCGGTTCACTCATCGTTGTAGCGTATTCAAAGAGCCCAAGTTAGCTTGTCTCAATGTACAGACATTGGTGGCATACAAAACATTGCTGATCTGAGAATCCGGAAGACATAAGCTACCAATTTTTAGGATACCAAATGAATATTTAAGTACCTACTAATAAATATTAAACGTATATTTAAATAATGATTATTTTAACATTTTGATAAATACTTTTAAGAATATCCTTACTTCACTACATGCTAAGTTTTAGTTGGAAAATTATGAATCATGAAACATCAATTCACACAGAGAGGGTTGGTTGTTTTCAGATTATCTGGCGCCGTCAGCAACACGAGAGCTATAATGCGCCGAAACTTTCGTCATTAGACAAGTCAACATATATTTACAAACACCCATGCCTAAGACGTGACTCGAACCCGCAACCTCGCGGTCTAGAAGCTAGCACGCTAACCACTATACCGTTTGGTCGGCCACACAGAGAGGGAGTGTTTATCAATAATATTAATTTGAAGTTATTTCATCAGGTTTGCTACTCAAAATAACGAAGACTATTCTTTGAAAGTTACTAGTTTTCTAAATGATGGGTTCAGTTTGAAAAGAACTTTGGTCTATGAGAATTAATTAAGAGGAATACGATGACCAAAATAAATTTTATTATTCGGTAGAAATACCGCGTAAACCCGATTCTTGTATCTAAGTTTTGTAGATTGGCGTTATTTTCCACATAAAATTATAGTATGTCATCAAAGTTCCCTCATGAAAGATAAAAGTTTAAATTCATGAAAAAGAAGTGCCTCTCATGCTTACATAATATTTCACCAACTACAAATAATCCGTATATCTGTGTTTTTGTATTTATAAATATGTACAAACAAAATACCATCAAAGTTCCCTCATGAAAGATTAAAGTTTAAATTCATGAAAAAGAAGTGCCTCTCATGTTTACATAATATTTCACCAACTACAAACAATCCGTATATCTGTGTTTTTGTATTTATAAATATGTACAAACAAAATACCATCAAAGTTCCCTCATGAAAGATAAAAGTTTAAATTCATGAAAAAGAAGTGCCTCTCATGTTTACATAATATTTCACCAACTACAAACAATCCGTATATCTGTGTTTTTGTATTTAGAAATATGTACAAACATAACACATACCATAAAAGTACTGAAAAGGGGAATTTTATGAGTTTTATACTAAATAACAATTTTAGAGAATGTTATAAAACCAAATTGTCATTCGCTCTGAGTACAGGGCAATGTTACGCGATATATTCCGACTGAATAAAAAGTTTCTTAAACTTTCTAGAAATTTAGAGAGAATTTCTATTTTCCCGATTTCGGCATTTTAGTATTTTTCCAGTAAACAGCAGTGTTTTTGTTGAAGTATAAAATTTTCTTTTCATAAAATGCAAAATTTTCATGACCTTTTCAATTAAATACCAAAATAATTGCACCTTACACCACTCTGAATAGATGTTTAATCTGAGGGAATTCTTAGTAATAAAGAAACTTTTTTTACTTAAATCGTTATAAAAATTTAAATAAAAAGCTATTTTAGGCCAAATTTCAACAAGATAAGTGCTTTTCTACCATCACGTCCTTATTCTTTTAGGTCGGCAACTATTATTGGGATCACTAAAATGGCGATTTTGCAAATTCTCTGGCCAAAAGTTTTAACAATAACAACAAAAATCTAAATTACACTTTTAATTTTAACGTTCACGAAACCTCATCAGCATTTTTCTGAGAAAGTATCCACAGCTTCATCCATGGTGCGTGCCAATCATATTTTATTGATTAAAATCAAAATTTAAATACTTATATTTTATATTAAAAGGTCTTATTTTTGCATGCTTTCATGGTCACTTTAAAATGAGGATATAATTACGAGTGAAACTTCTCATTATTTCCAGCAGCCTTGTGCTTCGCGTGTGGAATGCTAAGCAGGCGATGGGGGGAGCGAGAGATTTATGAATGTGGAACGAGTTTTAAATGCCGCCAGTCGAGTTAACAATGTGGAATGGGCACGTTCATTGTCGAGGGTTAAAGCGATGTCGTTTGGTGATTATCCACTGTAATCTGAGAGCGTTTTTAAATGATGTGTGGTGTGTGCTACAACAACATCTTAATTTGTCGGAGGGGGCTATAAATCTTCTCCCCTTGGTGCGGGTGTTGCGTTTCTTGGCGGGCTAGAATTTGTCATGGTGGCTTTTTCTTACAGTGTTTTCTGTGACATTTTAATTGAGCTTAATCACACTTATTTACGATTTTACGTGTTTTGTGTGGCAATATCTATAAAGAGTTAAAGGGGGGTGGGGGGAAAGGATGTGAGTAAAAAATACTTTATTTGGTTAATTCCTAATTTACGGTGTGATCGGGATTTGGTGGCAATAATGAGAATCGGTAAGTGATAAAGCTCATATGTTTTAAATTTTGGCAATAGCAAATGCTGAATAGCAATTAAAATGTTCACTTGGGTTTTAAACAAGAATACGCGATATTTTTGCCATTTGAGTCAATTTTCAAATACTTCAAACAAGAATATGCGTCATTTTGGCAATGTAGACGGTTTTCAAAATTTGCGCTAGTTGTACCTTAACTAGGAATTTATTATTTTATTTGAATAGTTAAATTAATAATAAACCCTCGTTCGTATCCCCATTTCCGAAATTTCCATAAAAATGCGATAATCGCGTAAAAAGGTGAAAAACGATTGTTTTTCACACAGATATCTCTTTCCTTGACCATCGCATCTCAACTACTGTTTATTCTCTGTTACACTTATAAGAAAGGATAATGTAATCAGGGCCCGATTTAGAAATTTTTTTACTGTAGGCCCAACATTCAGAGAGGGGTCCCCAATAGCAAATATTTATTTCCTTACGTCACAATATTACCAGATCAAGCTACATTTGTTAAGACTAACTTTTTACAATTAAAACTCATAGTTTACTTTCACACAATTTTTTTGTTATAATTAGTATGATCTTGATTTCCTCAAAACTTTTGAATTAATCAAGACCCCCCCCCCCCCCAGGAACACTGATTTTAAAGCACACTTTCCTGTATTTTAAACTTACATTTTAAAACAGGGTCCACAAATTATATAATAATAAAGATTTCTTAATTTTATAACAATAATTGTAAATAATACAAAGTAACCTTTCCACTGTTTCTACGATCTCATCAAAAAGGAGGGCCAAAAAAGTTCAAAAATGTCCACGGAAGAGCCTGTAAACCAACCAATCACAAAGATTCTTTCATTTCATAATATAAGAAGTTGTATATGGTTGATTGGTTGGTGAACATCTCTTTACAAGAGGCGAGAGAAGGAAAACAGCGGCGCAAAGTCCTTGTCTCCTTGATGATTGGCTGAACCGGAAAGATTTGCTTAATTAGGTTTATCTATCTAACTTAACTCTCTGTGACTATAAAAAATATGGAATTTGCAAATGTGTAACTAAAAATTTTTTATTATTTTTGTTCAGTACTTCCCATAAAAAGACCATTATATATAAAATTTTCAGAAAACTTTCAAAATTTGAGGGCCCCCAGGCCCGGGATTAGTGGATCTAATGGTAAATCAGGCCCTGAATGTAATATTTATCAGAAACTGTCGCCGAAAAATATCGACAAACTGGCCAATTTTTAAATAATGGAAATATGAAAACAGAAACTGTAAATTGCACCAATTCATGGTAAATTTAAATGTAGCGACCTGTATTACGTGTAATTGAAAGTTGTGCGATATACCACACTACAAGTTCTTTACATTCGCCAAAAGGGAAACTATCCTTGATTTTATCTAAATTTTTATTTCTCGAGCTTTACAAAATTCTCATTTTTACAGTCATTTCCGGGTGCGTATCTACTTTCTCTGGCTTTTTCCATCCCATTACCCCTTTGACGTATTCAGCGGCACACAAGACCAATGTCTGATTTCTTAGAAGACCTTCAAAGACGATACATTTACAGACGGTTTTATCTCGAACTCATTCTCAATGTTATCTCCTGATCTTTGACCTTTTGTACAAGATATTGGTGATGTTATCTGTAGGTCACTTTAGAGCAGGTGTTCAAAGGTAACTGCATTATATGATGTAGTTAGGCCCAGGGACGACGGAACTTATTTTTCAGAGGTAGGGCAAGGAAACCAAGTTGAGAAACTCTCCCACTTCTAAATTTTAATTAGAGGTCGGAAATATTGATCAAAATAAATATCGATACTGTATCGTTGTATAGAAAAAAATATCGATAGATCGATACATATTTTTTTTTATTTGATTTTCAATTTTTCCAGAAAAGAAGTTTTTCGGGGCAAATTTCTTCTTTTCATGATTTCTTTTTGTAAGGTGACTTTTTTTCCAACTGAAATTGATTTATTACAAAAGAAACAGTCATATTTTCGCTTAATTGGTGCAGTAATCTTAAGAAAAACCTAGTTAATTTTCAATAGCTTTTAATGGCAATAATACTTAACATAATATTTTTACAATGTAAATAATTAAAAAATTAACAGAGCGTTGAATATATATATATATATATATATATATATATATATATATATATATATATATATATATATATATATATATATATATATATATATATATATATATATATATATATATATATATATATATATTTGTCATTTTATAATACATATAACTTTGTCATTGGATAATCTCTAATGACAAAAATTATCTCAAATTTTCAATTCATACTCTTCTTTAGGTTTATATATATATATATATATATATATATATATATATATATATATATGCTTAAGCTTATTGTATTAAGCTTATTGTAAGATGATCGTCTTCATTGTTTACAAAACAAATTTGATATTTATCGGCAAAAGAACAAAGATTGAATATCGGTATAGTTCAACAGATAAAGTTAAAAGAAAATAATAAGGAAAGTCAAAGGAAAAGAAAATAAATAATTTAAAACCAAACTATTAAATAATTAGCATAAAATAAGCTTTCGTTATAAATTTAAAAACATGTAAATTACTGAAAAAAGGGCTAAAACTCTTGAAAAAAATTCAAGCCGCCGAAATAAAATTAATTTCCCGCAATACAGTGATACACACTTTGATATAACTTTTTAGAAGATAAACACATACAATAAAACTTTTCCTCTAATCAATCAATTTCACTGCGACACCAAAATTACAAATTCATTCATCATTTTAAACATATATAATTTAGTATTTTTTTATTATTATTATTATTTTTTTTATCGTTTTAAATATTATTTTCCCGTGCATCAAATACAATTTTTTTTCTTATATATAGTAATTTGTTTAACTAATCAATTAAAAAATAATTAGTGGTCTGTCTAATATACCTTTTAACATTTTGCATTAACCAAAATTCTGTTAAAACATTAAGGATAAACGTCATGAATTGAATAATATTTTTAATTTAAATGTAATGAAAATAAGTAAATCATTCCTCCTACTGAAATAAATTGTAATGGAAATGTTATTTTTTACAAGTTAAAAATTAAAAGAACACTTCATGAATTCAGTTATATATATATAATTTAAACATAATACAAGTAAATTTGAAAACCTTAAATTAAAAAAGGAGGCATAAATTCAATGCCTACTTTTATTTTAACCTGTTATAAATAAGCTAGACAAATATCCTTGGTCCCTTGAAAAATGAATGGTAATAACATTGTCATGGTTATTTAAATTTAAAGATTTACACTTAAAAATTTATTTTTTGGAAATTCAAAAACAAAACACAGACTTACCTTTTGCCTTGTCTTTAGTTTTCTGCATAGCTGTCACATTTATGAGGAGAGGGGGACATCAGAAAAGTCCTCCGGAAGTTGTCATCAGCAAAATATCAATTGAAGGTCAAAGCTTTATGAATGTTGCGACCCAAGTCCAGACGAATTGGAAGATATGGAATTCGGTACACAAGTATTAATCTTGATGAATTCGGGAAATGAAATTGAAGACGGAGTCATAAGCTAATAGGCAAACTGTCCTTCCATTTAAAGAGTTAAAAAACTTAAATGGATTTTTAAAAAAAAGGAAATTACTTCAATTTCTAAGACTTGACTTCAAGCTACATCAAAAGGTTGAGGCGATAAGGATAAGTTATTCAACACTAGTTAACAAGTCAAGATAAGAGTTGAAAATGTAGATTTTCTTCAGGTAAGGTGAAGAGCTTACTACGTCACATTCAATACCCTTACACTGTCAGCTATTGGTCCAGTCGAGAATGGTCGTTAGAAATGGTACAACTTGTATTGTCAACTCACTGAAAGTCATCCCCTCTCTTTGCCTAAGGGTGTAAAGCTGCGGGCAAACTGTTGAAGTTAAAAAATGACAGACCATTCAAGTAACAAATTGCTCTATGCGGTACTTGGTTTTCCCGGGTGTAATGCATCACTTACAAGAGTGGTTCGTCTGTAATGCAGTTTTGTATACCATGTATTTTTTGAAAGGGGTATGTCTGCATTGGCGCCTGTCTGCCAGGAAAAGTTTTGCGTGGCAAATTTCTGTGCTATTTCTACGTTTTGCAAGCCCTCTATGTTTTTAGGGCATTCTTGAAAGATATAAGGCACAATCCTCCATTGACAGTTTAGTGTTAGCTCCATGATTTTTAAGTTCTCTGTAGCTTTAAGACCTTCTTGACAAACCCCCATTTTCCAAAGGATTTTAGGAAGACAATTCTTCATTGGGGTCAGCTGGTAAACTTTTATAATTTATAACAATTGTGAATAGGGTATCGAGTTTCAGGGTCATCCTTGTTATTTTTGCAATGGAGGAAAGAAAGCATAAGGATATCATGTAAAATTTTTTAGTTATATTATAATGAGGTACAACTGATTATTTAAAAAAGGGAAATGTTTATGGTTTTCTATTGTAAACTTTTTCGATTGTGATAGTAATGATAGTCATTTTTCTATACAACACTGAATTAAGAGCCAAAGTTATGTATTTGACTAATGCAAAAATTATTCAGCACCAAAAAGTCGGCAATAATTGGGTCAAATGAATTTTGATAGTAATTTGTTGTAAAATATGTTATTCATCAATTTTAATTGTCTTTTGATTGAGTTAAATTCAGGAGTTAATTATATTAATTAAATAGATACCACCTAGAATCAAATTAAACGGATAAAGATTTATGACTTGTAACTAATAATAATACACTAACTACTAACAATAATAACAATTGTAATCAATTACAAAAATAATACATGGGTTTCAATTAAGTGATGTGTAATAGAGAGTATCGAAAAAAAAAAATTTGGAAATTCAAAATTTCAAGTTGATAAAAAGTTGTCACTATGCTCACATGTTTACCAAAAAAATTTTTACTTCAATCGAAAAATATTTAGGTCTCCCGGAATGGACCTGAAGTTTGATGTTTTTTGACAAAAACAAAGATTTTTAATTTTTTTTTTAAACGTAAATATAAAGCAAATTTTTATTTTCAAGAATAAAAATGTCGAGTTTATAATACTAATTAACAGTAATAAAAAAATTATATCTGCCATTTAATAATTAGGTCTCCCTGAATCTACATGAAAAACTTAACTTTTTTACAAAATAAGGATATTTTTCAATTTTTAAACCATTCTTTTGGTTAGTTTCAATTATTTTATTCATAGTCTAGGTATAGTAGTACAGCATTTTGAAATATCGGGAATATCATTTTATGGAATGGCGTTTACTAAACTCAAGTATTAATTCATATCATTTCTGCACGACTCCACGTTGGTTGGAGTCTCCAACCAACAAAGACTCTAGGTTTGAGACATGAAGGTAACGTTATCGAAAATGATTCAATGTCACAGAGTTCGAATGAGGAAAGAGTACATGATAGTAAAATGCTTCTACCATGGGAATTATTATAAAGTTGAATTATTTCAGTGAAATAAGAACTGCCAGAAAATCTATTCTCTTTTTCTAGAGATTGTGACCCCTATCTCAATTACAGTAAAAGCTCAATCAGCAAGTGCTCTTTTGTGGAATTTAAATGCTGTAATACAAGAAGACCAGGCAGTGGTAATAGATAAATCGAATGTTTTTCATGAACGGTGAAATATCATCAAGGTATTAGTTCTGCTATTTTTCACTCTATTTATATAATCGAAAAGATGAAGCAATAAGTATAAAAATTGTAAGTTGTAAATGTGGTCGCATAAATACA
Organism: Linyphia triangularis; assembly: GCA_963978545.1. Taxonomy (NCBI): domain Eukaryota; kingdom Metazoa; phylum Arthropoda; class Arachnida; order Araneae; family Linyphiidae; genus Linyphia; species Linyphia triangularis. The sequence continues at coordinate 92,700,678 of OZ021727.1, forward strand.
CGATAAGAACATGTATCTTTGGTATAAAAACTATATTCAACATATTTTGGACACGCAACTCCAGACAGTGGCTCTGTACGAAACATAATATCATCATTACATGACGTTATATTCTAACCCATAAGGGAGTATAAATTTTCATTACAAACTCAGCTATTTTTTTCAACTTCGAGGTTGGATCAAGTGATACAATACATATACGTGAAATTCGATTTGCCATTTTTAATCATCTTGAATGGGAGATGTTTCCAGGGTTTCAGCTTACTAAACCTTGGGGGCATTTGCTTACTTGTACAGCCTGACATATTTTCCAATATTTCTGGTCGGTGTTCAACTTTATAAAATCAAATTTTGGAAAAACCCTATCAGTGTTACTGTATTCAACAATTGGTAAATCTCGACAACTTGTTAGACGTTTTCTTAATGGACAGTAAAAGAAGTACGTTACTAAATTGGAACATCGAGAATAATCATGACTTTCCTAAGAGGCAATTCATTTAAATGAAATAAACAAACAACTGCTTGTACTGGTTATTTTAAAGTATTTACTAAGAATGAAATTGATCAATTAGAGACTTCAGTATTTCATTCAACACCATCATAACCAAGACCTTGAATAGTTTTCTTATCAATGCAGCTTTATTTCATAAGTAGTAATGATGACACTACGTTTCACCCAGAGCCACTGTTTGCAGTTCAGTTCCAAAATATGTTGAATATAGTTCTTATACCAAACATACATGTCCTTCTCGTTTATTTATGCGACCACATTTACAACTTAAATTTTTATACTTATTGCTTCATCCTTTCGATTATATAAATAGTGAAAAATGAAAATAAGAGTGAAAAATAGTTGAACTAATACCTTAATGATATTTTACCCTCTCACGAAAAACTTTCGATTTATCTATTACCACTGCCCGGTTTCTAGTGTTACAACATTTAAATCCCACGAAAGAGCAATAAAGCTTCTACTCAAATAACGATTGGCTCTACAGTCAGAATCTCTAGAAAAAGAGAGTAGATTTTCTAGTCGTTCGTATTTCACTGAAATAATTCACCATTATAATAATTCCCATGGTAGAAGCATTTTACTATCATGTACACTTTCATCATTCGAACCCTGTGACATTGAATCAATTTCGATAACGTTACCTTCATGTCTCAAACCTAGAGTCTTTGTTGATTGGAGACTCCAACCAACGTGGAGTCGTGCAGAAATGATATGAATTAATACTTGAGTTTAGTAAACGCCATTTCATAAAATGATATTCCCGATATTTCAAAATGCTGTACTGCTATACCTAGACTATGAATAAAATAATTGAAACTAACCAAAAGAATGGGTTGAAAATTGAAAAATATCCGTATTTTGTAAATAAGTTAAGTTTTTCATGTAGATTCAGGGAGACCTAATTATTAAATGGCAGATATAATTTTTTATTACTATTAATTAGTATTATAAACTCGACTTTTTTATTCTTGAAAATAAAAATTTGCTTTATATTTATATTTAAAAAAAAATTAAAAATCTTTGTTTTTGTCAAAAAACATCAAACTTCAGGTCTATTCCGGGAGACCAAAATATTTTTCGATAGAACTAAAAATTTTTTTTATAAACATATGAGCATAGTGACAACTTTTTATCAACTTGAAATTTTGAATTTCCAAAACAAGTTTTTTTCGATAAGCCCTAATGTTTAACCTATTCATTCAATGTTTCAAGATAAATTTACAAAGCATAGCCTGAAATATTTTGTAATATTTGCTGGTGATAATCTTTACTGATATTCTATATTTTTCATGTGGTAATCGATTGTAAATTGCGTTGTTTTTGTAAAACCAGTTTTATTACATACTGGTAAGAACATAAACTTATTGAGTACAAACATTTATTTACAAAATACATGTGTTTATAACTGAATACTGACGACTGGTTCTCAATTTTCGAAAAACTAACAGCAATTTTTAATTTAAATACCGTTCTAAGTTCATAATTTTTTTTTATTTAGTTTTTTCAATTTTAAATAAAAGAAATTTAAATAATGAATTAAAATTTGAACATTCTGTCTATTAAAAGTCTAATTAGAAGGCCAACACTACTTACGTTGAAAATTTCAGAGCCCTACTCCTATTATAAGTCAGCTTTGTAATAAAATTTAAATTTATTAAAAAAATTAATTAAAAAAATAAATTATAATTTTAACATTCTGTTTATTAAAAGAGCTTAGAAGGCTAAAACCATTTAAGTTGAAAATTTCACAGCGCTACGACCATTAGAAGTAACTTTCCACAGATGGACATACACAAACACTGACAGACGCTTTGATTATTATGGAAGATATAGGAATTAAACCGACGATGTCATGCCACCGTCCAAAATATCAATGCTAACTAAACGGTTAGACAGAAGGGCGCGTGGAACAAGTACATTTACCCCAGGCACGCAGCATGTGGCTCTTTCATCTGTGATTCATGAAGTAAAAACATTTCCATGTCCACTCACTTTCAGTCTTTTGTCAAGTCATGCTCCAGTGGTCACCCCCTCAACCACATGAGGTCTCAAGTAAGAAGCATGTGATCAGCAAGCCCAAAGGTAGGCTGAATCCTTTTCTCTCCAAGACTATGAAGGATTCTGTTCCTCTTCGGGTGCAGATGTTGACTCCATTAGATTTTTAAGATACTATTGGCTGTTTTTTTTGGCCCTCGAAGGCAGTATGGGTCAGTTGTAAATTGATTTTTTCCCTTTGTCATGTGCCATTATTGCGGCCACATGTGTTAACTGGTTAAGTCGCACATAATGACAGTAGCAATGGACTAAAAGGATTGAAGGGAGGATGGCTTGTGACCAGATGATTCTGCATTGTCATAGGTTACTCGTGTTTGCAAGTTACCTAGTTTATTTGATACCAAAGGCTATTTTGCACCCCTGTATTTTAAATGAGTGTGTCTTTCTTTTTCAACATTAGGCATTATTGCGCAGCGACATGCGTTAACTGCTTTCTTTAAAGTTTTTTTTTCTTTCTACCAAAATATAATCATGAACGCATTAACAAGGCACTAATGGACTTAGTTGGAAAACGCTAGCTGGTGACCAGATGGTCATACCTGAATTCAGGCTCATTACTTTCCAAACACATGTGTTGACTGCTCACTTGAAACTATTTTTTGAAAATACCAAAGGCTATGTTTTGGTGAATAGAATCTGAATAGAACTGGTTACCCAGTGAAAAACGACTTAGTATATGGACAACAGGAAATCGGACGAAAAACAAACTACATTGTTGCAAAATAAATGTGTTAACTACTTATTTAAGCTGTTGTCCACATGGAACTCGCAAGGGTCATTGCGTTTTTCTAAGCACCCATTCTGTATAACTGATCATTGTGAAGACACTAACTGGTTCCAGCTAAATGATTACGCTGCGGGGAGTTAAAAGTCATTGTTGTTGACGTTTGGCTTTAAAGTTCGCTGCATGTGTCCCTGCTCATACAGATGACTTAGTTACAGGAAAGGAAATGTTCCACTACCTTAGCCTTCAGTGACTGCGCAAAGATAAATTTGTTGTCACGTTCTTTGTTACCACATTAGTGATGGAATGCCAGGGCTTGATATTCACTTCCTCTGGGACAGCATATTATGAGAATTTTAGGGGCTTGTCATTTATTCTGTCGACCGCATATAACCTAGATTTCCCAGAACTTGTAGTCAGTGTGTTAAGCACATCAAGATAGTATGGGAATGCATTGACTAATGGGTTTGTAGAGAAGACAAATTCATTTGCCTGTGCATGGTTCACAGTTTTCATAAATGGCTTCTTTAGGTTTCAACACTTTTCGCAAAGTGATAAAGGGATTTGAGTAACAAGACACTACTTCACTAATGATAAAATCTGGAATCAAAACCAAATAGATTAGTGTTAGTTTTAAAAAAAATATAATAAGCAGTAAAATAAATTTGCCTTTGATAGTTAAATTTGTACATTTATACCGTATATCAAAGGTGTGTATAATGCATAAGCATCGATTTTTTTTATTGCTTCATTTGCAGCATTTTTTAGTATTTCTCAAGCATTAAAACTGAAGAATCCGTGTACTTTTTTTTTGAAATCGTATTTACCTTTTACCTATCTATATATACTAATAGGCAAGATTTTTTTTCTTTTTTCTTTCTGTGGTAGTCATTTATCCTATACTCAGGGATGAGAGTGATCAGAGAGCAAAAAGTAGGAAATTCAAAAATACGCAAAAATAGCTAAAAAAAGAATACACAAAAATTCAAAAAAAAGTATGAAGGAAGGATGATTCAATAATTTTAAAGATACAATGAAATTTCTCATACTATATAATAATTACATTTCAAATATTAGGAGTTAGTGAAGTAATCTGTGAGGAAAGGGGAGCTAAGAGTGAAATTTTTTTGCTTAGACATGTGGAAAAGTATACTTTTTGCAGGAAAAACTGGTTCAGATCAGAAAAATGTAGATCCTCGAAACAGGGACAAAGAGGAGGAAAATGTTAAATAAAAAACCAAAGAGGAGGAAAATGTTAAATAAAAAACCAAAAAGGAGGAAAACTGTCATCCCTGTATATAGTAATTACATTTTAAATATTAGGAGTTAGTGAAGTAATCTGTGAAGAAAGGGGAGCTAAAAGGGAAAATCTTTTGTTTAGACATGAGGAAAAGTATATTTTTTGCAGGAAAAACTGCTTCATATCTGAAAAATGCAGATTCTCAAAACAGGGACAAAGAGAAGGAAAATGTTACATAATAAACCAAAAAGGAGGAAAACTGTCATCCCTGTAAACTACTAAAACATTTTTTAAGATTAAGGTGTCATTTGAAAGAGATTGAATTATAGATTTTCCAAAACTACAAAAATAACTTAATGAGTAAGAGCGGTGAACGACTGGCGTCAGACCAAAGGGGTGATAGAGCGGTGAGCGACTGGCATCAGACCAAAGGGGTGATAAAACGGTGAGCTACTGGCGTCAGACCAAAGGGGTGATAGAGCGGTGAGCGACTGGCGTCAGACCAAAGGGGTGATAAAACGGTGAGCGACTGGCGTCAGACCAAAGGGGTGATAAAACGGTGAGCGACTGGCGTCAGACCAAAGGGGTGATAGAACGGTGAGCGACTGGCCTCAGACTAAAGGGGTGATAGAACGGTGAGCGACTGGCGTCAGACCAAAGGGGTGATAGAACGGTGAGCGACTGGCGTCAGACCAAAGGGGTGATAAAACGGTGAGCGACTGGCGTCAGACCAAAGGGGTGATAAAACGGTGAGCGACTGGCGTCAGACCAAAGGGGTGATAGAACGGTGAGCGACTGGCCTCAGACTAAAGGGGTGAAAGAACGGTGAGCGACTGGCGTCAGACCAAAGGGGTGATAAAACGGTGAGCGACTGGCGTCAGACTAAAGGGGTGATAGAACGGTGAGCGACTGGCCTCAGACTAAAGGGGTGATAGAACGGTGAGCTACTGGCGTCAGACCAAAGGGGTGATAAAACGGTGAGCGACTGGCGTCAGACCAAAGGGGTGATAAAACGGTGAGCGACTGGCGTCAGACCAAAGGGGTGATAGAACGGTGAGCGACTGGCCTCAGACTAAAGGGGTGATAGAACGGTGAGCGACTGGCGTCAGACCAAAGGGGTGATAGAACGGTGAGCGACTGGCGTCAGACCAAAGGGGTGATAAAACGGTGAGCGACTGGCGTCAGACCAAAGGGGTGATAAAACGGTGAGCGACTGGCGTCAGACCAAAGGGGTGATAGAACGGTGAGCGACTGGCCTCAGACTAAAGGGGTGAAAGAACGGTGAGCGACTGGCGTCAGACCAAAGGGGTGATAAAACGGTGAGCGACTGGCGTCAGACTAAAGGGGTGATAGAACGGTGAGCGACTGGCCTCAGACTAAAGGGGTGATAGAACGGTGAGCTACTGGCGTCAGACCAAAGGGGTGATAGAGCGGTGAGCGACTGGCGTCAGACCAAAGGGGTGATAAAACGGTGAGCGACTGGCGTCAGACCAAAGGGGTGATAAAACGGTGAGCGACTGGCGTCAGACCAAAGGGGTGATAGAACGGTGAGCGACTGGCCTCAGACTAAAGGGGTGATAGAACGGTGAGCGACTGGCGTCAGACCAAAGGGGTGATAGAACGGTGAGCGACTGGCGTCAGACCGAAGGGGTGATAGAACGGTGAGCGACTGGTGTCAGACCAAAGGGGTGATAGAACTGTGGGGGTTGTTCTGGCTACGGTGAGAGCAAAGGCGGTGAGCGACTGGCGTCAGACCAAAGGGGTGATAGAGCGGGGGGGTTTTACATAAGTTTTCTCAAATATTTCTCTGTATAAAATCAACTTCCATTCAGAATTTTCCAATATTATATTTGTTATATGTCATCAATATATTTGCAGATTTTTGATTTTAATCTACTACCTCAAAATATTATAATGGTTTTTATACAGTTTTCAAGTTATACAAAACAACCCAACACGGGACAACATTTCATCTAGATTTTGTAATCATCCATACTTTCTAGATTATAAATTAGTTAGAAACTTTTCTAGTTTGTTTAAATTCAATTACAGAAGGAGTAATATTTTAGGTTAATGGACAAATTAATTTTACTGCATATATTTTGCGCTTGAAATGCAAGTTCATGTAGCACTGACACCTTATAGCAATTATAACACGATTCGAAATATCTCTCTATTTTTATTATTTTTTTTTTTACATTTCTTTTAAATGACACTTTATATTAAACTTAAGTTGACCAAAAGTATTGCTTAATAATTTATTTTTTTATGCTAGGAGATTTGCAAATCCTTTAATTATTTCCAAGTTCTTGGATCTACAGGGTGTCTCTAAACTCATGGTACAAACGCTAGGGGGTGATAGAACACATCAAGACGAGTAAAAGTAAATAGGAAACCAAGGGTCCCAAACGTATTCCAAAGGAGATAGGCTCCATCAAAGTTTAAGGTCCCAAATTGCAAATGATCATAAAAAAGGGAAAAATAAGTCGATTTATTTGCGGTTTTCCCTGAAATCATTCTTTAAATTAGTATTTTCTTTAAAAAAAAAAATTTAAAGACAAAGCTCTAAAAATGTCGGTAGAGGGCGCTCTAGACTTTGGAGTACCGAAAAACTACTTTTTTACCGTTTTTTTTTAAAACTGTTTTCAATGTTTGCTAAAGCTCAGATCTTAACTTAAATTTTGAGCTCATAATTGGAATCATCGGCAGCGGTTTCTGGAAGAAAAACATAAAAATGTGATATGGCGAAGAAGAGGAACGCGTATGCAAATTTTCGCTAACATAAAAGCCACTGATTCGAGTGTGCAACTAGTGTGTGTATAGAACTTTGTCTTTAAATTTTTTTTTAAAGAAAATACTAATTTAAAGAATGATTTCAATGAAAACCGCAAATAAATCGACTTATTTTTCCCTTTTTTATGATCAGTTGCAATTTGGGACCCTTAAATTTAAAGGCGCCTATCTCCTTTGGAATACGTCTGGGACCCTTGGTTTCCTATTTACTATTACTCGTCCTGATGTGTTCTATCACTATATATATGCCGACCAAACGGTATAGTGGTTAGCGTGCTAGCTTCTAGACCGCGAAGTTGCGGGTTCGAGTCCCGTGTTGGCATGGGTGTTTGTAAATGTATGTTGGCTTGTCTAATGACGAATGTTTCGGCGCATTATAGCCCTCGTGTTGCTGACGGTGCCAGATAATCCGAATACAACCAACCAACCACTATATATATATATATATATATATATATATATATATATATATATATATATATATATAATATATATATATATATATATATATATATATATATATATATATATATATATATATATAATGTATACATTGGATTTCATGTAGCACTGACACCTTGTAGCAATTATAACAAGATTCGAAATATCTATTTTTTAAAAAAAAAAATTTTAATTGACACTTTATATTAAATTCAAGTAGACCAAAAGTATTGCTTAATATACATATTTTTTTTTATGTAAGGAGATTTACAAATCCGTTATTTATTTCCAAGCTCTTGGATCTATAATAGTTACATTAGTGTGATATGGTAGGCACACTCTTTCTTAATAATGGTAGATTAAAAACATATAATTTTGAAATTATTTGCGATTGCTAATTGTTTCTTATTCAGCATCGAAATTAAACATCGGGATGTTAAGGAACCTGGGGGGGGGGGGGTGGAAGGGGATCTGAATCTAAAAACCTCCCTCTGGTGGCACGCCTGTCATCTCATCTGAATTAGACCTTACATCCCGATCGATTTATCACCCTTGTCTTGAGCATTTGCAAAAGGCAGATTAATTGAGTATCTAATTACGATAGTGTAGTGTATAGTGTTCTCTTTTGTATCATTTTTCTTGGTGGAATACTTTTAAAACATTTTTAAATTTCATGTACACTGAAATTGTACAGAATTAGTAAACTACTAGATCTATGTCCTTCAAACTTGTGGCGTACACAGAAATTACCTTAAGACGAGTTTGATTTCTTCACCGGAATGTCAAAGATATGAATGAGAAAATATTACTCCAAATATACTTTGCACAATAGCACAAGTAAAGCAAGAAGTGCATTAGTCAACTGTAATTTGATGAGAGGCTGATGTTTGATCTATTTACTTTAGTAGGCTGGCAATATTTTTTTTTTCTTTAAAAAAAAAAAAAAATGCCACCAAATCTTTGCTATTCGCTTATTTTATGTTAGAAATTAAGAGGACACTGAAACTACAAAAATATCACCATAAATGAAATTATTTGTTTTCGGTCTATAAAAATTACTGACATCACTAGCTGTAATTTAACGTTTGAATTTTTGAAATCCGATTGTTTTAAGTGGTAAAATCTTTATTTTAATTAATTATTTTAACATATTGCACACTTTTTGGCAAAAGTTAAAAATGCATTTTCTTCAGCTTCGCTTTTTTCACACATTTTAAGTCTGTTCGAAAAGCTCCTTGCGATTCATTTTTCTATAAATCCACCTAACTTTTTGTAGATATAATCTTTTACGTACTATAAAGGGATACGCTCATGCATTTTTATGTCTCATAATATTTTCATGTTGGGAATTTGAAATATGTGCATTTTTAATTCAATTACCCATATGTGATACATAGGGTAATGAAAGTTTAGGATTCGATCAAAAAAAAAAAAAAAGGGCATTTCTCCACGTTTTGGAACATCGTGATCCCAAAAAAGTGGTCTAGAAAAAATGTCTGTCTGTCTGTACGTTGATCAGCATAACTCCCGAACAAATTGACCTACTATGTTCAAATTTTTTGTGCCGGTTGATGATGGCCCAAGGACCTAACATTAAGGTTTTCGTCAAAATCACGCATGCGCATAAGGTAACTGCCATTGAAAACATCATGTTTTTCAGTAATTGATAAAAAACGGCTCTAACGATTTTGTTCAAAATCGCTGTGGTATTGCCTCTTAAGGTGTTCTAAACATCCCTACCACCGAAATTCCCGTAAAAATACTTTAACGGCGTAAACAGTTAAAAAACGAATGCCTTTAACACAGAGTTCTCTTTCCTTGAGCATATCTCATCAATGATCGTTTTTTCATCTCTGCTCAGTTTCACTTACAAGAAAGGATAATATAAGATTTATCGATAAGTATATCAACAAAATTCCCATTTTGGCAAAGTTTTTTATTTTTTTTATTTATAAAAGAATCATCGCAAAAAACTTAAAATATAGTCCAAACTGGCCTTTTTTACTAAACGAATGATGGAAATATAAAAACGAAATGACACAAATCCACATCAGTAATATAATGTAATTGAAAGTTGTGCGATGTTCCACACCCCTATTTTAATGAAAAATCACTAGCTCCCAGTTTGAAATTTTATTTCTGTTCAACTATAGTACCTAAAGATAAAAGCACGTGTAAAAATGTTTATAATATATTGATAAACAACTTCTAATTTTTCTTTTATGTTCATTATAATATTGTGTCGCGAAGAGAATTTTGAAAAAAAGTTAAAATTTCGTATTATTTTAATGTATTTTCACAATAATTTACTATCTTTTTTATATTACCTGCTCAAAATTTGATGTTGAGTTATAAGTCATATCTTCTATGTTTGTGTCAAATTTTATTTATTTCTAAGCAAAACGAAAGAATTGTGGAAAAAGTGTCCCATGTCCCCGTAAGGTATACATATACATCGAAATTTGACTCAAGTCTGCGTTTTTGTTTTTAAAATATTCCCGAATTCATTACCATTAAAATGATACCCTTTTCTTACTGAGACACAAATTACTTTTTAAATTACAGTAGGTTTTGTGAACCTGTTTTGTATCACGTTCATTAGTGTTGTAAACTTTAAACGCGTTTTCTGAAGAATGACATTTTGGTGTTATATGACTTTACGCCAACGGTCATAACTTCCCAATAAATTATCCGATTTACAAAATTCTAATTTTGTTTTGTCGACAATAGTGAATGTGTTTTCTATGGAGCATCTAATATATATGGTTATGAACAAATTTTTTATGCATATTTTAATCTTAATTTTTTGTTAAAAACTAAGTATTTTTTTAAACTTTTTATTTAAAAACTTATAATTAAATAAATATTGAAGCCAAATTCAAAACTCTCCATAGGAACATGCGTCAATATAATATCTCTTATTTGCAATAAAAATATTAACTCTAAGTTAATTACAAGTTTATTTATGTATGTTCTAATAATGTCCTGATTAGTCACTTTAATTGCAATTAGCTGATTAAAAAATTGACGGAAAAGGAAAGCTTATACATAAAAAATGCTTTATTTTTAATTCTGATATACTTCCAAAAAGTTTGAAATTATAACCTAAAAATTAAAGGAAATCATCTCAATTGTATATGTATACCTTAAGATACTTCTTGGAATATTCAGAAGAGCTTGAAACGGGTTTACAATGGAAATCAAACTAGAGTTCCCAAATTCCAATATCATAACCTCTTCAAAATTTCCCACGTAGATAACTGCTTGATAGAGGAGACTTAATTTTTAGAGTTAATAAATTTTCATTTCCAGCAAATGAAAATCGTGAACTCTAAAATTTAAAAACTTGAAAAGAGCAAGAAAACTCCTTGTTCTTTTCAAGTTTTCACTAAAAAAGAGTATTGTTTTTAAGTGTTCCGTAATAACAACGAAATGAATATGAAAAAAAATGGGTCATATCTGAAAACAGTTAGAGGCTTCTCTAACGTTGAATAAGAAAAAGAGCAATATGAAAACTGCTGAACAATGCCACGTTTTTTTTTTTAAGTATCGTTGGTATTTTATATATTAATGTATTTTTAATCCCACTCACCACCGATTCCCCGTAATTTTCATATGTTTTCTGAAGAGATATTTTCCAAAATTTTTTATGTCCGTATTAAGTTGTGGAAAAAGTATCATGTAACTTCATAACATCAATAACTCTCGTGATTATTGAGTTTTCTCGATTTTTCTACAATGCAGCATTAAATAGGGAAACACAATAATCAAAAGTTATATATTATTGTTATAATATTTGCCACGTTTTTTTAAGTATCGTTGGTATTTTATATATTAATGTATTTTTAATTCCACTCACCACCGATTCCCCTTAATTTTCATATGTTTTCTGAAGAGATATTTTCCAAAATTTTTTATGTCCATATTAAGTTGTGGAAAAAGTATCCTGTAACTTCATAACATCAATAACTCTCGTGATTATTGAGTTTTCTCGATTTTCCTACAATGCAGCATTAAATAGGGAAACACAATAATCACGAGAGTTATTGATGTTATAAAGTTACAGGATACTTTTTCCACAACTTTATACAGACATAAAAAAATTTGTTAGTAACTGTTGTCTGTAATATTTTGTTATAATATTACAGAACACTTTTTTAGAACTTTTTAGACTTGAATTTTACCGCAGCTTTTAGATGCCAAAGTCAAGTTTTCTTATATTTATTCTTCTTCACTGGCACGACAGTCCTAGGTGGGCACTGGCCTTCTCGAGGAGTTTCTTCCCTATGTCTCTTCATTTGGCGACTGCCCTCCAATTCCCGTCCATTAAAAAGTTGAAATCCTTTTCGACACTGTCGATCCAACTGACGAGGTCTGCCATTTCGTCTCGTTCCTTTAGGCTTGGCTAAAAATAATTTTTAGTTAAAGAATATCCGAAAAATTAAATTTACCGACAAGTCTGAAGACTGCTATAAATTAATTTAACTTATAAACCACATGATGAAAACTTTATATCTAAATAAAATTAAATGTATGCTTGAAATGTTGGTTTTCATTTTAAAATTGTGTGTATGAGTATCCAAGTCTGCGCATATGATATTACAAACTTTCATACCCCGATTATAAATAATAATTTCGATTACAGAGTATTGGCAAATGAATGAGTAATTTAATGATAGAAAACTTTAAAATAATGTTTAAGGAATCCTCCAAATATACAACTTGTTAAACATCAAATTAATATTTTTAATAAATTTGTGCTTACTTAGATTGAAACTTATTTACTCGGAGGACACAATTAAAACAAAAATGCAGTTTATTTTGCGGTCAACACAAAAAATTAAGCATTTATATATAACAATACAATGTTAACTGAAATTAAAAATAAATTAAAAGTATACAAATTGTTTGAAATAAGGATAAACAATAAAAAATATTGAAGGAAAAAAAAATTCTAGGGTATTAGGATAAAAACAGATTTTCTAAAAAATTCACGGCATCGCCATAAGGATGGATCACCCCCCTTGTCGGACAATTTTTAATTCCCTCTATTGAACTGAACATAGTAAGAATTGTCATTGCTTGGTACTAAACATGTGGGATCATGATTAGAAGAATACCTGGATGGCAATACATCATCATTAACACAATTGTTCAAGTAAGCAAATGAAGAATCACTTTTTTGATAATTGTATGACTGATTTTCCGTAAAATGTTCATTGTTTAAAAAAGATTCATGTTCTGGATTTGGGGGACTGTTTAACTGTGATTCACGGTTTTGGTAATATACGCCCGGGTTTTCTGGTTCGGAGTCGGAGAAGTCTGTCGGATATTCCGTCAGGCTTGAAGAAATAGTATCACTTTTGGTAAAAACTGACGGCGTATTGAAGAGTTGGGACTGGTATGCTTGATGATGTGATGTTGTATTTGGCATCGGCGAATTGAAGTGTTGGGACTGGTATGCTTGATGTTGTGACGTTGTATTTGGCATTGGCGCATTGAAGTGTTGGGACTGGTATGCTTGATGTTGTGTTGTTGTATTTGGCATCGGCGTATTGAAGTGTTGGGAGTGGTGTCCTTGATGTTGTCGTGTAGCATTTGGCATCTGATTGTACTGAGAGTTGTAATTTTCGTGCAAAGGGTCTCTTCTACACATGGATGGTGGTAGATACCTCTCTGAATCAGATGACACCTGGCTGCCATTGGATTGTTTGTAGCCAGGAAGCACCTGTATTACAGGCCATGGATCGGACCTAGATACCATCTGTGATGAACTGATCTGGTTGAAAACAGGTTGATCGAAAGATGTATTGACATCATGCATCTGCGATTCATTTCTTGAAACTGGGACATACGATGGTGTTACGGCAGGGCATATCATTACATCATCCATCCTTATTTGTTGAGGTATCGTAAAGCACGGTGCAACAGTGCATTCTACTGCAACTGTGGATGATATGGCACCCGTGGTCTTCTTCATGTTGTTTCTACACTTTTGTCGCTGATTCTGAAACCAAAATTTGATCTGCTGGGATCCAAGTTGAAGTTTTTGGCTTAATACTTCTCTGATATGTTTGTTTAAATAATGGTGGATTGCAAAAGTCTCTCTTAATACGCGCAACTGTTCTTCCGTGAATATCGTACGTTTCCTCTTCATGGAAGGATCTGCAAATAAAATTAAGTGTTATTATTTATGAGGATCAACAAACGTGAAAAATAGATACGAATAAATTCCGTGAAAAAAATTTCCGAACTCTAAATTTAAATGATGCTAAAAGTTAAACGCTTTCATTACATAATTATACTGAAGTAAAAAAAAAAAAAAAAGCGAGTAAACATTAACCGTCCAAAAATTTAAAATGGAGGATAAAGAAGTATTTCTGCAGATTCTGCCAGTTTGTGCAACAGTTATCAAAATTATACCGACTAAAGCTCTTGACATGTTTTTGTTTATTCAGATTATATACAGGGCCTGATCATCGCCTAGGCATACCAGGCCCGGGTCTTGGGCTAAGGGTTTTAGGGGGCCCCAAAATTGGCTGTAAACCATTTTTGTTTTACGAAAGCTATGTGAATATTTTTTATAACATGTATAAAATAATTTTTACATAAAAAATCATTTCGTATTGATCTTGAACCGTCTCTAGTATCCCAGAGTGTATTTATTCAAATAAATTGTTTAAAAGCGTGAACCACAAGCTTTTTTGAAAGATAGAGAAAAAAAAATTGAAAGAAAATCTTGACATTTATAGTGAGATCAGCAAATGTCGACTCTGCAGTTGTGAATAATACTGCAGATATTGTAGTCACGGATATACACATTGTTACAGTGAAATGCAATGTTATACATAACAAAGTTTTACCTTTTTTGATTTATAAATTTGATTGTTTGAAATTTGTTTCTTTATTTGTAATAAAAAAAAAAAACTTTTAGAAAACAATATTAATATTAATTCATCAACTTTTTCTATATTTCATGTTAATTCATTTGACTTTGCTTTGAGTCCATTTCCAATAAATCCCCTGTTTGAAAAAGGGTCCCCGAATGTGTTCGGGTATTGGGCCCCAACTTGTCATGATCGGACCCTGACTATATACCAACATTGTACAAGCTGCAAAACTAAAAGAATTAAGAGAGAAAGTGGATTTGAAGTAAAGAACTATTTGAAAAAATTAACTCTTCCTGAAAAAGAAATTAATCTATTAAATAAATAAACTTATTTTACTTATTATTATTTATTATTTTACTTATTATTAAACTTATTATTATTAACATAGAATGAAAGCAAAAAATTATTGACCAAGTCAAATTTCAGCATACATTTGCTACAAAGTAAAAAAAAAAAACTATGTTGAAAAAAGAATTTATTTTCAATAAGTAAAAACAATTTTTTTTTTGTTTTTGTTTTGTTACCACCGTGGTACGTTAGTAGATAAGACATTCAATAATTTATATCTGTAAAGTTTTTTGCTAATACTTTTCAATAAATTCATTGCAAAAAGTTAATATTTCTATAATATAATTTTTTTCGCCCACATTTAAGGCAAAAGTGTATTGCATTTATTAAAAAAAAATTAAAATTAAAAAAAACTGAATTATATGTTCCATGCAATGAATATATTTACTATTTATAAAAAGACAACACACTTTTCTGTTTCAGAATTTTCACATCTGACGCAATGCAATTTGCAACGTGCAATGTTTTCTGCATTTTTTTTCTTCTGCAAAATGCAAATATAGCGACTTTCCCCTTGCTTTATACATCCGATATTTCTCCTTCAAAATGTTTTCCATTAATACAATGAAATTAACAACTCGATGAATTTTAGTTGGAAAGCTAAAATCCATCAGTCGATTCAGAATTTCTTGATATAATATCAATTTATCGACCACCCCAATTCAAATTACCTCTAATTTTTACGGGGGTTATACAAACGTGGGTGTACTATTCGATCAGGACACTCCTGGTTTTTGTATTTTGACTAGTTGGTTTTGTCATTTAGTCAGTGGCAGTGATTAGGTAGTAAAAAGTCGTCAAATGGGTATAAATGAGAGTAGGGGGGTAAACTGTAAAATTTATACGATATTGGAATCAAAATCACTAAAGTTTTAAAAAGTGCGAGTGTAACCCCTGTTCATTTCCCCATTGCGCTTAGTCCTGGTTTTCTAAAACTTGGGGAAACGGATTTTTTAATGAGCTGTTGATAAATTTTTGAAATAACTGTAAATCTAAACTTTCCCATTACCAAACCGAAAAACAATTTACTTTCGCATTTTAAGTTACATTTGCATTGCCTTCCTGCTGTTCCACAGTCCAGTTTCAATGTATCCAAAATCCTTATTAGTTTTACGTATTAGGCATGAGTGTTTGTAAATGTATGTTGGCTTGTCTAATGACGAATGTTTCGGCGTATTATAGCCCTCGTGTTGCTGACGGCGCCAGATAATCTGAATACAACCAACCTTATTAGTTTTATATTAAAGAAATTAAATATATAATAACAACAAATGTGAATTCATTATTATTATTTTTTTCAATAAAAGACATATTCATTAGCATACATGCCAGCAGTTGCAGAAGTTTGCAAGGAAGCATTTGTTTGTTTGTTTTTTTTGTTTACACCTTGATTTTTAAAAACTAAACCTCTTCTCAATGACTAATTTGAAGTATATTATTAAATATCTCATGATTTATTTTTTCCTGTGAATTTTGGCACTTTTTTAAATTTTTACTAAATATGATTTAGTGTGTAGGGGGGGGGGGTATGTATATACATGTGATGGATGGCTCGGAACGCCGTTCCCCTTCTAAAAAGGTAAGGGGCGCTGTTCCCACGCGTTCCCATCCACTACACACCAGTAAATTCCTAGTTAACGTGTCAGGGTTGGCATGATTTTGAAAAGTTGACTATAAGGCTAAAAAAAAGGTGGTTTTCTGTTGACTAATTCGAAAAGGCCGTTAAATCTAAATGATTAAAAACTTAAAAAATAATCAAATACAAAATAAAAAAGTTAATTACAAACTATACGGATAAAAAAAGGTGCATGGAGTGACATTATAGTCTTTCAATTGTCGTAAAAAAGTTATAATAAATTAAAAAATATAATACATTAATCCTTAAAGTGCCACATCATTATCTGGTGGCAAAAGTTTTAGTTGTTGTCCTTTTTTCTTTTTCATGTATCAGTAATTATAGATTCTGCAGTCCATTTGCAAATGAAAATTGTAGCCATAAAAAGTATTTTTTTATAACGCAACATGTAATACCAATTGAAAACATATTTAATAAGTTTTACCATTTAATTAAATAACAACAGTAATAAACATAACAGTCAAATAAGTGTATGAAGCGTTGGATTATTTTTAATAAAATCTAAAAAAACAAAGTAAAAAATATATTTGAACAATTTTGACCATAACATTTTATTATATTTAAATGATATAACTTTTCTATGCAAAATGCGCTTTGAAGTTTTGAATTAAAATTTCAGAGGCAATGAATATTTATATTTTGTTTAGTTTTTTCTTATGATGCGTTTTTAAAATGAATTTTATGTATAATCTGGTTCCACTATATATGTGTAAGGAACAATATTTTCCTTACATTGAAACTACTATCCATTCCTTGATACAATAAACAACTTTGGATACCTTTAACTCTGAGTTACTATTATGCTATTTAGTTTTGTAATTGTGTGAAAACATTCGGAAACAAGTTTATAAATTACAATTTAATCGTCGAAAAACTTCCTTTTTTTAATCTTTTCAAACAACTATTTTCTTATAAAACAATTTATAATGTCTTCAAGCATCAACTAAATGCATTTAAAAACAAATAATTAAAAATGGATCAACATGTTATTGAATTGTAATTAGATGAGAATCAAATGTTATAACATGTTTAAACTGCTTCTAAAATGAAAATAACAAAATAAAAACTACTGATGTAAAGATCACTTATCCAATAGATTATTTGAACCAGAGAGTCTTAGTTAAAAAAAAAAATTAGTTAGATTGAATTGAATCATTGAATGAATATTTATGTGCTTTATTGAACTGTGACAATTTAAGAAAATTTTATTTAGAATCGTGGGTATTAATCAAAAAGCTATAAACTATATTCAGTATAAGATATTCGAGATTTTTTTTTTTTCTTCTTTTTTTTCAATTTTTACTTAATCAACTTGTTTAGTTTTTACATATTGTTGTCTAATAATAAAATTATAAAGTAAAACTATTTATGGTTGACTTTTTAGAACAAATGTTACGAAACACAAAACTCACATAAAAATAAAAATTTGACATACCTCTAGCTTTGTTTTTTATCATAGCTTCCTTCTCAGTGTTAAAATTTCGAAAATGAGTTCAATGACTGGTCATCAGCAGAACATCAAAACACAAAGTGACCGTTTTAATATTGCAACCAGAGTTGCAATGAGATGTTAAAGATGTTCAATTTGAGGAGACAAATCAGATGGTGGATTGGAAAGATAATTAAAAAAATATATTCTAAGATGTAAGCACAGCTCACTTGTTGAGAATACAAGAACAAAGTGAAAAAGCTGTAGTTGATGACAGACCAGTGACAGTGATCTGGTCAAGATCTGGTCAAGAGATTAACCGATTCCATTTTCTTGTCCAACTATTTTACGGGTCCCTCATCGTCACGTGCGTTACCTAACAATGGTCCAACTTCGAGAAGTCAAATCGCACGTCCTACTGTCGAAAAGGACTATCCCTTTTTGGCCCTAGGGTGTTTGGTCGGTAACTTGTTGAATGGGCTTCTTTCCTTGAATTTTGTTGTTGACAGCTGATGGCAAAAAGATAAGAGGAAAATTGACTCCTGGAGTGCTACATCATGAATTATTTCTCAGGTATTTTTCAGTACCGGATGGGGTAGTCTCTCCGAGGCAGCCATATTGTTATCTTGAACCGGCATTGGCGACAGAAAATGGATGTCTGGAAATGTTTTCCATGGGTTTCAACTAAAGCTTTTGTATGAGTGATCATTAGTCTTTTTGGTCATTCATTAGACCTAAGGTAGTATATTTTGCCAATAACAATGACTGCAAAAATAGGTTTCCGAACTTTTTTGTATCATACAGCCTTTTGTATTAGTGATCGTTAGTCATTTCGGCCCATAGACCTAATGGGCGATTCTGAAATTAAAGGCAATTTGAGGAGGTAAAAAAACATAAAAAATAGATATCAAAATTGAATTTTTACTCTTAGAATTTTATTAACAAAACTAATACATTTACCACTTCAAAAAAAGGTAAAGTAAAAATATATTTAAAAAAAAAAAAAAAGTTTTCTAATTTTGCTTGTAACCTCCGTGGTTAACACAACCCATGGAGGTTATAAATAAATAGAAATAAGTAGATTGCCAAACTTGAAAGTTAACCTAAAAGACTGAGGATACACTGGTTTTGCTTTTAGCGAAGAAAAAATTGGCTATTTGATAAGAGATAACGCCAAAAGTATGTTTAACACTATGAGGAATAACATTACTGAGCTTAATGCAATATTTTACCAATCTCATTGGGTGCCAATATATGTATTCGAACTTTTATTTTGTGCCATACTTAACAGCCTTTTGTATAAGTGATCGTTAGTCTTTTCAACCAATTTATGTGCCTGATACAATATTTTACCAATAACATTAAGTGCAAAAATGTGTCTTCGAACTTTTATTTTGAATCATACCTAAACAGTATTTTTGTAAGTGATCATTTTTCTTTTCGGTCAAGAGACTTAATGCAATATTTTACCAATCTCATTGGGTGCCAATATATGTATTCGAACTTTTATTTTGTGCCATACTTAACAGCCTTTTGTATAAGTGATCGTTAGTCTTTTCAACCAATCAATTTATGTGCCTGATACAATATTTTACCAATAACATTAAGTGCAAAAATGTGTCTTCGAACTTTTATTTTGAATCATACCTAAACAGTATTTTTGTAAGTGACCATTTTTCTTTTCGGTCAAGAGACTTAATGCAATATTTTACCAATCTCATTGGGTGCCAATATATGTATTCGAACTTTTATTTTGTGCCATACTTAACAGCCTTTTGTATAAGTGATCGTTAGTCTTTTCAACCAATTTATGTGCCTGATACAATATTTTACCAATAACATTAAGTGCAAAAATGTGTCTTCGAACTTTTATTTTGAATCATACCTAAACAGTATTTTTGTAAGTGATCATTTTTCTTTTCGGTCAAGAGACTTAATGCAATATTTTACCAATCTCATTGGGTGCCAATATATGTATTCGAACTTTTATTTTGTGCCATACTTAACAGCCTTTTGTATAAGTGATCGTTAGTCTTTTCAACCAATCAATTTATGTGCCTGATACAATATTTTACCAATAACATTAAGTGCAAAAATGTGTCTTCGAACTTTTATTTTGAATCATACCTAAACAGTATTTTTGTAAGTGACCATTTTTCTTTTCGGTCAAGAGACTTAATGCAATATTTTACCAATCTCATTGGGTGCCAATATATGTATTCGAACTTTTATTTTGTGCCATACTTAACAGCCTTTTGTATAAGTGATCGTTAGTCTTTTCAACCAATTTATGTGCCTGATACAATATTTTACCAATAACATTAAGTGCAAAAATGTGTCTTCGAACTTTTATTTTGAATCATACCTAAACAGTATTTTTGTAAGTGATCATTTTTCTTTTCGGTCAAGAGACTTAATGCAATATTTTACCAATCTCATTGGGTGCCAATATATGTATTCGAACTTTTATTTTGTGCCATACTTAACAGCCTTTTGTATAAGTGATCGTTAGTCTTTTCAACCAATTTATGTGCCTGATACAATATTTTACCAATAACATTAAGTGCAAAAATGTGTCTTCGAACTTTTATTTTGAATCATACCTAAACAGTATTTTTGTAAGTGATCATTTTTCTTTTCGGTCAAGAGACTTAATGCAATATTTTACCAATCTCATTGGGTGCCAATATATGTATTCGAACTTTTATTTTGTGCCATACTTAACAGCCTTTTGTATAAGTGATCGTTAGTCTTTTCAACCAATTTATGTGCCTGATACAATATTTTACCAATAACATTAAGTGCAAAAATGTGTCTTCGAACTTTTATTTTGAATCATACCTAAACAGTATTTTTGTAAGTGATCATTTTTCTTTTCGGTCAAGAGACTTAATGCAATATTTTACCAATCTCATTGGGTGCCAATATATGTATTCGAACTTTTGTTTTGTACCATACTTAACAGCCTTTTGTATAAGTGATCGTTAGTCTTTTCAACCAATGTATGTACCTGATACAATATTTTACCAATAACATTGAGTGTAAAAATATGTCTTCGAACGTTTATTTTCTATCATACATTACAGTATTTTGTATAAGTGATCGTTATCCTTTTTGGCCAATAGATCTTATGCAATATTTTACCAATTACATTGACTGCCAAACCATGAGATCGAACTTTTATTTGGTAACAGTAATAAAAGAACCGATTATCAAACTTCGAAGGGGGAAGCATTTTCGCTATTACCTTATAAATAATTTTAGTTTCATGATTTTTCCCTTATTATAATAGCACCATCTATTCAATTAGATACAGAAACCAGTTTTTTTCAAATATTATTTTCAGATTAAAAATTTTCATTGGCATTAAATCAGTGTTGAAATTAAATACATTTCTGCTTTTGTTTAAGACACATATTTTGTATGTTTTATAATACGAACATTTCAACAGACTAATTGCTCTAGAAAATATTGAATTAGGTGCATGATGACCAACTGAACCTCTGGAATTTTCTTCAGGTTTAAACTTATCAACCTTTCTTTTAACTTTCTCTTAACTTTTAAACTTTTTCTCATCAAAGATTAATTCCTGTAAAAAAAAGAAGTTTTAAGTGATAAAGTAATAAGGCTATTATAAATAAGACGTGCATTCCTCAAAAACGCAAATGTTATTTTTAAGGTTTATTCACTGGATGACGAAAAGTGTCTGTAGAGCCACTGAGAAGGACAAGTGGTCATCCCTCCAGAAATGGAAGCACAATTCCTCAGTTAATTTTTTCTTGGACAGCAAATAAAGCTCAAGTGCAAATAATTTTTGGATATAAAAGTAATTCTTTTATGTTTTCGAAAAAGAAATGTAATTCTCTGCACCACGATACTGCATCTGAACAGCAGAGCATAATCTGAAATTCGGAGAATACTTTCCAAAATTTTTTAAAAGAGGAACCATTTAATGTTAAGATTGGTTTTGCGAACAAAATCTAAAATGAGTTATTTTTTAAACAATGTTTCGTATGTACAATACCCATTTGGCTGTACTTTTCTTCGGACGAAATTCATTCTAGTTTCCTTCGCACCTAGTAAATTATTTTTACTATAACTAGGTGACACACTTTTGTAATTGTGAGACATAAAAGTGTTCTGTATGTTAAAAATGCACTGTTAGAATTCATTTCTCCATGCTCACTGTCTCCACGTTTATTTGTACTGCACATTAACCCTTTGCACTCCAGTGGCGCCTCTCAGGCGCCACACGATTGGATGCCAAACCACGAGAGGACCATTAGGTGTGATGCGGAAATTCGATGCAAGGCCAATGACTGTGTTTAGTTTCCATGAAGCAAATCCATAAACACCAGCCGAACCTAAAATGTCTCGAGTTGCTGATTCCTCCGCGCGAAAAAGGCCTGGAGTGCAAGGGGTTAATAGGGAGCTAGTGGAACAAAGGATTCTTTGCACAAGTCTTCTTGCTTGACTGTGGTTGCCAACATAATTCAGTTTAGGTTGGAACAGTTACATTTAATTCCGGATTGAAACGTTGCGGATCAACATCACAAGCAAATTTCATTTTATACAATTGTCAGTTCACAGCCATGATGCCAAAGGATTTAAAGCGAAAACGGCGACTGGTTTACCAGGAAGGATGTGAACAGATGTACTTTGAATGCAGGGTTGAGGGCTGGGGGATGGGGGGGGGGGGGGTCAACTACTATCTTAGATTCCCAAGGCTATAGTATTTTGGTGACCGCAGAGTGTTGTAACAAATTGTTCATGCGTATCCTAAATGATAAGTACTGACTTTGAGGCAAGAATCATTGTTGGAGGTCGCAGGTATATTGAGTTTATCAGTTTAGTCGAATAGCCACTGTTTCATTATCTAGGTTACTTCATTAAGGAGTTGTTGATATAAGACTGATTGTCTTTTATTGGCTCATAAGCTTATTGTTGTATTTTCAACAAACAACATTTCAAACAATATATGAGAACTATTACTTTAAAAATATGACAACAGATCGAGTGCTTTTACTCTAACTAAAAACAACACGACATTTAAAAGAAACCAAGTTTTTAAATAATTAACTCATAAAAATAATGTGTACTATAAATCATTTGTATACATAGCCAACTTTTACGGCTAATTCCAATTTATTTAAGTGTTTTTAAGCTCAGATCGAATTTTACCACTGCTTGACCACTAAGGGCCTTTCGACTGAGAGGCGACTGCAATTTTTGGACCCCATCGAACAACATTCTGAATTTTTTATAGAAATTAGAGAAAAGTGAGTAGATTTCGAATCCACTGGTCTGCCGTGGCTGGAACTGGTCAAAAATCGACTTTTAATAAATTGAACTAAATACAATTGCCAAATGCGCCATAACTTGCCAAATAATGAGCAATTTTTTTTTTTTTTTGGTAACCCTCACTCTTTAATTTTCAATTAAGAAGGTTGCAGACGATTCAGATATTTGGCGACGGTCTACTTGCATCTATTAAAAGAGAGCCAAGTTGGCAAAAAATATTTCATCACTTATGACGTAACTGATGTCACCAATTTGGCTTACTTTTAAAAGATATAAGTTTTCCGAGCCAAGGATTAGAAATCGTTTGCGCTTTTTCTCATTGAAAATCAAAATGAAGTGGGTTGCCAGACGAATAAGTTTGTTCTATTTTTGGCAAGTAATGACATACTTGGCAATCGGATTTTAGTTCAACTCATTCCAAGTCGATTATTGATCAGTTTCGGCCATTTTTGCCAGGGCAGACCAGTGGAATCCTAATCTACTCACTTTTCTCTAATTTCTATAAAAAATTCAGAAATTTTCAAAAATTGCAGTCGCCTCTCGGACTACTTGTTATACAGAGCCACTCAATTGTCGAACATGCGTCACCACTTAAGTCGCTCAGAAAAGCCACTCGATGCGAAACATGCAATCCTATGGAGCTTACTATACTGAGCCACAGTAGTAGCTCAGTATAATAAGCTCCATAGGATTGCGTGTTTTGAAGCGATGAAGCGTGTTTTGAGCGAATGAAGCGGTGACGCGCGTTCGGCACTCGTGTTGCTCTGTATAATAAAAACCTATGAAGAAAACATCAATTCCGTTTCATTAACTAATTGTATGTGCCTCCCATAATTTGATAGAATATATTGTCATCGACAGCTAGCCAAGTTTTTACTCGATTGGATGATGGCTAGTAAGTTAATTAGCTCACCAAAGATTTGCCCAACCCAAACAAATAAAAAAAAATCGAAGTTAATATAAAAGATTTAAAAAACACACTTTTATCGGGGATATCACGTGAACAAGACGTAAGCATCGTTCAGATAGGCCAATGTAGTGAAAAAAAAAACTTTGTCAGAAGAAATATTATTTAGTACTTGTTTCTTTCCCCAAAATTGTGTGAAATCTTGTTTCACCACTTCCCCATCACTTTTTTTGCAACTTGTTATAAGTATTTAGTTAAATTTTCAACCATACCCCCCCCCCCCCCTTCACGAAAAAATCTTGGCTAAGGTCTTTGTTTATTTGTATTTCGTAAAAGAGACCTTTTAGTGACATTGGCAGTTCCCAAAATGTGATAGAATGCATTGTTATCGACATCGAATCTATCTGCCAAGTTTCAGACTGATTGAATGACGGCCAGGAGGTTAATTAGGCTTCCGCAAATTTGCCCGCCATCGACAAACATACATACACACAAAATTGAAGTTAAAATAAAGGATTTAAAAAAGAAACATACATTTTAATTCTAAGCTTGGAAACTTTATTTCTGTTAAAACTCTTTTTAACCACTACGTATTTCAAGGTCAACACTGGCTATGCTCATTTTTTTTTTTTTTTTTTTTTTTTTTTAACTTTTCTCTTTTTTTTTCTCGTTGAGGGGAGTTTGTGTAGATAGTACGCTCGATTCCCCGCAAGATGATTCGAACTCTCCAACTATACTTCATAAGCAAGCAGGGGGTTGTCAAAAATAAAAAAGCGACCGCCACCAATATCAAAAGAAGAGAAAAAAGAGGGGGGGGGGGGCATTATCGGGTTGCGTCACGCAAATGATGGATTGAAATTTATCCATGGAAAAAAAGCCAACTACTTTCCCACAATAGCCAGTTACTTAAAAGGCGAAATACAGTCCTTGTTGCAGTGGTGGACGATGTTGGTTATCATGAAGGATCGTTAGTTTTTCACCACCCTATTCACCTATTGCTATAGTATTTAGTCCACATATTCGACGATAATATTGTTTAAGAAAACTCAGGGATTTTTTATGGGATTCTAATGTAATGCAATTAAAATTTATAACACGAGAATGAAATTTAAATAACTACCGACTTTGTAACATGTCCAACTGATTACTAGTAAGAGATCAAAAAAAAGTCGCAACATTTCTGGTTACTGTAGAAAAAAAACAAGTGAAAATAAGGAGAGGAGAAAAAGTGATCGTTGATGAGCTATGTTAAGCAAAGAGAACTCTGTGTTGAAAGCATTCGTTTTTCAACTTTTTACGTCGTTAAAGCATTTTTATGAAAATTTCGGAGATGGAGATGTTTAGAACACCTTACGAGGCATTGCCACAGCGATTTTGATCAAAATCGTAAGAGCCGTTTTTTCGAAATCACATGATTTTTTCAATAGCAGCTACCTTATGCGCACGCGCGATTGTGACGTAAGCCTTAATGGTAGGTCCCATGGTCACTTCTAACCTGCACACCAAATTTGAACATCGTAGGTCAATTTGTTCGGAAGTCAATCTGACTACAGACACATAGACAGACATTTTTTCTAGATCACTTTTTTAAAATCAGGATATTCCAAAACTCGGAGAAATGTAAAAAAAATTGAATTTTGTTCCCCCACCGAATCCTATACTTTCATTACCCTATGTATACATATGGGTATTTGAAAGTGAAGAAAGTCTTCAATTAATTATCTCTTCATATTTCGTTCATCAGCTTCTATAATTGCTGTTTACATATGATACAAAATGAAGTTTTTAATCAATATTTTGTCAGGAAATGGGATTGGGAAATATTGGAATCAATCTATAAAGCAGAAAAAGACAGTTTTGCACCTAGAGGTACTAAATTTGGTACATAGAAGCTTTAGTACATCGAGATTGTAGAGGTTGTAGTACATCGAGATCGAGTAATTTTTAAATTTGATGAAAAGTTGTTTTTATTAAAATTTAATAGCATGAAAGAAAAAGAAAAAATTCATGGCATGGTAACGATATTGTTTTATTACATCTGAATAAAAATTAAAGTTACTTTAATGTGTCCCATTTATTTTTCTGATTATTTTAATGTATTATTATCGTCTGCCCGATGAACAGTTCGAATACTAATGCTATATAATTCTATATATTTACTGTCAATCGATTCCGTAAACAAGCTCTGCGCATGTGCGGTCTTAAAGCTAATAAATACTACTCAATACTTAAGTGTTTTGATGCTGAACGTAAACATAAGTCACAACAAACAATCGTATATTAAAATTCACCGAAAGCTTACAAATCAGTTCGACCCCCCCTCCCCATTTGTTAATTTTCCTTTATATTCACCTGTAAATATGTATCCATTTCTTCTAGTATTTAACCCAGAATTACGAATTTCTTCATTTGATTGTTTTTATTTCTAGGTGTTTTTTTCCTATTATCAAGTTTCATATTATTCAATCTACATTTGAATGTATACATGTTTTACAATTTACACCAGATGCGTAGTATTTCATTTGACAACATAAGTCTGTAAACGTAAGTCATAACAAACAATCGTATATTAAAATTCACCGTAAGCTTACAAATCACTTCGACCATTTGTTAATTTTCCTTTATATTCACCTGCAAATATGTATCCATTTCTTTTAGTATTTAACCCAGAATTACGAATTTCTTCATTTGATTGTTTTTATTTCTAGGTGTTTTTTTCCTGTTTATCAAGTTTCATATTATTCAATCTACATTTGAATGTATACATGTTTTACAATTTACACCAGATGCGTAGTATTTCATTTGACAACATAAGTCTGTAAACGTAAGTCATAACAAACAATCGTATATTAAAATTCACCGTAAGCTTACAAATCACTTCGACCATTTGTTAATTTTCCTTTATATTCACCTGCAAATATGTATCCATTTCTTCTAGTATTTAACCCAGAATTACGAATTTCTTCATTTGATTGTTTTTATTTCTAGGTGTTTTTTTCCTGTTTATCAAGTTTCATATTATTCAATCTACATTTGAATGTATACATGTTTTACAATTTACACCAGATGCGTAGTATTTCATTTGACAACATAAGTCTGTAAACGTAAGTCATAACAAACAATCGTATATTAAAATTCACCGTAAGCTTACAAATCTCTTCGACCATTTGTTAATTTTCCTTTATATTCACCTGCAAATATGTATCCATTTCTTCTAGTATTTAACCCAGAATTACGAATTTCTTCATTTGATTGTTTTTATTTCTAGGTGTTTTTTTCCTGTTTATCAAGTTTCATATTATTCAATCTACATTTGAATGTATACATGTTTTACAATTTACACCAGATGCGTAGTATTTCATTTGACAACATAAGTCTGTAAACGTAAGTCATAACAAACAATCGTATATTAAAATTCACCGTAAGCTTACAAATCACTTCGACCATTTGTTAATTTTCCTTTATATTCACCTGCAAATATGTATCCATTTCTTTTAGTATTTAACCCAGAATTACGAATTTCTTCATTTGATTGTTTTTATTTCTAAGTTTTTTCCCCTATTTATCAAGTTTCATATTATTTAATCTACATTTGAATGTATACATTAGGGTGGTTCGAAAAAAAAAAACTTTTTATTTTTGAAGCGCATGAGGTGAAAAAAGTTGATACACATCTTGATAAGAAAAACTGTAAAAAAAATTTTGAAAAAAAATAATATCTTCCAATCGCGCATTCACCTCCAAGTTTGAAAAAAATACAAAAAATAACTATTTTTCCTAAATTTTTTATAATTCTAAACGTTATATATTTGAAAGGCAATAGTTTGCAATGTATAGTGAAAGGGTGGTATAACACAGGAAAACACTATTTTATGCATTTTTAAAACATATATTAATAATTAAAAATATTCAAAAATACATTTTTTTGTTTAAAAAATGATTTTTCTATAAAATGGATATTAAAGTTACTTTTTACATATATTTTTTTAAATTGTTTTATTTACTTCAAGCATTCACTTCAAAGTTTGGAATAAATATAAAAAATACCCTTTTTCCATCAATTTGTAGAATACTCTAAATTATCGAAGTACATTAGTTTATATTGTGTGGAATGAAGTAGATAGAACTTGGGGAAAAAGTATCAAATTAGTAATTATTCAATAATAATCGTTCGCGCATAACCTTTGAAACATTGATAAAAATTGTGTTTTGGCGGGTTTCAATCTGGGTGGCCTTTCTCGTGGTGCCTTCTCTTCCTTTGAAGCTCATAAATTTACTTGGATCAAAACGCATCCTAACTTCATTGGATCATAACGCAAGTGGCTCTGATTGGATCTGCCATGAATGCTGACTAGAAATAATCTGACAGACCAAATTGCACGCTGGGAGACCACTACATTGGGATATATGCCTTCTATACTCCAATGAACTACCATTCAGACACATATTTAAACACGTAGATAGTACTACAACTGGACAACATATTTCAGTGAGATAAAAAAAAATTAAGACCCTTGAAAAATTTCCCCTGACTGATTTTTTACGTATTGAATGTTTAATTCCTCAACTTGGAGACGAAAGTACTGAACACAACTCAGTTATATCTTCCTGATATTATTACATTAAAAAAAAAAATTCTGAAGGACCTAAGAACATATATGTGGCAATTCGATTGTCTCGATACCTCCCTGAATATTTACTGCAAGTTTTAAACTCAGTTACTGGACAAAATGCTTCCTTCCCTCACTCAATAAAATTTGATTTCGGCAATAATTTTGTACGCAAGGAGATATGTAAGAGAACTGAGGCGTCAGGTTCTGAAATCGCGAGAACTTTCCTAGAGAAAGACTATCAGGCATTTCAAGACAACTAAACTTAACTTTATTGTAGGTATCCTGACTGCATTGAGTGGGCATAATTAATTGGAATGCTCATAATAGGACCCCTCTTTTGTTAAGAGAAACAAACGGATGTTAGTTAGTAAAGACTGGCGCATCCTAGGTAGCACAGCTGTATTGGTGGAAACATGGAAGACTGGAAAATTGATTAGTCTGACCGAGCATAGTTCCAAAATACACGATTTTTTAACAAACAAGTCAAAACCACCACTTAGTTTTGTTTCTCATAAATATAATATCCCAAGTTTAAAACTGTACATCGGCGTATCAAAACCTCTTCTATATTTTATCCAGAATTGGGCGAGATTGGCTAATATTGTTTCCAACGACCGATTCACAACGTTTCACATCGGGATTGACCTATGTCTGGGGAAATTGACCAGCGTATCTGTGTTACTATGGACCATTGAAATCAGACTTCAACTCGTTTCATTTTCACTCACAAGCTGTGGAACGCTTATGTAGAGAGACAAGACAAAAGTGGGTGGCGCTGACGCAATAGACGTTAGGACAGCACTTTTTTTTTAAAGATCCATAATGCCCGACTTTTCAACAAAAATTTCCTTCAAAGTGCATCACTGGGATAGAAAGCTCGAGAAAAAAGTGAACCAAATGAATAATAGCATGTTTAAAATAAAAAAAAAATTAAAAAATGTAAGAAATAATATTAGTACCCATTTTACAGAAAAATCATTATTTCTTACAAAAAATGTTACTTTTGAGTATTTTTTATTATTAATATATGTTTTAAAAATGCATAAAATAGTGTTTTCCTGTGCTATACCACCCTTTCAGTACACATTGCAAACTATTGCCTTTCAAATATATAACGTTTAGAAATTTTAAAAAATTTAGGAAAAATAGTTATTTTTTGTATTTTCTTCAAACTTTGAGGTGAATGCGCGATCGGAAGATATTATTTTTTTTCAAAATTTTTTTTACAGTTTTTCTTATCAAGATGTGTATCAATTTTTTTCACCTCATGCGTTTCAAAAATTAAAAATTATTTTTTTTCGAACCACCCTAATATACATGTTTTACAATTTACACCAGATGCGTAGTATTTCATTTGCAATTTTATTTTCTGGTTGCTTATATTCTGGTCTTGATTCTGAAGTTGTTAAGGGGACGTCAAGTTACTTTCTTTCTCTGCATACTAAAAATTTTTTGAGGAAAATTAAACTTTTTTGGTACCATTGTAGTATATAGAACTTTATTTTGGTGTGTTTTTTCCGGATAAATGCGGTTTCTGGTAACGGGTTATTTTTTGAGGAAAATAAAACTTTTTCGGTACAGATGTAGTATATAGAACTTTACTTTGGTGGGTTTTTTCCGGATAAATGCGGTTTCTGGTAACTGGTTTTATTTTAACTTATATTTCAATTTTATTATTATTTATATTTAAACTTAAAGTTATTATTATTCATGTTTTCATCTTAATTTTATTTTTCTTACCGTGTTCTTGATAAAGGCGCTTTTTAAGATCGCCAAATGAAAAAAAATTGCTGAATTCCTATAATTACATCTGTTCCACTTTTTCTTAAATGTTAAGTCCTGTCCTTCAACTGGAATCTTTTAATATTTAAATTGAACAGTCTCTTCATATTATTCTTCAAAAATGAATTCTTTGCTGTTTTTGAAATGTATACACTAACATATTTCCATATGCTATCTTGCCTCAAATCATCCTAGTTTTTTATACCATGATATTTCAAGGTCAACTTAAGTTGATTTTTTTTACGATATAGTAGTGGCCTTTTGCCATTACAATATTTCAGCTATCAACCGATACTTCATGATAGAGCAGGGGGGTGCACCACCTAAAATAAAAAGAGACCGACGAGAGGCTCAAATATAGGGGAAAGGAAGGGGGCTGCAGTCGGCTTAGCGGGGGTGTCAAGAAAATGATGGATCGAAATCGTCCCGAATGAAAACCCTCCCTCCCGCAACCTTCCAAATATGGCTACACGCTATCTTGTTCCCAACAGCTCGAAGAGGTTTTTAAAAAACAACTAGAAAAACGGATTGGCTGTTATAAGGTGATGTCATCGACCTTGAAAAAATATTACCACAATATGAAATTGAATTTCTAGATAGGTATGTTACAGTCTGCCCTAATAACTTCACAGTTCTAAAATCAATTTTTCTAATGCATTTTTTTATTTACCCTTAGAAAATACATCTTTTTAGGCTTTTGAGGAGATTTTTATGAGTTTGGATTTGGGCTTCTGACTACACGCTATCCTGTTCCCAACAGCTCGAAGCCGTTTTTAAAAAACAGCTAGAAAAACGCATTGGCTGTTATAAAGTGATGTCATCGACCTTGAAAAAATAATACTACCACAATATGAAATTGAATTTCTAGATAGGTATGTTGCAGTCTGCCCTAATAACTTCACAGTTCTAAAATCAATTTTTCTAATGCATTTTTTTATTTACCCTTAGAAAATACATCTTTTTAGGCTTTTGAGGAGATTTTTATGAGTTTGGATTTGGGCTTCTGACTACACGCTATCCTGTTCCCAACAGCTCGAAGCCGTTTTTAAAAAACAGCTAGAAAAACGCATTGGCTGTTATAAAGTGATGTCATCGACCTTGAAAAAATAATACTACCACAATATGAAATTGAATTTCTAGATAGGTATGTTGCAGTCTGCCCTAATAACTTCACAGTTCTAAAATCAATTTTTCTAATGCATTTTTTTATTTACCCTTAGAAAATACATCTTTTTAGGCTTTTGAGGAGATTTTTATGAGTTTGGATTTGGGCTTCTGACTACACGTTATCCTGTTCCCAACAGCTCGAAGACGTTTTTAAAAAACAGCTAGAAAAACGCATTGGCTGTTATAAAGTGATGTCATCAACCTTGAAAAAATAATACTACCACAATATGAAATTGAATTTCTAGATAGGTATGTTGCAGTCTGTCCTAATAACTTCACAGTTCTAAAATAAATTTTTCTAATGCATTTTTTTATTTACCCTTAGAAAATACATCTTTTTAGGCTTTTGAGGAGATTTTTATGAGTTTGGATTTGGGCTTCTGACTACACGCTATCCTGTTCCCAACAGCTCGAAGACGTTTTTAAAAAACAGCTAGAAAAACGCATTGGCTGTTATAAGGTGATGTCATCGACCTTGAAAAAATACTACCACAGTATGAAATTGAATTTCTAGATAGGTATGTTGCAGTCTACCCTAATAACTTCACAGTTCCAAAATCAATTTTTCTAATGCATTTTTTTTATTTACCCTTAGAAAATACATCTTTTTAGGCTTTTGAGGAGATTTTTATGAGTTTGGATTTGGGCCTCTGACTGTCAAAGTTTATTTTCCAAGAATGATTCAGGAAGTGGTATAAGGTCAATTCATAACAATCTTAACAATGGGCAGTGATCTTATTTAAAGGAGAAGGACATTCTTTAGCAGTGATGCCAAATGATCATAACAACATAAATAATCTATTGATTTCCTCCAATTAAATTAAATCGCAGATATCTTTTAAATATTTAAAATTTGTGGTATTTGAATTTTTATTTTCTCTAGCTATGCGAAGCATGGAGCTATAAAAGCTTGGTCAGGATTATTCATTTCCGAAACGTTGCTTTAGAACTGTAGGGGAGAGCACGTTCCTTCAGGTCTGCCTTTCAGGCTGTCTGTCTACCTCAAAAATAGCCCCCGCCATGAAGTCTAGCGTTGTCTCTCCCTATGGAAACAGTAGTCTCATTTTCCACGGAAGATTTCAGGAGAAAGACATCAAGATTGTCTTTTTGAACGTCCTGATGGCAGTATTCCATACATTATCCAAAAAGATAGATTGAAGTAAACAATACCTCATCACCATAGCAACTGTCGTATTGTAACTTTAAGACAGCCAATATTTTGTAATGAAGCATCCCTATTCTTAAACGAAGAGCCTTGTTTCTAAAGCGATCGGCACCATCTAGACTTTCTGGCACAAGTAATTTTCCTTATAAAATGGCATTAGTCCGAGAGTTTAGGTACCCCATAGAACATCCTTCTGAATTATTTTTATAGAATGTGAAGAAAATTTAGTAGATTAAGAGTCCACTGGTCTGCCGTGGCCAAAGTGACCGAAAACGATCCAAAATCGACTTTGAATGAGCTGAGCTAAATGAGATTGCCAAATAAGCCATAACTTGCCAAAAAGTGAACAAACTTTTTCATCTGGTAACCCACCGCACTTTGGTTTTCAATGAGAAAAAGCGCAAACGATTTCTAATCTTTGGCTCTAAAGCTTCGTCTTTTAAAAATAAGCTAAATTGGTTCATCATCAGTGACGTAATATGTAGTGCCAACTTGGTTCATTTGTGAAAGATACAAGACATTTGTATCGTCTGCAACCTTCTTAATTGAAAATTAAAGAACGATGGTTACCGAATTAAAATGAATGATCATCATTTGACAAGTTATTTCGTATTTGGCGATCCGATTTATAAATTGGTTTATCATCAGTGACGTAATATTTATTGCCAACTTGGTTCATTTGTGAAAGATGCAAGTAAGATATTTGTATCGTCTGCAACCTTCTTAATTGAAAATTAACGAACGATGGTTACCGAATTAAAATGAATGATCATCGTTTGACAAGTTATTTCGTATTTGGCAATCGGATTTAGATCAACTTATTAAAAGTTGATTTTTGTCCAGTTTCGGCCATTTTTGCCACTGCAGACCAGTGGATTCGTAATCTACTCACTGTTCTCCACTTTCTATAAAAAATTCAGAATGTTGTTCGATGGGGTAGCTAAACTTGCTGTCGCCTCTCAGTCTATCTTGTTTCTATAGCGACCGCCAGCATCTAAGCTTTCTGACAGAAGTATTTTCCTCATAGACTGGCATCATTATAAAGAGAAATTCCCCGGCATTTGTTTTGATTGGGAGAAAACCCAAAAATATCTCACCAGGTTCCTCGATAACTGGTACTTAAATATATGTCACTGCCGCAGTATTTACTCAGGTAGCACAATTGTACTGGCAATGTCGGAAACAGGGGTTCTGAAAGATTGGCCAGTACTGGCCAAAGCTCGAGATCTTTTTAAAAATCACAAGTTTTTTCTTGTTTAAGTAAACATCTCAAAAATATCACAAGCCATATTTTTAAACTATGCATCAGTATTTCAAAATTTGTGGTATATTTTATCCAGCATTGAGCGATATTGGCCAATATCAGTAACAAAGGCCGGTTCTCAACGTTCCACATCAGGATTGGCCAATGTCGAGGGATATTGTCCAGGGCTATTGTGCTACAGTGATTTTCTTTAAGAAATAATTAATAGTTTAAAAAACTAAAAAACACACTTTAATAGAAAAGGGAACTAAAAAGTAGAAAATAATTTTAAATAAGTTTGAAATAAGAATAGAGTGATTAACAAGAAATATGTATTTTATCGTAAAAAAGCGTGGGGTGCTTTTTAAGATATTTTCATAATGGCTCTTCTTTTACATATATCTGTCATTAAATATTTACAACAATTGACATCAAGCACCCCACGCTTTTTTACGATAAAATAAATATTTCTCGTTAATCACTTTATTCTTATTTCAAACTTATTTAAAATTATTTTCTACTTTTTAGTTCACTTTTCTATTGAAGCGTGTTTTTTAGTTTTTTAAACTATTAATTATTTTCTACTTTTTAGTTTGGTTTTCTATTAAAGCGTGTTTTTTAGTTTTTTAAACTATTAATTATTTTTTCTGTAAACTATTAATTTTTTTAGTTAATTTTTTTTAGTTAAGTGTACAAAACTCTCCAGTTGTTCCTGACAATAATCACATGCTTGTCTCAAATTTAAGTCATGTGCATGCCTTAGTACACGCCTTATTACTTGGCACAAAACACTACCGTGTCTCTGAATATGAAAAAATCACTAATCCTGAAGATCCTGGTTAGGATAATGCGACTAAAAAAAAAAAAAAAAACACGCTTTGTATAACCGTCGTTCCCACGACAAATCTGTCAAATGTCTACCTTATCAATTATCGATAAGTTCTGTGATTACTGGGATTGTAACGGCACACCAGGGTTCGATTCCGGAGAAGGTTGGTGGAATTCAACGGCGCAAGGGCAACACGAGCTAATCCTTGTGATAAAGCGACAAACTTATTGAATTATTGTATTGTCATCGGTCTTTGACAAGTGTGCAAAGTTTGAATCAAATCTGATCGCTCAAAGTAGGGCAAAATCGAGTCCAAAAGAGTCGGTTACAAGCAAACATACAGGTGAAACTAATAAAAGCGTGTTAAAAACTGCAGAACGTTATAGACTGAGAGGCGACTGCAATTTTTGGACCCCATCGAACATCATTCTGAATTTCTTATAGAAATTAGAGAAAAGTGAGTAAATTACGAATCCACTTGTCTGCCGTTTCAAAAATGGCCGAAACTGTTCAAAAATCGACTTTTAATATGTTGAATTAAATCCAATTGCCAAATGCGTCATAACTTGCCAAATAATGAGCATTTTTTTTTTATTTGGTAACCCTCACTCTTTAATTTTCAATTAAGAAGGTTGCAGACGATTCAGATATCTGGCGACAGTCTACTTGCATCTATTAAAAGTTAGCCAAGTTGGCAAAAAATATTACGTCACTTATGACGTAACTGATGTCGCCAATTTGGCTTACTTTTAAAAGATATAAGTTTTCCTAGCCAAAGATCAGAAATCGTTTGCGCTTTTTCTCATTGAAAATCAAAATGAAGTGAGTTGCCAGACGGATAATCTTGTTCTATTTTTGGGAAGTTATGACATATTTGGCAATCGGATTTTAGTTCAACTCATTCAAAGTCGATTATTAATCAGTTTCGGCCATTTTTTCCACGGCAGACCAGTGGATTCCTAATCTACTCACTCTTCTCCAATTTCTATAAAAAATTCAGAATGATGTTCGATGGGGTCCAAAAATTGCAGTCGCCTCTCGGACTATTAAGGCGGAGCTCGATCGGGAAGGCTCTGGCATATTGGTCAATGGTAAAGCATTCCTTTTCACGGAATGAGTCGGATGAAAATATGGGTCAGCAGCAAGTAAATTGATCTGAATAGTCTAAAAAGGGCTGACTATAAATGGGTTTATTTTATAAGAAAGATTGAGAAGCAATGACAAAATTACGAGGCAATTCATTAACAAGGCTTAACTGGTAAAAATCAAACCGTATCTTCAAAGTTACTTTGTTTCGATCCTGATACAGTTTTTTTTTTTTTTTTTTTTTTAATCTAATTATCATTTTTTTTTTTTTTTTAAATCTAATTATCATTTTTTTTTTTTTTTTTTTAAATCTAATTATCATTTTTTTTTAATTTTTTTTTTTTTAGGTAATCTGTTTGAAAATGCATTTTATTCAGGATATAAGAGTAGAGAATTTCCGAAATCACCGAAGATTGCTCTATAACCAACATTCTACTTTCTAGAAGGAATTTGGCTCTCTTTTTATTAACAGCCTTATGATTTCTTACAAGAAACTAGTGCATAAAGTTTGAATATACAGGGTGTCTATAAAAGGTTGGGCACATTTTGATGTTAAATAATTCATAAATTAATGAAGATATTTACAAACTTATGGCATTTAGATATAGAATAACTCATTTATTTTCATTTATAGTGAACGTTGCCATAGAAAATTACCTTTTCCCATTTGAATATCATTTCTTTTGTAAATATCGCCTGCCCATGTTATTAATTTTGTGTTTTTCTCGTTTCTTTTGTAAATATTGCCTGCCCATGTTATTAATTTTGTGTTTTTCTCGTTTCTTTTGTAAATATTGCCTGCCCATGTTATTAATTTTGTGTTTTTCTCGTTTCTTTTGTAAATATTGCCTGCCCATGTTATTAATTTTGTGTTTTTCTCGTTTCTTTTGTAAATATTGCCTGCCCATGTTATTAATTTTGTGTTTTTCTCGTTTCTTTTGTAAATATTGCCTGCCCATGTTATTAATTTTGTGTTTTTCTCGTTTCTTTTGTAAATATTGCCTGCCCATGTTATTAATTTTGTGTTTTTCTCGTTTCTTTTGTAAATATTGCCTGCCCATGTTATTAATTTTGTGTTTTTCTCGTTTCTTTTGTAAATATTGCCTGCGCGGGTTATTAATTGTATGCTTTTCCCTCTTGATCACCCAGATCACCTGATATAACGCCACTGGACTTTTTCCTTTGGGGATTCGTAAAGTGCATCGTTTACAGGAGGAAAGTGATCGAATGTTGATGACTTAAAGCACTTAAAGGCCAGGATTACAGTCGCAATAGCCTCTGTGAATGCCCACATGCATGCCTGTACCTGGCGCGAAATTGACTACCGTCTTGATATTCTCGGTGTGACGAACGGGGCTCTTGTGGAAGTCCATTGACAAGGGCCATAAAATTTTTGAGTCTATCTAACCATTAGTGTGATCAATTTAAATTTGTCTCCATTATATTATGAATTATTCAACATCAAAATGTGTCCAACATTTTATAGACACCCTGTATTATCTTTCAAGTTGCAGAAATAGCATTTTGTCTTGCGTAACAACCAAAACTTTTTCCAAGAGCCATCATGGGTGCCCCCAGGAATATTTGCAAGGGGGTGCAAGTCTAGATTTTTATCATAATCATTAATTTTTTTTTTAAATGTTAATTAATAATTATGCATTATAAATTATACTCTTTGAGAATAGTTTAAATTCATGGTATATATTTTTGAAAGCGTAACCCTGTTAACGAGAAAAAAAATACAAAATAGTAAAAATATACAAATATATATATTTTTAATGATTTTTTTTTATCATCCAACTAGATCTCATGGTCTTTCAAGAGACAGCGTTTAGAATAGAGGAACTCGAAGATGCAAAAATGCAGAAGAGAAACACTTTTTTTATTTTTCCCAAGTTTCGGATATAATGAAAAAAAAAAAAATTCAAAATGAAACACGAAGGCAGTATTTGAATATATTCAATTGAATTCTAAAAAAAGATTTCACGATAGTATTTAAGATGACTTAAAAAAACAAAACATTTCCGAGAATTTTGAGAACTACACAGGAAATGTATGCAATAAAAGAAAAAAAATACTTCTCCTCATTAGCCGCTAGTAATCATAGACAACAAGCGCCAGAAAATCGCCAGGCAAATAGATATTTAAAAAAAAACAGGAAAGAAAAAAAATGTAAATTAATAGGAAAAAAAATGCTCATTGTAATATAAAAGTATAAATGGCATGTGTGCTTTATTTATCTTGGAATTTACATTTTTTAAAAAAATTCTAGAGTCAGTGGGGGGGGGGGTTCAAATGCACCCTCCTGGAGGCGCCTATGAGAGCTCTTCAAACTATTTTGCATACAACTATCTATATCAATAAGAACAACACGCTTCAGTGTCCTTTTCGAAACAGCAATCCCAATTCCATGATTTTCACTATTCTAGTATCTACAATTGTTAAACAAACTCATAACAGAGTTGTTACTACGCCTCACACATCTCCCGTTGCAGAACAAGTCTCTTCCGACAACCGTGACATGTGTTGTATTTATGGTTCTTTTTTAAATTCTTTATTCTTTTCCGCCGATTCCTCTTATCCCGCCAATTCTCGTTGATTGATGGGATTTTGCGGGATCGTCAAAAATGTGCTACTTTTGTCTTCTTTATTCCTCTCTAATATGTTGGCGATTTGTTTATTTATTCTGCCCACGACTGCCCCGAGACCTGAATTTCTGAGAACTTTTTTTTTGAGATGGAAGGGATCTTTTTATTGAAATAGAAAATGTGACATCCATGATTTGGCATTTGTGTTGCTTCCGCTAAATAATATTGCTGGTTGTGAGCCCATCGTGATTTCGTAGAAATTTTTTTTGTCCAGGATTTTAATGTGATCAATCTGACGAGGGCGAAAATAGAATAAGCAAATGAATCGTTGGTTTTAACTAAGAATATTGAAAAGATAGCCTACGCTACTATCACTTTAGTTCTGATTAAGAAGATATCTTAATTTGTAATTTACAAATAAGCAAGTTTAAAACTCATTCCTCCATAGAATTATATCAATCCAACTTTTGGTTTATGTTATTTAAGAATAGATTACTCTGGTGCAATAGTGAAAAATTTAAAATAACTGTTAGTATTTCCAAACTGCAAAGAATACACAAAAATCTTGCAGAATTCAAACCCGAAACCTTCGAAAGTAAGGCAAGTAAAACTTATTATACTCCCTTACTATACAGAGCCACTCCCATGTTATACAGAGCCACTCCCTTATTGTACAAAACTTATTATACACGTTCGCCACAATAAAGATGCCCAGACAGGTCACAGCAGTGTCCCAGTATAATAAGCTCCATGTGGCTCCGAGCTAAGTTCCGAGTGGCTTGTCTGAGTGACAGAATCGGTGGCTCGCGTTCGCCACTCCAGTGGCTCTGTATAATAAGGCCCTAAAAGGAAAAAAGCAAGTAGGATCCGTTCAGTTCCGAGGATATATGGATGCATGTTAGCAGATCTCACAATTATTTTATAAAGAAACCATTTAATAGCATCTTCGGAGAATCGAAATTACATAATAACTTTGGTGTAGAAAGTTTCTAAAGCGCAAAATAAAAACGAATAAGGAGGACAAGTTTGAAAGTAGTGGTTTAGTAGCTAATATTAGTGGCTCGGTAGCTAAGTCGTCAGTCTATTGACCAGAGGATCTTAGGCCGACCAAATGGTATAGTGGTTAGCTTCTAGACCGCGAGGTTGCGGGTTCGAGTCCCGTGTTAGGCATGGGTGTTTGTAAATGTATGTTGGCTTGTCTAATGACGAATGTTTCGGCGCATTATAGCCCTCGTGTTGCTGACGGCGCCAGATAATCTGAAACCAACCAACCAACCAAAAGATCTTAGGGTGAAGTCAATGCACCGCCATAACACTGACGTGTAGTATTAATGGTGGCTGTTTGACGTTAAATAAGTCGAAGTCTTTATGCTCTAGGTTCTTACACCAGTTGTTGTTACGACATTAAAAATATAAACTCGTATAGACCTTGCGACAGAATATTCAAAACAACTAATAATGTTTAAAAAAATTAAACGGAGAAAATGAAAAGGAAGCCACTGGTCTCGAAAGGTTTACAAAAAGCGTGAAGATGAAGCTAAAGTTGATTACAGTACATTGCAATACTTAACGTGAGAAAAGCATTTTGCAACACTTTTATCTTTTTCAAGTATAATTATTTGCACAGATTCAAAAAAAAAAAAAAAAATCCTGCTAGTGCATGCGAGGCTTTGTCACAACATATAATTTGTACCAAACCATCATTAACACCAGGTATGACAAGAAACAGTGGGGTATACGCAGTTGTTTATGTGACTTGTAACCCTTCCTTCTTAGGGTGGACAGGTTATTTTTTATCCCATTCTTCTGCGGATATCTGTCCAGACATGAAACGTGTGAAAAAAGATCTGAAGGAAAGGTTACTTGTGTTGTCCTATTAAGAACGTTTTCGCACTATTAAATGGCTGTCATCGTTATTTTGAAATATTGTCAAGATTTTTTGACATCATTGTTGACTTGCA
Source organism: Linyphia triangularis (assembly GCA_963978545.1). Classification (NCBI taxonomy): domain Eukaryota; kingdom Metazoa; phylum Arthropoda; class Arachnida; order Araneae; family Linyphiidae; genus Linyphia; species Linyphia triangularis. The sequence continues at coordinate 92,741,390 of OZ021727.1, forward strand.
TAAAACACCTTCAAGTGAGAAGGTGTGTCTAGTATTTAGGGAAAGGCAACCTTTTGCTTTTTGCCAGACTTGAGGATGTTTGTCTTGCCCTAAAGGCATGGGGCAAATGGACTGGAAACGTTTACTTTAATGGAGAGAATAGCAGAACCAAGACCACGGTGTCTAGACACTGAAGTGTTCCATCGAATGGACTGTCTCGGTATTCTGTGCACTCTTGCTGAGTTCTGAGGGAGTGGCAGTGTTCCACTGTCAAGTCGTCCGAAACTAAAGGCATGCAATTGTATATAATGTTGACTGTGCTTATGCTCGTTTTCGATACTTCATAGTTCAGGTCAGTTTCTGTTATAGCTAGAACCCCGATTTTTTTTTTTTGCCTGTTGCTTCAGGTGAGTAGACGAAAAATAACAACATACTTGTTATCATTGAACAATAGAACATGGCGAAAAGTTTCTCTGAAAATCACTGGAGTTACTGGAATTTCGTTCTTCTGATTCTTCTTCAGTTTGTGACCAAAATTTTGGCCAGGGTTACAGTAAAAACTATTTGATGATTTTTTTTTTTTTTTTTTTAAATTTTTTTTTTCTCAGCTTGATCAAAGGAAGTACCTTTTTTATGAATTAATGCGTATGGTGCTCTGTATCAGGGGCGTACTGTCCATAAGTCTGTCCGGTGCAAACACCGAGCCGGTCAGTGTGTGTAAAAAATGGGCTGGTCCGATACGAAGTTTTATTTTTAAAATCTTTTTTCAATATAAGTATTTGCTTTCCTTAACTTTTTTTTAAAGCCCAATGCATTCAAAATTCCAACCATCTTCTCTCTCTCTCCCATGTGAACCTTTTTACTAATTTTATAGATTACTAATTACTTTTTCTTAATATTTATTATCAGTAGGATGTCATTTTCTAGTAAAACTACTAGTTAAATTCCTGGACATTCTTTATTTTACAATTTATATTGTTTTATTTTTATTTTTGCCAAAAAATATCAATGTTTAATGGAAACTAAGTTCAATCAAAGGCGATATAAATACTATACTAAACTTCAACTTAACTAGACATCACTTAGACGGTAGATCGTGACAGTGCTCATAGGTATTTAATCCATTTTGGCGGAGTGAAGACATAATTCTCGCCAAACCTTATAGCCTTTTGTTCTGTTGTGGTTTGGCGGACATTATGCTTTCAAGCCGCCAAAATGGATTAAATACCTATGAGCACTGCCACGATCTACCGTCTAAGTGATGTCTAGTTAACTTGAAGTTTAATATAGAGATAGAGAAAATTTTATTTAATAAAGCTATATTATTATAATAATTCACTTTTAAAAATTTAAATTAAAATAATGAATTATCGAAATCAATCGCTAAATTCGAATATTAAATTGATAAAATTTATTAATTATTAAAACTATTTAATTTTTAAAAATGAATTATTTTATTAAGCTTGCTCGGAGAAAGTACCTTTTATATGAATTAAAGCGTATTATGAGGGTCTGTTGCTCCCTAGAAATGATCAAGGAAGTTGGAAATTTCAGACAGGGTAATTACTGATTAAAACGTGTCAACGGATTTCAAATAATCATCTTTCGCTCAATTTCAAGGAGTGGTTTTAATATTTTAATTTGAACTATTAAAACAGAGTAATTAGAAACAGTAATATTTTACTATTTTTCAATTAAGTTGCATGTTTATCAAAGCTCTAAAAACACGTTTTTCAACTTAGTTAGGAAAGAACTTTCATTGTAAATTAGTGTTCGTATAACAGCGTGCAAAATACTTTTTAATCATTTTGAATCAAAAATCGTGCTAAAAGTAGCACTTTTTCTCGAGGAGTGCAGGAAAGTAATTTTTTCGCACTAGTGTGAAAAGTACTTTCTCGCATGCCTCGTGCTCAAATATTATATATAGTCTTGGCATTGAAGTGGCGTATTTTCAGAAGAAATTCATTGCCTCGAGTTGCCAACATTAATAAATATACGAATTCAAATATTTTTTGCACGTGATCATAAAAAATATTGTATGCAACACGTGGGAAAATACTCTTTCAAACTCGGTAAATTATTTGACTCCGTGGCAGGGGCGGCTTGGTTCACCTTTGAGGGCGGTGGACCAACATTCGAAAGGGCGCCTTACCACGTCTCACACCAAGCTCGAAGCCAGGTTTTCTTTTCGGGGAGGGGGGAGGGTTATTATGGTCGAAGATTTGATTAAATGCACACAACAAGTTACACAAAAAAAAAGGGGGGAAGTGGTAAAATAAGATTTCACACAATTTCGGGGGGGGGGAGGTGTCCCGGGGAGTTCCCCTGTCTACGGCCCTGTCTCACACCAATGAATAAACTGACTCATTTTCCATGAGCCACTGCGGCATCACGCTTAATTAGGTTGGTTGGTTGGTTGTTTTCAGATTATCTGGCGCCGTCAGCAACACGAGGGCTATAATGCGCCGAAACATTCGTCATTAGACAAGCCAACATACATTTACAAACACCCATGCCAACACGGGACTCGAACCCGCAACCTCGCGGTCTAGAAGCTAGCATGCTAACCACTATACCGTTTGGTCGGCCACGCTTAATTAGGACTACCCGTGATACCGCAATGTGGCACATCCCCAGACGTATAGAAATGAACAGAATAGAGTGAAAGCAGTTATTTTTATGTATAAAATTTCAAGTTGCAATACCAAACACAAATTGCACCTAGTGATGACTAATAAAGATACAAAAAACGATTAAATGTTCCCTATTACTATTCTATTTTAAAAAGCATGATGCCGCCTCATTTCAGAGCTGTTTTCACACAACCTTTTTATGACAACTTCGCTATCGACTAAATTAGACTCCTGGTTAGACGCGCGACCTTTTATCTTGCAGTTAGTCGAGTGGGTGACAAGTGTCCCCCAAATTCAAATTTTCGTGCATACCATTAAATTCGTGACCAAATATCAAAGTAAGTGGGTATTTTAATTAAAAACACAACATTATTGAAGAGAATAAAGTAAGAATTAAAAAATATTTTTGAAATAACTTGAAAAAAACTGTACGAATCATTTGATCATGGGCTGCCCTACAATCAATTTATCAATAGATTGATTGTAGGTCAATTATTTGTCAATCGAGTAAACTAACTAAGGGTTAAAACACGATAAATTTATTATTTACAATTTTTTGCAGATTTTTAATGATCATTTAACTTTTTACGTAGAATACATTTATCGTTACGAAATGAAAGAGCATTGTGAACAGTTGACGATGTCTTAAAATAGTGTGCACCACAGACTTTAATTAATCACTCAAAAAAGAAAAATATTGCAAAAGGTTATTACTGATTTTGATACTGATGACGAAATTAATGTATTGGGGAAAAAAAATTCACAGAGCGACGTGAGCAGTTGTCATTTTCAGTGACTTTAACCTCCCCGAAATGAAATAACTACAAGATTAAATATGAATCTTATTATTTTTGATAATAACTGAAATTGATTGAGGGAATTTTTTTTTATAGTTGTCTTATGAAACTGAGAAAATTAAAATTTCTTAACTGTCTCATGAATTGGTCAGAAAATATATGGAATACGTTTACGGTTAAAAATTTAAATGCCCTTAAATGTTTTCAATTGTATGCCAATATATTTTTTAGTAATTTCAGTAGTAACGTAAAAAATTCCTTTAATTGCTTTTATGAATAGTTTATAATATTCATGATAACTAAAATGTGATCAAGTTTGCTTAGTGAACTGTCATTTTATTCCATCTTCAAAGATACAGATAACCTCACTTTAAAATCAAAAACTTAATTATTTAAATTTAAAATCTATATTTATTTGAAATTTTTTCCACTGTTCTCGGAGGGCGCCGTGCCAAGGTTTCGGAGAGGGTGCACCGGGATATGTCCCGGTATCCCGGTGGGCCAGGTCGAGCCTGCTCATTGGTACCACACTCGTCAAATAAGCGACTTACCTTGTTTGAAAAAGTATTATTTTCCCCACTAGTTGCATAAATAACTATTTAACACATTAAAGTGCCTACTTTGTTTGGAACCACGCAATTTCTCATCACTATACTAAACTCCAACTTAACTTGACATCACTAGACGGTAGATCGTCACAGTGCTCATAGGTATTTAATCCATTTTGGCGGAGTGAAGACATAATTCTCGCCAAACCTTAGAGCCTTTTGCTATCTACAGGGTTTTGGTTTGGCGAACATTATGCTTTCACGCCCCAAAATGGATTAAATACCTATGAGCACTGTGATGATCTACCGTCTAGTGATGTCAAGTTAAGTTGAAGTTTAGTATAGCTTGCCATCTTAACGTTTACACCACCGAAGATCGTTTGAATTTATCTTAAAATAATAAAATAAATTATATTTCAAACAAAGTGAAAGTTGTTTTGAAACACATTTTTTTAAAAATATCTAATCGTATGGAAGGCTTGTTGGTTGGTTGGTGGAATTTTCCTGGCGCAAGGGAATGGAAGGCTGGTATTTTTCTATTTCACATTTAAAGCAAGAATCATTTTTGTATTTTATGCTTCTTATTATCGTTTATTTTTACTTTCGATTAATTAAATGCTAACATAGGGTAATAAAATTATTGCTTTCGGTCAAATACTTTTATCGATTTCCTTTTGTATTTATACACGTTTTGAAACGCCCTGACTGAAAAAAGTAGCCCAGAAAAATGTCTGTCTGTGTGTACGTGGTCAACATGACTCCCGAAAGAACTGACCTACGTTGTTCAAATCTGGTGTACAGGTAAATGGGGGACATGGAATCTATCATAGAGGTTTTCGTCATAATTGCGCATGCACGAAACATGAAAAGATTGTGTTATTCAGCAATTTCTAAAAAATTACTCTAACGATTTTGATCAAAATCTCTATGGTAATGCAACTTAAGATGTTCTAAATATCTCATTTCCGAAACTCCAGTAAAAATGCTTCAAAAGTGTTACAAGTTGAAAAACGAGTGTCTAATACAGAGTTCTCTTCGCCTGAGCAGCATTCATCAACGACCGTTTTTCTCCTCTCCTCTGTTTCACTTACAAGAAAGGATAATGTAAAAATTGACAAAAAGTATATCGCCAAATGCGCCATTTTGGCGATTTTTTTTTTTTTTTTTTTTGCCATGTAACAATTATCCCCAAAAATATCGCTAAACTTGCATTTTTTTTTAAATAAATGAAAATAGGAAAAGAGTAATAACGGTATACAACGTCAAATTTAAACGTAGTGACCAGTATTATAGTGTAATTGAAAGTTGCGCGATGTTTCACACCCCAAGTTTAGTATACGTTTGCATGTTTTTGTACTCATGTTAAGATAGTAGGCACATGCTGTTAATTATGAACATTTTATTTTGGTAGGGCGGATTTCTACTTGAAAGAATTGAAAAGGATATGGACAGCAAACCTAAATCTCTACTATATTTAATCATGATATGTGTTGTTGTTCTCAATTCAAAGAATCGTAAGTGCATTTAACGGTGTTGTCGTTTACACCATTTTGGGCTTAGATTCACGCTAAAGGATCAATCAACCGTATCTTACTCATTTAGAAAATATAAACCCCTTCCTGCCCCCCCCCCCCCCCCACACACAAACAAAAGTGGAGATATCCCTTGAAAAACAACTAGACGGTGTAAAAAACAAACCTCCAAGTAAAATAGTCAGCCAGAAAAAGTAACGAAATCTAATGTTTGCCGCCCTGCGTCCGTGTTTGGTTTTTTTGAGGTACTTTTACACAATCTAAAATTAAGGAAATTAAGTTGGGATTATTGGGAGGAATCCCCAAAGTAACAACATCTTGAGGTTGTAACATAACAGCTACAACAATAATAATAATAATAATAATAATGACGATAATGGTAATAGTATAAATAGTACTAATAATGGTAGTAATAGCAATAACAATAGATAGTAGTAATAATAGTAATAATAATGGTAGTAATAGAGCTAAAAGTAATAATAATAGAAGTAATAGTAATAATAATAGAAGTAATAGTAATAATAGAAGTAATAGTAATAATAGTAGTTATAGTAATAATTGTAATAATAATAATAATAGAAGTAATAATATTTATAGTAGTATTAATAGTAATAATTGTAATAATACTAATAATAATAGCAGTAATAGTAAAAATTGTAATGATACTAATAATAATAGTAATATTAATAATTGTTACGATACTACTAATAATAGTAATAATAATAACGGTAACAGTATTAGTAGTGATAACAGTAATAATAACTATATAGTAATAATAGTAATAGTAGAAATGGTAGTAGTAATAATAATAATAGTAATGGTAACCGTATTAGTAGTGATAACAGTAATAATAACTATATAGTAATAATAGTAATAGTAGAAATGGTAGTAGTAATAATAATAATAGTAATGGTAACCGTATTAGTAGTGATAACAGTAATAATAACTATATAGTAATAATAGTAATAGTAGAAATGGTAGTAGTAATAATAATAATAGTAATGGTAACCGTATTAGTAGTGATAACAGTAATAATGACTATAATAGTAATAGTAGAAATGGTAGTAATAATAATAATAGTAATAATAATAATAATAATAATAAAAATAAAATTGAGTCGTTGTATGTTGTATTCTATTAAATAAAATAATTTGCTCCTTAACATCTGTTCTTAATGCAAATAATCCTACGAATACATTTGATTTAAAATTATAAAAAACATTGGTGGCCTTATTCTTATTTCTCTCTTCGCTATTTTATGGAAGTCACGTTTAAAGATGCCTTATTTTTCGGTTAATATCGAAACCTATGTATGTTCTTTTTAATTTATGTGATTTGGCCTAAAAACTTTTGGTTTGTGCGCTCAACGACATATTTTAAAACACAATAAAGGCCATAAAGGTTGGGACATACATCTTAACGTGGATTTCGAACCACAACCATGCCTAATCCTTATTGGAAATTAAAATTTTGAAAGACTAATAGGTGGTGTCACTGGCGAAATAGAAAAAGTAGGTGCTAAAATGTTACATGGTTTTTTGTAAAATTAGTTTCACTTCACCATTTTTTCAAATTTCATTAATCAGTTTTTTTTCAATACGTGATACCGAATTTTAAGTTTCAAAGTAATGTTTGAGCAGATATTATATTTAAATCTCTGAACCGCATTCTTCTTTGAACAGGACCAGTACTGTTCATTATGCAAACCGCATGTTCCAAATATCTTGTAATTATCCAGAAACAGGTATAAGTAATTTTCTTTCTTCTAGTGCTTCCCTTCCAAGTCTCGAAAGAGGAATTTAAATCCCTTTCACAAGAGAACTAATCTCAGGGAGTGAATGCAAATCTGCTTCCGGGATTCTTTTTTATTCCTACTTTAAGTTTTAACTTTAACACATCCCCCCCCCCCTTTTTTCCCTTCTTTTTTTCTTTCTTTCTTTTTTTGAAAAATCGTTGTCGTTCTCTTTAGAGGGCATTTTTTTTTTTTAACGAATAAAGAGTGATCAACAGTGCCATCCTACCCCAAAGACCAAATAGTCCGAGAAGCAACTGCAATTTTTGGACACCATCGAACATCATTCTGAATTTTTTATAGAAATTGGAGAAAAGTGAGTAGATTACGAATCCACTGGTCTGCCGTGGCAAAAATGGCCGAAACTGGTCAAAAATGGACTTGGAATGAGTTGAACTAAAATCCGATTGTCAAATATGTCATAACTTGCCAAAAAGAGAACAAACTTTTTCGTCTGGCAACCCACGGCATTTTGATTTTCAATGAAAAAAAAGCGCAAACGATTTCTGATCTCTGGCTCGGAAAACTTGTATCTTTTAAAAGTAAGCCAAATTTGCGACATCATTTACGTCATCAGCGACGTAATGTTTATTGCCAATTTGGCTCATTTGTGAAAGATGCAAGTAAGCCATAGCCACACATCCGAATCGTCTGCAACTTTCTTAATTGAAAATTAAAGAGTGAGGGTTACCAAATAAAAAAAAAAATGCTCATTATTTGGCAAGTTATGGCGCATTTGGTAATTGGATTTAGTTCAACTTATTAAAAGTCGATTTTTGACCAGTTTCGGCCATTTTTGCCACGGCAGACCAGTGGATTCGTAATCTACTCACTTTTCTACAATTTCTATAAAAAATTCAGAATGATGTTCGATGGGGTCAAAAAAATTGCAGTCTCCTCTCAGTCTAAACCGATATATTTTCAAAAACACAAATTCAAAAATGGCGACCAAATAAAAGCACAATGTCCATCTAGATTGGTCCATTTAAACTTTTCTTAGCAATTCTCCAATTCAGTTGTCTTTTGAAACTATCTACCTACTGAAACTATCACAACTTATACATTAGGGGCAGGCTTACTTGAGCTTATTGAATACGCTACTACGATGTGTGAACCGGAATTACTACTCACTGATTTGGCTGATTGAAACGATGTGTGGCGGATTCGTTAAAACTCTAATAGTATCCGTGTGGTTAGAAAAGCAAAATATTAATTAAAATTTAAATTTAAAAACGATTATTTTGTTTTGTTAAGTTTGATAAAAAAAAATGCTCAGGTTATCTATATTACAATAAAAGTTGAGATTTGTCTGGAACTATATCTTGACGCGGAGGAATCCATCTTGCAGCATATACTCAAGGTTCAAGTAATGTTGTCTCGAAGTTTAGTCGCGGTCAGGCTAACTGTTTTATTTATAAATTATTATAAAAGAAATGTTTCTATTCTCTGACATCGATATAGATAAACAACTGGATAGACTGCCCCATTGTCAATGAAAAGAGAAAAACGCGCCGGGGATTGCGAAGCTGGTGGGAAGATTAACCAATCACAGTTCACATTTATAGTTGAATGGGAATGTGAAAAACATTGTAAAGTGTTAGAGTATATATTTTTTGTGCACATTATTACTAATTAAAGTCTTCTATTGACATTTCTACTGTGTATAACCCAACATTTTATTTTCAATCCTAGGCAATCCGTATTTTTTATCCCACCAATTACATCTGGCAACGGCTTCATTTTCCCAGCGTTAAGCAGTCTATCCAGTTGCTTATCTATATCGATGTTCTCAGATAGGCTGAAAGAATGGTTAAAATCGTTTTTATTTTCCTCTTCATATTATCTTTTCAATATTTAAAATACTAGCATATTCTATTTACTAATATTGTGGATACTAGGTTTTTCAATTGGTTGGTTGGTTGGTTGGTTATTTTCAGATTATCTTGCTCCGTCAGCAACACGAGGGCTATAATGCGCCGAAACATTCGTCATTAGACAAGCCAACATACATTTACAAACACTCATGCCTAACACGGGACTCGAACCCGCAACCTCGCTGTCTAGAAGCTAGCACGCTAACCACAATACCGTTTGGTCGGCGTTTTTCAATTGGACAACCACTGTAGAAATATCCACCCGTCGAGTTTTAATATTAACTTAATTACATTCCACTAAAAAATAAAACAATTAAGCGTTTTCCAGCAAGTGGGGCAATAAATAAATAATTTATAGTTTTAATGCAATAGACAAAACATTCCTTTCCAATTTATGTGTTAATTGCTGTTTTTCATTTCATATTGAGTAAAGAACTTCAGATGTTACATTTAAATATTTGTTCTAAAATTGTGATTGAAAATAGGAATGTTTTACAAATAATAGAAGTAAATAAAACCGAAGGAATGTCAGTCACTTTTGAAGATAGCCAATACTTGATAGCAAATAACCAAGTTATCTTACTAACATTAGAATTAAGCATTTAGTATAATTTTTTCAAACACCAATATATTATGGGCAAAGTGCATAAGGGGAACTATACTAAAATCCAACTTAACTTGACATCACAAGATGATAGATCTTCACCGTGCTCATAGGCAATTAATCCATTTAAGTGGAGTGAAGACATAATGCTTGCCAAACCTTATAGCCTTTTGTTCTCTACAGGGTTGTGGTTTGGCGAACATTATGCTTTCACGCCGCCAAAATGGATTAAATACCTATGAGCACTGTGGCGATCTACCGTCTAGTGATGTCAAGTTAAGTTGAAATTTAGTATAGTATCCCCTATACCGGTAATGTGAATTTAGCAAATTTCACGCAACTTTTTCTCAAGAAGTAATTGATATAGAAGTATAATTTTTTTCACTGCACTTAGCAGACACTTGTTATTCTACTGAATTTAGTTTTTAATTATAATTCATTTACTTTTTTTAAATGAACTATCGTAGAAGTCACTCAAATTTGTTGAAATAAACCAAAACAAAAAAATATTGTTGCGTGGATGAGTTCGAAAGATTTGAAGCCAAAGCAGATCAAAACTTGCAGAAATTTATTCCAATATAACTCTTCACAGATTCTCTTACAACTCCAGAACTTTTCGTTCTAGTAGACACAATACAGCTCTTTTCACAACAATAGAGCAAAAAACAGCAGTTAAAAACTTGAAAACAAAACTGCTCAAATCGCCGCAAAAGACAATGCAATACAGTTCGCTTTAGAACTACTCTGAATGCTCACTGAGACTCGGTACTTCAACTCAGTAATTCCAGTCAACTCACCAGTCAACTAATTCAACAACTAATCCCCCGCTCACTTGGCCGGTCTTATATAGGGGAGGCGAACATTCTTGAAACTTCTAGAGGTAGAAATTTGGAGAACTTTCCAGATCATAGAAGAAAAGTCCTATACATGTACATGGGGACCAAAAATGTCGCCAAATGGTCGCCAAATTTGGAGACAAAAATTAGTCGCCAAAACCGTTGCCAATTTGGCGAGATTGCCATTACCATAATGTTAAATGCCATGCTCCTTGTGAAACTCGCTTCCCAGCGTTACCTCTGTAAAACTCGTTATCAAGTATTAAGACCCATATTGCAGGGAAGCCAACTTAAGACGAACTATTGCACTGCCTTATGCAAAATGTACATAAATTTTCCTATTTACAAAATTAACACTACGAAATATTTACAAATATACAAAAATTCGTAACAATATTAAAAAAAAAAAAAAATCTTACTTCAGTATATACAGATACATTAAAGAAACGCGGTAAAAATTTTAGATAGACTGTATTGTTTCTGAGTAAAAAGGACATATTTTAAAAGAAAACTTTATTTCTATTTATAGTTACCAATTTTTTACTTCAAAAAATTATTAAAAATACTTCTATTTGAGATATTATTACAAATGAGGTATCATTTTAAAGTAGAGAAAATAAATTTTAATAGACATTAATAAACTCAAAATCGATTTTTTATAAATTTTAGGGTACGAACTCCCCATAACCCTACATTCTTCTTGAAATATGAGTGAATTTAGACAATCGGAAAAATAATGCTTTAAACCGCATCTCAAATATTTTTTTATATGTATATATTATCTTCTATTTTAGATTTCATTATAATCTCTGTTAGTTTTATATTTGGTCTTTAAATCTATGTTTTTGATTTGAAATTTTTAATGCTATTTTACCAATGAGGCAAATTCCAAGCCAGCCAAAATCATACACATACAAATTCATTCAACATGCGTAGAATTAGAATATGATTTTGATACGATTCTAATAAAAATGATTTTGATACTATTAAAATAGAAATGATTTTGATACGATACAAAATAAAGCAATAAAATAAAATGATTAAAACTATTAAACGTTAACGTTAATAATATTTTATTAATGTCTCTTGTGAAATGTTTTGTTGAAAAACAAGCCTGGTTAGTTATGTTATTTATGAGATACAAAATTTAAGGATATGGCGAGTGTGTAGAGAGTTTCAATAAAATACCATTTAGTAAATAAATAAATAAATAAATAAATAAATAAATAAATAAATAAATAAATAAATAAATAAATAAATAAATAAATAAATAAATAAATAAATAAATAAATAAATAAATAAATAAATAAATAAATAAATAAATAAATAAATAAATAAATAAATAAATAAAACAAATCGCTATTAAATAAAAAAAAAGATTACCCTTTTAATAATAAACATCCTCGAAAATTTCCCTTAAACAAGTATTTGTGAAATGTGAGTAGCGCCATCTATTATACGAAATGTAAAACGATAGTGGAGTCGACAATCTCTTTTAAATGTTTCCCAATAGCTTTGTATTATCGGCCATATTATTATAATGTAGTAATTTAATAGTGATTTTCATTCTTTTTTCCCTCATAGACAAATAATCGAAGATTATTAATCACGAAACAATAATTGATGTTGATTTTTTGATGAACGAATGATAATGGAAAAATTAAAGACATGAAACTTTTTAATTATCACCATTTAAAAAGTGTGACTTTATGTTTTATTTTCTATTTCAGTGGTGAACCCTGTTGAGTATACTAAAAACTGCCGTTTCTTAAAGTTTGTGCAGCATAGCCCATGTGTAGCCTTTGTGATAGACACACTTATCTCAAAGTTTGTTTTTAATTTTTTACTGCTTCTTATTACCAGCTACGATATTAATTAGTATTTTGATCATACCAAATAAATTTCAATTGAAACAAACGAAAATACTTATGCAAAACTTAACATGTAAATAATATAATTGAGCAGCCAGGGGCCTAGCCAGAGATTTTTTTTCTGGAAGGGATATGATATTCTAAGTCAACAAATCATAACAGTTCTTTTTGTTATAAAGGATGCATTTAGTTATCAAAAAAACAGGTGCTTTTTTACCTATGTTTTTTATTTAAAGTAAATTTATCATTGTAAACAAAAAAAAATCTTTGAATATAGGTGTTCTAATAGCAAACGAAAAATGTCGGTAGGGCATATATCCCCATATCCCTCCCCCTGCCGACGCGCCTGTGAGTAGCCATCTTCAAATTGAACCATGACTAAAACTCCAATTTCAAGACATTGTTATCACTTGAGTCAGTATAGAAAGTGCCATATACGTGAGAAAACTAAGAATTAACCACTTAAATTCTCCCACCACTCCCATGGTTTTTATGGCTGATTCGATCATAAAACAATCTACTATTCGCTTGTTGACAAGTTTTGATATCTTAAACTTTTTTTTTTGTAAGCACAATGCTCCACTGTTTGCTCTACTGTTCGATCTTATAGCTTTGGCATTTTTTTATTTAAACTTTTTATATCCATATCTTTCACATTAAGTTGATTTTTTTTCCAATTATAAACTGATGAATGTTAATTTTAATGCCGATGCAGTTTTTGTTAACAAACGTCAATCAGGCCCTGATCATTGCCGAGGCTCACAAGGCCTTGGACCCATGATTTTAGGGGGCCCCGAAATTGGATGTAAACCTATACTTTTGTTTCACAAAAGCTATGTTAATATCTTTTATTCATAAAAAATATCTTTATATGAAAACCATTTTGTATTGATCTGGAACCATCTTTAGTATCCCTGAGTATATTTATTCAAATAAACCAAAGGAAATCTTGATGAATTTATTGTGAGATCAGCAAATGTCGACTCTAAAGTTTTGAATAATACTGAAGATACTGTGATTTGTATTGTGATAGTGAAATGCAAAGCTATACGCAACAAAGTTTTTCCTCTTTTGATTTATAAATTTGATTGTTAGAAATTTGTATCTTTATTTGCGATAAAAAAATAACTTTTAAGAAGCAATATTAACACTAATTTATAAATTTTTTCAATATTAAATGTTAATTCATTTGACTTTTGTGTCAAGCTCATTTCCAATATATCACGGGTTTGAAAAAGGGGCCCCCTGAATGTGTTTGGGCCTTGGGCCCCAAATTGTCATGATCAGGCCCTGAAGTCAATATATATGAAAACCAATCACACATCCCAAATGGAGAGGAAAAAAAATTTCCACTGAGGAGGGTTTGCGTTTAAAAACAAAGCCCAAAGAAAGTTTCCTATGCAAAAAATATTCAGATTCATTTACATTTTCTTTCTAATGCTTACAGATGTTGGGTTAATAATGTCCTAAAATTTAAAACGAATTTTTTTCTATTTTTCAAAATGATTGCGACTGCAAGTTCAGAGACCGCTATTTCTTAAATGCTTTGAGTTCATTTTGGTAAGTAGATAACAACATAATGATCCACTAGGAAAACTAACTTAAAGCATTTTTAACATATTTGTGGGGTTTTCAATACTGTATATGAAAAGATATAAGTATTACTTTTACCAATTAAACTCCACTGTTGGTTCTACTGTTCAATCTTATAGCTTTGTCATTTTTTTTATTTAAACTTTTTATATACATATCTTTCACATTAAGTTTTTTTTTTTTTTTTTTCAATTATAAACTGATGGATGTTAATTTTAATGCCGATGTAGTTTTTGTTAACAAACGTTAATAGATATGAAAAACCAATCACATATCACAAATGGAGGGGAAAAAATATTCCACTGAGGAGGGTTTGCGTATAAATACAAATCCCCAAAAAGTTTGCTATGCAAAAATATATTCAGATTCATTTACATTTTCTTTCTGTCAGATGTTGGGTTAATAATGTCCTAAAATTTAAAACGAATTTTTTCTATTTTTCAAAGTGATCGCGACTGCAAGTTCAGAGACCGCTATTTCTTAAATGCGTTGAGTTCATTTTGGTAAGTAGAGAACAACACGTTGATCCACTAGGAAAACTAACTTAAAGCATTTTTAACAAATTTGTGGGTCTTTCAACACTGTATATGAAAAGATATAAGTATTACAGATGTTGATACCAATTAAATTAAAAAGTTGTATATATATATAAAATATAAGTTAGAATTGATGATTCTTGAAATCCTTATGAAGAAAATATTGTACTAATTTAAAGTCAGTTTCGGAATTTTAAAGAGTTTCGGAAGTTTTATCACTAAATAGATAGTTCTGTTACCTAGTAAATAAGCACAATATCTGCTTCATAAGGATTGTAAGAATCATCAATTCTAACCTACTTTTTTTTTCTATATAACTTTTTAATTTAATTGGTAAAAGCAGTACTTATATTTTTCATATACGGTATTGAAAGCCCCATAAACTTGTTAAAAATTCTTTAAGGGGACTTGGTACCCTTTGTTTTCACAAAAAATAATAAAAATATCAATTTTCTATTTTTTCCACGTTTATAATTTTCGAAACCTTCTTCTTATTCTGGCAAGTTTTTGAGCTGATCCGATAACTGCAATTTCAGAAAAACTATATTTTTATGGAGAATTTAGCATTGCTGCAATAGCTCGTTCGATGTTTCGAACTCATTTTTCTCAGTTCGTGATTTTTTTAAATTCCCACCTTACACAAAATGCTAAAACTTCAACAAATATAAATAAAATGACTTGACATTTTTTTGGTGTCATTATTAATATATATTCAACAAAAATAGGCATGGGTTTTTTAAATAAAATATAAATTTTCTTTTTACAAATTTAAATGTTGAAAAATTCCCTTTTTTTTACACTTTTTTTTACCTATAGGTACATTAATTATCGTTTTTCTCAAAAATTATTTTACTTATCCTAAATCCGATGACTAGAAAGTTAGAGTATATTACTAGGAACATTTAAAAAAAAAAAACAGGAAAAAATATTGAAAAATGAGAAAGAAGATAGAATTTGAAATTTTATGAATTTTTTAGAAATTTTTTTAAATTTAGAGCACTATATGTACGTTTTCTTTAATAAAATTTAGTTTTTACTTTATAATACTTCCAAATATGTAAAAATTATAGTTTTAAAGGCTTAAATAGAAAAATAAAGTTTGGAAAGTAACAAGTCTCCTTAAGTAAGTTTTTCTAGTGGATCAACACTTTGTTATCTACGTACCAAAATGAACTCAACACATTTCCTACGCCAATTGGTGCTATTAACACTCCTCGTTCATTTATTTTAATCCATTTTAATTTCATGCCATAATAGGCCCTTAATTGTTGCACTCCAGTTCCATATCAACAGGAAAATGGGCGATAATTATAGGGGTTGCTACAACTCTTGGAACTTCCTATCCCCATCATTAAAAACAATGTCCGAAAGTTCCATTTCATACCAAACTCCTCCCACCCTCTATTTATCGTCTGGGCTAATTTGGATCGTCTGAAAAACTATTATCTCATTATATGTGGCTAAAGATTTTTTATTTTTTTTTTGGGTTCTTTTGTGCGCCTTTTATCATTCTATACTGGATTCAATTTCGTAGATCTTTTTTTCTTTTCTTTTTTGTAATAAGAGGGCGGAAAATTAAGATGATCTTTTTATTAATTTTATTAATCTCCGTAATTTTTATTCGTTTAATGATGGGTGGGGATTGATATTTCATGGGTTTTTGTATTTATTTTTTGTTGTGGATTGTGCCTGTTTTTCACAGTTTCATTCAATTGTATTTAATGACTGAAGTAGGAAAGTAAAAGCCAATAAGGAATGTTTGTAGGGCGAAAGGGGGGGGGGGGAGTACATGATATCGCTTCTATCTTAACGTGAATTTTGAATCCAAGCCTACAAAGGAACAGATCCTTGCACTTTTTCTTTAGTCAAATACAAGGATCTAAAAATTTCGGGAGCCGTAAAACCTCTCCCCTACAACCAGAATGAAAGGCAATGGGTAGAAATGAAAAATTAACACGCACTGACTATAAAATGCTAGTTTTCATTTAAATCACTTACATCAATCAAACGTCTTTTTATGGTTGGTTTGCACGCTCAACGACCTATTTTTATACACAATGGCAACAAATTCGACCGGGACCTATAGCTTAGCGTGGATTCCGAACTATAACGAACATCCACTCCTAACTAAGGTTTCGAACCCGGCACCGTTAACATGCGAGGCCAGTGCGCTGACCACACAGCCATCAGATGAGCTGTCTTTTTATGAAATTTTATCCTAAGGGTTTATAATTATAACCAACCATATGATTATAACCATGCATAAAGTTAATATGTGACGTTAACCAATACTTCCATCCCAAAAGATGACTCAGTATAACAGTTCTTCAAAAGAAATTCAGTCTTCCACAGGGTTCGTCTACCAGAAAATGTCTTTTAGACATTACATACAGAAATGAGCAAACTAGATTGGTGTTGAGACTTCGGTTAGTCAATCTTCGCTCCCTCCTAGAGAGTTTCCATATTTACTTTCTTACATGTTTCCACTGATATTTCGAATGTTATTTATCAATAAAAATTTCATTTGGCTGAAAATGGTTTAAAATTTAATGCACTTTTTTTAAAGTTAGATAAAAAAAAAAAATATCATATCTTTTGAAATCATGATTTGGTAGACATTATTTTTTTGGAAAATATTGCATTAGGTCCATAAAACTAAGTAATATAACCCATAAAAACAGAGTCTTTAAAAATTATTTTATAGGCGTTGCCAATTTTTATATTCGTTAAAACAGCTCAAAAACATTTCTACCAGAAAATGTGCGACTAACTGCGTTTCAAATATAATTTATTAAAAATGAATATGAATTTATCGTCTGACATCCAAACATCATTTATTTATTCTAATTAAAGTAATTTTATTATTTATTAAAAAAAATTTGGCAACAGGAAAGAGTTTCAACAATGACCGGTTCGGTGATATTTTAACGCAATTTTATTAGTATTTCATAAAAGCGACTTTTTAGTGACAGTAACAGCCTCAAAATTTGATGGAATGCATTGTCCTCAACACCGAACCTATCTGTCAAGTTTCAGACCGATGAGATGATGGCAAGATGATTAATTAGGCCTCCGCAGATTCAACCCCCATAGACAAAAGTGAAGTTAATATATAAGGATTTAAAAATATTGAGAATCAATAATAAGCATGAACGAAAGTATTTTCCCTTCTGCCATATTTCCCATAACACATTTCTTGCTAAATATCACTTCAAGATATGCAAACATTTTTATCATATAAGTATAACAACGAATAGTTGAGCTTGTTAACAAAATTTGTAGAGACACGTTTTGGCACAAAACGTGAGGAGGGAAATCTTGCATTAGCTCTATTAGGGAGCAGAAAAAGGTTGTTGATCACTCGGAATACTATCTCCTATTAAGGAATATATGTATTTCAAACAAATGAAAGGACTTTATTTTCAAATTCTCAAAACTAAGAACTCTATGTTCAACAATTAATTGTCGTACTCCTAAAAATACCATGTCTTCCTCTTTCTTTAAAGCTTTCAAAAATAGGAGTGAAAGAATTGAAATTTAGGAGAATTTAAAATATTTTTGTTCCATCAATTTGTCAAAGATATCAGGAGAGCAAAATAAATATAAATAAATAAATAAATAAATAAATAAATAAATAAATAAATAAATAAATAAATAAATAAATAAATAAATAAATAAATAAATAAATAAATAAATAAATAAATAAATAAATAAATAAATAAATAAATAAATAAATAAATAAATAAATAAATAAATAAATAAATAAATAAATAAATAAATAAATAAATAAATAAACAAGCAAGCAAGCAAACAAACATACAAAGAAACAAGCAACTTGTTGCTTTTGCGTATCACTCATTTTATGCAAATTTTTACTTTTTTTCAGTCCTACAACTACAACAGCTTTTACTTAATAAGTAGAGTTTTTATATCCATTTCCAAAACTATCAAAAACTGATTTTAGACCAAGAGTGTAGTCCGCACCTTGTCAAAGCCGACTATATTACAACAACAAAATAATGTATGTAAAAATATCTATTTGAAATGTTTGCAATTCTGTTTCGTGAAAAAGAAGCAGTAATAGAATCAATGAAATTTGAAATACAAAAAATTATGTCCTCTGCCCTTTGAAATCCGTCTGACTTCGTAGCGAAATCTTTTGAAGAAAACAGCAAAATATCAAATAATTATTGATTTTTTTAAATTCATAACTTTAAATTGTGATCCAGTAATATTGAAACGGAATTTATTGCCGTTGCCAAAAAAGTTGCAAAAATGTCATAAATTTTTAAGCAATATATCAGTCGATCTTGTGTTTTTAATAATCACTGATTTCTACTACAACTTCTGGATTGCTTAAAAGTGGTTTCTTCTCTGCAAACAAATTATGTCATTTGATTACTTCTTCCCATAATGCTTTGAAATAGGTTGCCCATAGTTATAAACAAATTTGAACTAGTTTTGGGGGAGGATGCAACAATATATCTCTATAGTGATTATTAAGCCTTCTTTAACTTCAAGTCACTAACCAAGCAAACGCTATCCAGAAGTTGTAGTAAATATTGTTGCACAAATTGTCTGTATATAGTGTAAATAGTGACGTATTATTTTAAAACTCTATTGTAATTTATTTTAACTTATTTTATTTATCAGCAGCGATTATGCAGGTTAGAAAAAGGTGGCAACACCCAAAGCAATCGAAAAATTGCGAGATGTTTCTTCGAATTAGGCTGGATCTTTCGAGAATGTTCTCTCGCGCCAAGTATAAATAAGACTGGAGATCGGGGAAGTTTTCAGATTGATTTCGGACTTCGATGAAAGCTGATCGCTTTGTTTACCTACTAGAGTGAACTTGCATAATCGCTGAATTCGAAGTTGTTCTTACTGAAGCTTGTGTTGAAGCTTGAGGGTGATTAAACTGTTGTCTTTGAATAAATTTTGTGCCTTTGAAGAGTGAATAAATAGTAGTTTTTATCTTAAAAACTGCGCCATCATTGCCTCAGCGGAGAAATTCATAACAATATTAGGGGAAATAATGCATTATTACTTATGAGATGGTGATACAAAAAACAATAAATATCTTAGAATATCATCCCTAATTGGTGAATACATTCCTTTCACCGGAGAAAATTAAAGAACTTTCTAGAGCCTCAATTTCAGCCGAGCATTGTCAAGTCAGTAGAAAACGGCTCCCCTCCAAAACTTTCGAATCAAGAATGAAAAGAACTCGAATTTAATAAGGGAGGCAACTGATCGAATTGGAGTCTCGCAGTAGAAAGAACGAACAAATTCGACGGATGACTAAAAATAAAGAAATAAAAAAAAAGGAGAGCACACAATAAAATTATAAGTCGTAGGGAACGACATGGAGGTTCGCTTTGTGAGGATGGATGATCATCTATCTTCATCTCCTCTGCGGAGTAGGGAGGGGATAGGGTATTGTGTGCTGACAAGAGGGGGCACTCCGGCTAAAGGGAGTCGGACCGTTCCACTGCACATATGTTCCGCTTCGAACACTTTCGATGTTCGAAAAAGGAACAAGGGTGGAAAATCTTCGGAGAAAAAGTCGCTTCTGAGTAAAAGTGTCTGTGTTTCTTTTCTTGGTTGTTTGGAGGGAATTCTTATCAACTTTGGACGTACTGGAGCTGAAATTTCGTTTGGTCTGTGCCTATAATTAGTCATCAGTTACAGTTTGGTTGTAGCTTGTGGGAGTTGCAGGGGAGTAGCCAGAAATTTTTTTGGCGAGATTTGAAATTAAAAAAATTAAAGTAATACCGTTTGAAGTTGCAACTTTAAACCATCGATAAAGATAAACAACTGGATAGATTGCTCCATTGTCAATGCAAAGAGTAAAATGCGCCGGGGATTGCGAAGCTGGTGGGATGATTAACCAATCACAGTTCACTTTTATAGTTGGATGGGAATGCAAAAAACCTTGTAAAGTGTTAGAGTATAGATTTTTTTGCACATAATTACTAATTAAGGTCTACTATTGACATTTCTGCTGTGTACAACCCACAATTTTATTTTCTATCCTTGGCAATCCGTATTTTTTATCCCACCAATTGCATCTGGCAACGGCTTCATTTTCCCCAGCGTTAAGCAGTCTATCCAGTTGTTTATCTATATCGGTGCTTTAAACAAAGCAATTCTTTGATTTTTGTGTTGTAATAGCAAAACAGAAAAAATATCGGGAGGGAATAAATTTTCATATACCTTCCTCTGGATACGCGCTTTGAGAGTTTTGAGATTGATTATTAATGTTTCATTTTGGTTCTAATTCGTTGTTTAATTGTTTTCCAGTTCATGTTTCATCATTATTCTGTGAACAATTGATGAAGAAACGTTACATCCCTCTAATGTCTAGAAGATAGCTCGACAAACTATCTTTACAATAAAACTAATAAGTTATGATAAAAAAAGAGCCATTATCTTAATTCAGAGCGGAATCAAATATATTCAGCTTCATATATTTCTTCCAAATCCATGTCTTTTTCTATACTAAACTTCAACTTAACTAGACATCACTTAGACGGTAGATCGTCACAGTGCTCATAGGTATTTAATCCATTTTGGCGGAGTGAAGACATAACTCTCGCCAAACCTTGCAGCCTTTTGTTCTGTACAGGGTTGTGGTTTGGCGAACATTATGCTTTCACGCCGCCAAAATGGATTAAATACCTATGAGCACTGTCACGATCTACCGTCTAAGTGATGTCTAGTTAAGTTGAAGTTAAGTATAACTGAAAACATGTAGTCAAGTCTAATTTCAGTAGTAATGAAATGCCAAGAGTACATATGCAACTTATATGTTAAATTGCAGAAATTAAAAATTTGGATTTGGAAGTTAAGTAATGCCATGAGCTCTCTCCGTTTCAACAGATTTCACTTTCTAAGAGCCACAGTTAGGAATTTTCTTTGACCCTTGGAAAAAAAAAAAGCTCTCGGTACCTAAAAATGGAAAAAAGAGATTATATAATAAATTTCCCAAAAAAACAACTAGACGTTGGAAAAAGAAAACCCGCCAAGTCAGCCAGAAAAAGTTATGAAATCTAATATTAGCCGCCAAGCGGCCTCGTTTAGTTTCTTTGGGGGTACTTGTACACAATGTACTAATGGGGTACTTGTATATAGGCAATCAGAACTTGGCAGGCAAGAGTTATTTCGAATTAATCTCATTTCATTTGCTTCAGCTACTTTGCACTCATTGCACTGAATTGAGATTAATTTTACAAAAACTCTAGTCTGCCAAGTACAGATTGCCTATGTACAAGTCCCCATTTGTACATTGTGTACAAGTACCCCAAAGAAATTAAACGCGGCCGTTTGGGGGCAAACATTAGATTTCATAACTTTTTCTGGCTGACTTGGCGGGTTTCTTTACAACGACTAGTTGTTTTTTGGGGAAGATATCAATTCTTTTTGTAGAGTTTGCAAACTTAATGCAGTCGACACTCACATATTAAGTCAAAATACTTTTTTTTCCAAACTGCTTGATTGCATTTTATTCACATAAAATCAGTTTGAACCATTACCAAATACGACAATATAATCTTACCACTATGATGCCCCTTTGAGTAATCTCCTTGCAACTTATTAATACGCAATAACATCACACTTGACCATTAAAATTCAAAGACTAGGAGTGAGGAACATTTCCAAACTTTCAGTTACACTTTAATACTGGTCACAGCATTTAAGTTTGACATGGATCAGTGTAATTTACTATTTTTGTTTTCTTATTTTCAAAAATTGCCAGTTTGACGTTATTTTTAGTAATAATTATTACACTGATAAGAAAACAACAAAAAAGCTACCATAATTGCAAAATTTGCAATATGTTTTTCGGTAATAAGCAAAAAATAATTTTACTTTTTTCTAATTACACTGTTTAAATAATTCAACTTAAAGTATCAAAGTCACTTCTTCCAATTGAGCAAAAGAGGAAAATCCGAAATCCATTGCCCTGGTTTGATCAATCATAATCCGGGCTAAAATTCCCAACTTCCGGGATTATTTCTGGGGAGTACAGATTTTCTTACACATTACTTTTTAGCGATGTTGTGATCCTTGGTTTAATTATCTGACTCCATTTTAGTTTAATACTAATTTATTGCACTTTAATTTACTACATAAACTCCAACGATACAACATGCTAAGAAAATATTCATGAAACACAAGTAATAAAAATAAAACTGCTCGCCAGGAAAGTTATTTTTTCCGTCGCTATGCAACGCACGAGACATCGTCTCATCTCACGCCGATGGAGTTCAAAATGTCATACCAACAAGCTCGCGCCGCCACAAATTCATACAAAAGGCACTTGCTCTAATCAATCTGAGAGGAATAAAAAAAAAAATGTGTCTGATTATGTTAAAGCGTTTAAGCTGTAGGCCAGGCTAAAATTCCCAAGCATCGGGGTCATTTCCGGGGGATGCAGACCCTCCTACCCATCAAAACATACAAAAGGCACTTCCTCTAATCAAGCTGAGAATAATAATAAAAATCGGTCAAAATTGAACAAATAGTTTTGGTCAAAAAGTTTTGGTCAAAACCCGAAGAATCAGAATTACAAAATTCCTGTGACTTCGGCGATTTTCAAAGGATTTTTTTTACCATATTTCTTTTTTCAATATTAACAATTATGTTGGTATTTTTCGTCAACTCAGGTGGGGCAACACAATGGCAAAAAAATCAAGGTTCTAGCTATAAGAAGCTGATCTGTGAGGGGTTTCGATAACAGGCCTAAGCTCTGTTAACATAATATACACTGGCATGTCGCCTCTTTGTTATCGCACTTGGCGGCGGAACACTGCCGCGTTCCTAGATTTAACATAATAACAAAATATTTTTTAATTTCAATATATTCTTAATTAGAGAGGGACATAAATGACCCTACCTTGAAAAGAATTGTATGGAATGAAATTGCTTGTTTCGAAAAAGATTGTCATGAAACAATGCGAAAATCCACTATTTGGATTTGGTTGGTTGTTTTCAGATTATTATCTGGCGCCGTCAGCAACACTAGGGCTATAATGCGCCGAAACATTCGTCATTCGACAAGCCAACATACATTTACAAACATCCATGCCAAACACGGGACTCGGAACCCGCAACCTCACGGTCTAGAAGCTAGCTAGCTAACCACTATACCGTTTGGTCCACAATTTGGAAGAAACTATTATGAATTTTAAGTCTGATTGTTAAGTTTTCACTCTCAAACCTTAAATCACTTTACATCTAAAATTATGACCCCTTTTGCTCAATAAAAGTTTGCTTGATCTCAGGCATTTCTAAAGCTTAAACGCAGCATTTCGAATGATGACAGTCTCGACTGAAACGAATAGAAGCGAGTTACAGAAGCATATATCTCTTTTTCAAAACATAATGACACTTTGCAAAAGAACACAGCATTGATTTGTAATTTATACTTCAATCTCGGAGCCATTTTCTTGATTCTTAAATTGGCTTACTTTAATTTCACGTATTTCAGTTTCGCGTTCAACTTCTCAGAAATATTATACATCTTTTATTTTGGATTCTAAAGCAAGTTAGATTGTAACAGTACAATGCCACTATTAACAGTACAATGCACAATGCCAGAACTTAAAATACGAAATGTGCACAATTTTGTTGAAATTAAATGACAGAAATGTTTCTCTTTTTAGGTTGGCAACATAATGAAAAATCTGTTAAATTAAAGTTGTAAAATCTTTTATCCCAAACATGTAAAAAAACATTCACAATTTGATAATATTTAATGACAGAAATGTTCCTCAGGTACAGTTAACAACAAAAGATATCAAAAATCCTTTTCATTTAAACTAATTCAATAATAGTCCGAGAGGCGACTGCAATTTTTGGACCCCATCGAACATCATTCTGAATTTTTTATAGAAATTGTTGAAAAGTGAGTACATTACGAATCCACTGGTCTGCCGTGGCAAAAATGGCCGAAACTGGTAAAAAAATCCACTTATAATAAGTTGAACTAAATCCAATTGCCAAATGAGCCATAACTTGCCAAAAAGGGAACAAACTTTTTCGTCTGGCAACCCAATGCATTTTGATTTTCAATGAGAAAAAGTGCAAACGATTTCTGATCTCTGGCTCTGATAACTTGTGTCTTTTAAAAGTAAGCCAAATTGGCAACATCAGTTACGTCATGAGTGACGTAATGTTTATTGCCAACTTGGCTCCCTTTTAATAGATGCAAGTAGACCGTCGCCAGATATCTTAATCATCTGCATCCTTCTTAGTTGAAAATTAAAGAGTGAGGGTTACCAAATAAAAAAAAAATGCTCATTATTTGGCTAGTTATGGCGCATTTGGCTATTGGATTTTGTTCAACTTATCAAAAGTCGATTATGGATCAGTTTCGGCCATTTTTGCCACGGCAGACCAGTGTATTCGTAATCTACTTACTATTCTCCAATTCCTATAAAAAATTCAGAATGCTGTTCGGTGGGGTCCAAAAATTGCAGTCGCCTCTCAGTCTATAGCAAAAATGTCTCACGGTTGGCAAAAAAACTAGTTACCAAATATTAATGTCCTGATCCTATATATCTGTTTGGATCCAGGATGCGTAGTTTTAATACTTTGGTATTGAATCTCACTTCCACGATCCCTTTCATTTATCAGAAATTAAAAGTTATTAAAAAAATGTCCCAAACATGTTAAAAAAAATCTGTACAATTTCGTGATATTTAAGTGACAGGAATGTTCTCCAATTAAAGTTGACAACAAATGAGAGTAAAACCCTGTTAATTCAAGCCGACCAGACGGTATAGTGGTTAGCGTGCTAGCTTTTAGACCGCGAGGTTGTGGGTTCGAGTCCAGTGTTAGGCATGGGTGTTTGTAAATGTATTTTGGCTTGTCTAATGAAGAATGTTTCGGCGCATTATAGCCCTCGTGTTGCTGACGGCGCCAGATAATCTGAAAACAACCAACCAACCATGTTAATTTAAAGTTATTAAAAAATACTTATCCTTGTTGGCAAGAAAACTAGCTACCAAATATTCATTTCATATTCATTGTTGGATTTTGAACCACAAAAAACATTCATGTCTAATCAAAATTCCAGGTTATGCATGAATGTTCATTGTGGTTCGGAATCCACGTTAAGTTGTGGGTTCAGGCCTGATTATTCCTCATAGTGCATAAAAATAGATCTTTGAGTGTACAAACAAACCAAATTTTATACAGGGTGTTCGGAAACCACCGCACTTCCTTAGTACCAGCGTATTCTATAACAAAAATAAAACATATTTCTAATATATTGTCGGGGCCGCAAATGAAAATTTTTGGGTCGAAAATTTTTTTAAAGTTGGGACTCTTTTTAGTCAGCGCAAGGTTAAAAACCGAACTACCGACCCTAAACGTACCAATGGGAGTGAATAAAATACAAATTGCTGACGCCTTTATTATAAAAGGCCTTAAACACCGCCCATATCAACATTGGCGATTGATTTGACGCCAAATGTAATTTTAATTAATTATTGTAGCCAAACCTATCACTGCATATTGCTATGTGATTCGAATCTCAAACTAATTGAGAGATTTTAATTTGAAAGAGGGTTTTTTAATTCGAATAATTTGAATATTAAATTCGATTATTATTTTTATTTTTTATTTTTTTTTGTGCCAGGCAAATTTACGGAGGCTAAAATCGAATCGAGCACAAATTTGGGAGGTAAATAGTCGTTTTCAATGACAATGCATTCTATCCTTAGATTCTATCACGTATTGGCTGTCATAAAAAGGTCGCTTTTACCCACGTTTCTATTTCTATTTCGAAGGACTGACATACCACTTGACGTCCAATCGAGCTAAAACTTGACAGATAGACACGTCGTCGATGACAAAATCTTCTATTAAATTTCTTTCTTTAGGTGGGGGGAGGGATATTAGTCAATGTCACACAAGTGATGGTTATGTTCGTAATGCTCAAATACTATAGAAACTTTCTTGGGCTCAAAATCCCTTCGACAAGTTGCAATTGCACATAAAAGTTGCATACAAAGATTTATATAGAAAAAACATTTTTTATGGGTTACTTTTTTTTTTTTAATCTTTTTATAAAGGGTATTAATATACCGTTCAATCCCATTATCTCTCTACCAAACGTTTATAACGATTGTATAACACATTGCTAAAACCATGATAAGTTGGTTGGTTTTTACGTTCAACGACCTAATTTTTTGCACTATAACACGGCTAATCAGGGCGGGACCTATAGCTAATCGTGGATTCCAAACCCCAACGAACATCGATGTTTAACCCAGGATTCGAACCCAGCACCTTTGACATGCGAGGCAGTGGCAACAGATTGTATTAGTATTTTATTAGATTTGATTCGACATTTTATGACTATAGATAAAGATTAAATTACGCCAGGATATAGTTTCAACAATATACAGATAAATGAACGTAGTCCAAGTGATAAGGAGGAAAAGCCTTCTGGGAGGTACTTCACAGGGATACTGTCTTTTACAATAACTAAGCTAATGAAGCGGGGGCGCATAGTTTAGAGTAGATTCCGAACCACGACGAACATCGATGCTTAACTCAGGATTCGAACCCAGCATCTTTGACATGCGAAGCCAGAGCGGCAACAGATTGTATTAAATTTTTCATTAGATTTGATTCGATATTTTATGGCTATAGATAAAGATTAAATTGCGCAGGATATAGTTACAGCAAGATATAGACTAGAACTAAGCTAAAGAACGTAGTGCTAGTGATAAGGAGGAAAAGCCTTAAGCGATATCTTTAAAGAGGAAACTAAAACGCATTTTGTCTAGTATGGAAGGAAATAATGAACACCCCCGTCAAAAAACACATGAACCAAAACAAGCCCACTGAAATTCAAAAAGTCAAATAAAAAAAAAATATTTTTTAGTTTCCCTGTAAAAGACCTCACGGAAGGCAGTCTTCCTTACACATGGATGACCTAAAAATGAACTGCCAATATTTTACTATGTTTCCGTGCAGTATAGTCCTCTTGTTTTGTAGCTGTTGCTAAGACATAACATAAAACCAACTAATACTTTTCCATGGCGACCCCTAACAGTAGTAAATTTAACTTGTTGGTTTATTTGATTACCTGAATTTTATTACGATCGCGTTCGAACTCATGTGCAATTTAATGGGAGTTTTTAGTATTTCCTTCCATTCAAGAGAAAATGTGTTTCAGTTTCCGTTTGAAAGACCTCCAGGAAGGCGTTCCTGGATAATCCAATGGATTATCCAGGGATGGATAATCCAATAATGATTTGCCTATGTTTGATCATTCAATACAGTATAGTCCTCTTGTATCTGTTGCTAAAAAAAAAAAAAAAAAAACAACAACATACAACGAATTTAGTTTAGTACTTTAGCGAAGCGAATATAGAGCCCTCTAACTGTAACAAATTGAAGTTTGTAGTTTATTTTATTATCTGAATTTTATTACGATTTCGTTCTGATTAATTTGAAGTGTGATGGAATTTTTCTATATTTATTCCCATTCAAGACGAAAATGAGTGCAACTTCCCCCTTGAAAGACCTGGAAGGCATTTTCGTTAAATTTTGATATATCTGAGTTGTTCAATGTTACACTGTCTTAATGAAGTCTAGCCCTGTTGCTAAAAAAAATCAAATACAATTTATACAATTAAGTACTTTCATAAATGATTGCAGCGCCCCCTACAGGTATCTTCTTTCAGCATTGGTCATATTTTAAGGCGTAATAGCTATATGGAGTCATACTGCACCGAAATGTCGTTCAATCGATACCTGTGTGATGGTGGTGCCTTCCGGGAGATCTTTCAATGGAAACTGTCCTAGTTTTTTCAGTCTGTAGAGTTAAAAAATTGAGATAACTCCCTAATATAGCTAAACAATTCACACAACACTATCTGTTACGCTCACTGTCGTGTATACTCATTTTAAAGAATGACTGAAAAGCGTCGGCAAGGTTCGATCGCTGGACGTTTTCCATGTTGCCCAAACATTCTGCCTTTTAACAACTTATTTAATTATAGTAAGATAAGTCTCTGCATGTATTTATGATATTTGTTTATTATTTTATAAAAAAATGTTTCTTAAAGTACGAACGAAGTTATTAATTAAACAAGAACAATAAAATTCCAAATTATCTGCTATTTATTGCAACTAAATTTCCAAATATAAATTATTTCTTATGAAAAGTTAGGGTTTCCAAATCATATGCTCACTTCAAATTCAAGCATTAAAAAATGTAAATATTTTCAAATCAACTGTTAGCCAAAAGGTGATAAAGAGAAAAAAAAAAGTAAACTTAAAACTTTAATTTTTCTTGCGCTTTGGTCCACCACGCCCACTTAAATATTTTTTTTCCAATCAGCAAACGATTAAAATTCTAGTAACCTCTAATGATAAACGGATGAATAAAATGAGTTTCAGAATTGGATTGAAAGGATTTAATTGGTTCGAATTGATAAAACTTTGATTGCGAATATCTCGATAAATATTGATTTGCGGACCCTAGTTCAAATTACAAATATTATTCATTTTTGCTCATAATTATGAAAATATATATGAAGTGCGGTGGTTTCCGAACACCCTGTATAGTATCTATATTTGGAGCCAAGATGTGAACTTCTCCTTATTAGAACTCATTTCCAAGGGGTCATTTGACATAACATAAGTATCTTTAACATTCGTAATTTTGCATAGATATGTTGACCTCACATACAGCTTTTCTATTAGCTTCTACAACTAGCTGTGTGGAACATCGTACAACTTTCAATTACACTATTGGTCATTGCATTAAAATTTATGGTGCCATTTACCATTTTCATATTTTTACTTATTTTACTAAAAATGGCCAGTTCAGAGATATTTTTGGCAATAAATTTTAAAAGTGTAAAAAAAAAAAAAATGCCAAGATATCAAAATTGACTTTATTATTCAATAGATATTTCATTGTTCTTTCTTGTGCGTGAAAAAGAAAAAAAATCAATCATTGATGGGCGATGCTCTAGGACAAATAGCTCTGTGTTAAAGGCACTTGTTTTTCAACTTTTTACGCTTTTATTGCATTTCTAGGGAAATTTCGGAAGTGAAGTCGATTAAAACATTTTAAGAGACAATAGCACAAAGATTTTAATCAAAATAATAAGAACCTATTTTTAGTAATTGCCGAGGAACACGATTTCAACCTTATGCGCATCCGTTATTTTGACGAAAACCTAAATGGTAGGTCCCATTAACACCACTAACCCGCACACAAAATTTGAACGTCATAGGTCAATTTGTTCGGGAGCTGTGCTGACCACAGACATACATTTTTTCTAGACCACTTTTTTGAATTCATTGTGTTCCAAAATGTGGAGAAATGCAAAAAAAAAAAAAAAAAAAAAAATCGATTTTTTAAAATTTTTTTTTTATATCGAATACTATACTTTTATTATCCTATGTAAACATATGGGTAATTGAAAGTAAAATGTAAAGTATAAAAATTAATACAAATAATCTACATTACTGGTTTCTATACCTAAAAAGTAATAATCAGATCGATTCTCAACAACTTTCAATCTACTTTTAAGGGGGTGCGGTACCGAAAATAAAAAAAAACTTTATTTATGAACATTTTTACGTCAAAAATTTATTTTATGTATGAGATACTATTTATATATCTTTGAGAAAATGTTTTTTTAAATATTGTGTTTTGTTATTTAAAAAAAAAATTAAAAACCAAGAAAAATCCATAATAATTGATGTTTGCGTATTTTGATATAAGTCAAGAAAAATAAAAAAAAAATTTCAAAGTGAAAGCTTTCTGTAATATATAATTATATAAAGAAAATTTTGTCTTCACAGAATTTTGATAGGTGAACTAAAAAAAATTTAAAAAATTCTCAAAGTTAAAATATTGAAATTTTTGCTTTTTTTTATGTTATCTTTTACGCTAAATGTTATATTTTAAAACAGATTTAAAAAAATAAAATACTATGATGACAAAATATTTAAAACTATATAAATTAAATGCTCCAAAAATTTGAATAGTCAATTGTTAATGGTTCTGGAGATATATCGATTTGAATATGCAACATCTGTTAAAAACACTAGTGCTCGAAAAACGCACTTTAAGCAGACGCTTCAAGGTGTTACGCCCATTAGTGATGTTTAAATCACAGGTAATTTTGTGGCGTTCTAATCACCGGAGGAATAAGATAAAAACATCATTCTCTTCAGGAATGTATGAACTATTTTTTAAAATCAGAAAAAAAATTTGGGATTTTTGAAGAAATTTCGGTACCATACCCCCTTAAAGTGTTATTAAGAATCGCAATATAAACAGCATTCATTACCGAATGACTGGGATAGAGTTCTAACTCTCCTTTTATAAAAGCCCGTGAAGCTGCTTGATAAATGAGAGTTTAAAAGGAAAGCGAGTGAGAGGTCTTTCGGGCAATTACGTGATTTCTTCCAAAAAGCAAGAAAAGTTTGGAGTGAAAAGTTGCTGCTCTTTACCGCCACCAAATGCGCTCAATTTGTAAAAGCAATAAAAAGAGATGGGGCGAGTGAGAAACTGCTTCTGAGGTAACTTTCATAAATAAATAAAAACAGAGAGAAGGCTTTTCCAGGAGTTAATGAATGCTTCCAGCATTTCTATTTACTTAATCATTGCTCAATTATATAAATGGAAAAAGTAGAGTAAGGGAGAAGTTCCAAATTAAAAGTTCGGGGCATATTCTTTGCAACATTTCTTAGTTACTTGGTTAAGGTATACGTATAGGTTTCAAATTTTTTTTTTAATTTTCAATTTAAAAATTAGACCTTTGCACCTTGAAAAGTACATTATTTGTTAAACTGTTTCCAATATTTTTTTTTTTTTAATTTCTTCAATTTTGATAATTAATTAACATTTAATCAAATAATTAGCCTAATTTCGAACCGTAATGACAAAAATTCTAATTCACCCTCAGATACAATTTTGGTGTTCAATAATGCGGAATACCCTGCTCTATGTTTTGACCCTATTAAAAGAAATTTACAGTGTGTATATTTTGTGATTTCTTGCTTTAATTGAATCTATTAGAAAAATCCAAGTTTTTTTTATATAGAATCTTATATTTAAAATTCAATTAAAAAAATATTTATTTACAAATCACTTAGTATTTAGAGTCAAAACATTCAAAAATGTATACAGATTATATAGCAATTTTTTTTTATTTTATTTAAACTGGAGTTATTTCTGTTTGAATGAAATGCAAAATAGAAAAAACTACAATCTGAGAATAATTTTTAAAAAAGTATTTTTTATGTAAAAAACTGTTGTTATTATTACTAATTATTATATATTTCCTTTTTAGTATGCTCCTCCATCATAGGGTTTCCTTCTTTTGTGTTTTTTTTATTTTGCTTTTGTTTTTTACGGCATTACAAATTACCCGATTTTTGCGAGTTTTGCGATTTGAAGCCTATACGTATATCTTAAGAGGAAGTCTTAGGTAAGGATCAATTCCTATACTCGCTATGTTACAATCTTCTAGCCCAGTGCATTTAGAAACTACTTTCTATAAAACCTTGAAATCTGGCGAGAAGGTTTGAAAATGGTCACTTAATGAAATGACATAAATTAAACAGCGTCTAATATATTTATTTTATATTTGATAAATGTTACGAATTTCTGTATATTTGTAAATATTTCGTAGTATTAATTAGGTGAGAAGGAAAATTTATGTACATTTCGCATAAGGCAGTGCAAGAGTTTGTCTTCGCTTTCCTGCAATGCGTCTCTTAATGCTTGAAAACGAGTTCTACAGGGATCATGCTGGAAAACGAGTTTTACAAGGAGCAGGCCTTTTAACAGTATGGTTAATGGCAATCTCGCCAAGTTGGCGAGAAATCGCCATTGTCGCCAAACTTGGCGAGCATTTGGTGACACTTTCGGTCCTCATGTACCTACGTAGGGCTTTTCGACTGCGATCTGGAAAATTCTCCAAATTTCTATCTCTAGAAGATTCGTTAAGGATTGACTTTCCTATATAAGACCGGCCGGGAGTGAGTTAGTTGTCTCCCAGTAAGCATTCAGAGTAGTTCCAAAAGCGAACTGTATTGCATTGTCTTTTGCGGCGATTTTAGCAGTTGTGTATCAAGTTTTTAACTGCTGTTTGTGCTCTATTGTTGTGTAAAGGGCTGTATTGAGTCTACTAGAACGAGAAGTTCTGGAGTTGTACAAGAATCTGCAAAGAGTTATATCGGAATAAATTTCTGCAAGTGTTAATCTGCTTTGGCTTCAAGTCTTTCGAACCCAACCACGCAACAATATCCTTACATCAATGCTTATATAGTGGCCCCACTTAGTTTTGTCTTTTACTATTTTAATTTGCATTTATAATAGATAGACATTAAATGGCAACAATTTATGTCATTTCAATAAGTGATCTTTTTCGTGACTACTCACCAAATTTCATGGTTTTGTGTAAAGCAGTTTCTAAATGAACTGGGCTAGAAGATTGTAACATAGCGAGTATAGGGAATGATCCTTACCTAAGACTTCTTCTTAAGAAACATTTTGCTTTGAACTTTTTTTGCTATTAAAGTATTAAACGTGATTGCCAGTCTTTAACCGTCCTATAGATAAGGGATACACACCATTTATATTTACAGAGGAGTGCAGATCACACAACTAAAACATACGAGTTTCTTCAAACTTTAAATTTTCAAAAGTGTAAATCGTACTTCCGAAAGAAATGTAAATAACTATGCTTTAATTTTCAAATCAAATCAACAATTTAAAACCTATATTATGCTTCTTTCTCAATGTAAATTTAAATAAAATGTTTGTCGCAGATATTCCAAATTTAGTGAGTGTAATTTTCCCCACCCTAGCGACACCCATGTAATTTGGCCTAGTACACTGTTTTTTAAAATACAATATCTTCCGAAATTTTATTTCAAAACATATAATTTTTTTTTTTTTTTGAGACATCAAAGTGTTGAATGCATTTAACTATCATACTCTTTAATTAAAATAAATTTAAATGTTTATTGAGGAAAAGAAATACAAAATGGCAGGTTTTTGTGACATTTTAAACAGGATGTACCAGTGCCATAGAAAAAACTGCGAAAGAGTGAATACTTCCATTTCCGATCGGTGTACATCTAAAAACTCACTCTTGTACGTTTTTTTAAAACGTTGCTGCAGATTCACAAGCTATTCATGAACAAACTATTTTCCTTATTCATCCTAGTGAATATTTGGATTCAGGCTTGTATATCAGATACAATTTTGGAAAGAAGTCATCAAATAAAGCCTAATAAAAAACAAACGACATATTACTTTTTTCTCAAAATAATTTTCAATGCATATTTGAAATTGAATAATATTAGTATATTTAAAAAAAAAAAGTTAACTAGGATAAATTAATGAAACTTTGAATGACACCAAATGTTTCCGAAAGAATTAAATTAAGACTAATTTTTAGGTGACACCCACTTAAGGTTAACTTAATGCGAAACACAACGTTATTAAATAAAAAACAACAACATTTATTTCATAATTAATTTTAAAGCTCTAAAACTTTTATTTTTTAATCTTCTTGTGTTTATTTTAATACACATGAACTCGATGTGCGTTGAATTTTAATTTTAATTGACCACCTATACTAAACTCCAACTTAACTTGACATCTTTAGACGATAGATCTTCAGCGTGCTCATAGGTAATTAATCCAATTTATCGGAGTGAAGACATAATTCTCGCCAAACCTTATAGCCTTTTGTTCTCTATTGGTTTGGCGAACATTCTGCTTTCACACCGCCAAAATGGATTAAATGCCTATGAGCACTGTGACGATCTACCGTCTAGTGATCAAGTTAAGTTGAAGTTTAGTATAGTTCCTGCGTTATTCAAATCTTATTTTTTTTTTTTTTTTTTTTTTTTTTTACGGGTTGATTAAGAGACAGATAGACATCGTAGTGATTATATAAATTTAATTGTTGAGGTACGGAACATTAGGATATCTTGTAATTAATATTTGAATGTCGTGAAACTAACTACGTCAATGTAATACACGAGTTCGTTGAACCCTTCACCCCCTCCCCAACCCTACTGTCAAGACGTATGTTCCCTTAAGGCTCTTCGCTACCGTCCATCTTGATTCTCCCCCCTAATGTTAAGTCTATGGGAAAATCTCTATATGCCTATTCGTAGAATAGAAAGAAGTTATTCGAATATTTTTATACGGTTTGTTTTGTCGGATCGACGTAACTTTTATCCGTATTTTGCCTTAGTTGTTTTTGGCCTAAAATGTTGTTAAGTTTATTAAAATATCAATTGTTTACTTTAACATCATATTAAAAAAAGTTGAAAAGAGTTATTGAAAAAATAACATTGCAAGGACAAAGATTAAACTTTTTTCTATCCAGATCATATTTTAAAATTATTTTCGTGTTTCTTAAACAGTCAAATTTAGAGAAACATTAAAGCTATATTTTGACCATCCCAGATCCCAAATGACCTCTTATTTTGGTGACTCCAGGTTCTTTTTTTCGTCAGGTGTTCGGGTCATCGCTAGTCAAGCTGTTCGGGTCGCGTCTGTTGGTTGCATCCACAGCACGTGTCCATGTCCACCTGCGTTTCTTCAGTTCATCTCTTATTGCTTTAGTATTTGTGTTTTGGATTAATTCAGCATTTGTGATTTTATTTGGCCAAAACATTTCTTGTATTTTTCTTAAGCATTTTGTTTGGAAGACGTTGGTTTATGCTTCTCGTATGGTAATATAAATTGTTTTGGGAGTTGAATACTTAACTGGTAAAGCAAAAAAATAGCTTTATATTAATACGCTTCTATTACTGAAAGCAATTTAAATCTAGTTTATCTAATACCTAGTACGTCTAAACGACAAATATTGTTTCTGGAATATATTAGTATATAGCGAAGTTGTTCGATGCATTGTTTCTGGAAAGATATTAGTATATAGCTGTATTAGCATACAGCGAAGTTGTTCGATCCATTATTTCTGGAAAGATATTAGTTTATAAATATATTAGTATGTAGCGAAGTTGTTCGATTCATTGTTTCTGGAAAGATATTAGTATATAGATATATTAGCATACAGCGAAGTTGTTCGATCCATTATTTCTGGAAAGATATTAGTTTATAAATATATTAGTATATAGCGAAGTTTTTCGATCCATTGTTTCTGGAAAGATATTAGTATATAGATATATTAGGTATATAGCGAAGAAAGAGCTAATGATCGCTCTTCATAATACATAGTGATCAACTGGTTTAGACCTAGGTTGCCTAACTGTGACTGAGGGATAGCTATCAATTCAACTGGGTATATCTCAGGAGCTGTATTACAGACCGGTTTGTTACCTTAAAAATCAGATAACGGGTTCCTAAGTCGGAATTTTCTTGGATTTCTCACCTCAAGACACAAATGAGGACTAGAAATGGAAAACAACCTAAGTCCAAAAGAGAAAATTTTTCAGGAGAGTCGAAAAATGATCGCATCTGTTTCTTAAGGCAATGGTTAAGTACATACTTCAGATTGAATTTGAATTATTGTTACTGGAGTTCGCTCTCTGGGAGTTCTCCACTTTGTTTAGCTTGGTCTTTAGGATATTTTTCAGTAAAAAAAAACGATTTTTGATTTTTTTTTTTGGTACTTAGATCGTTTTCCATTTTAAGTCATCAAAAGTTCTGAAGATTTCAAAAGAAAATCATTCTTTCAATTGTTGACCACTCAGAAACCCAAATGTTACCATGTTTCGATATAGTATAGGCATTGGGTGGCTCTTGCATGATGAACTGAATCGCGACTTGACCATAATATTTACTTTTAAGAGCCTCAAATTGCAGTGTTTTGATTCATAGTGCCAATAACATTTTTAAAGTATAACTGTAATAATAAATAATTTTTTTTTTTTAAATTAAAAAGAAAAAAAGAATGAAAAGAGAGAAAAAAAAATACGAGCGAGGGAGCGAAAGTTGTTACCATTCATTCCTGGTTTTTTTTATTTCTTATTTTTGACTTTGCTGAACAAAATCCCACCTCTGAAAGTTCGCTTTCATAAAAAGCAAGGTAAATACTTCTCCGTGACCCAAAGTCATAAATCCTCACTGACACGAATTGTTAAAACGAAGGGGGGACCTCTTTGTACCGGGGCCCTTGCCCCAAAGGGACCCGGCTGCTTTTCTCAACTGTAAGTGACCCCCCTTTTCGAAAATTACGCCTGGGCCAATTAAATTGGTAATAAAAATGGCTTCACGTGATATGGAAAAGGTGGGTCTGTCGACATAAACATCGTGTGTATCCTGTCGATAGCAGCAGCTGGTATTCGATACCTACAGGGCCTTCTTTGCAAATGCTGCAAGCTGCGTTTCAGAAATGGTGTTGTGTGGATAGAGACCGGACGAGGATCTCCTTCATTTTGATGCATATTGCGGGTTCTGTTTGGAAGGAGGTGGTTTTGTTGGAATTAAATCAAAAGTTTGGAGGTAGGTTGAGTATGCCATAGCGCATGTTGTTTGTAAACTGTTTTTTTTTTATCTAACTTCTTCGCCAGATAAATTGGTACC
The DNA here is from genome assembly GCA_963978545.1 of Linyphia triangularis. Taxonomy (NCBI): domain Eukaryota; kingdom Metazoa; phylum Arthropoda; class Arachnida; order Araneae; family Linyphiidae; genus Linyphia; species Linyphia triangularis. The sequence continues at coordinate 92,778,546 of OZ021727.1, forward strand.
TGAAAAAGAGTTGATATTTTGAAAAGACGAGATTTCCTACAGCTGGTATTACTACATCTGCATGAGGTCTTTTTGGTTCATGGCCGGCAGAATATACTTAATAGTATAATGATGAGCAGTGGATCTGATGAGTGTAAAAAAGTGCCAAAGTGAGGGGGGGGGGGGGGGATCGGTTAGGGGATAGAAATGCTTTGGACACCATTAAAATACTAATTGTTCTACAAGATGAAATCTTCTGTAATTTCTTCGATAATTTATTTTCTGGATTTTTTTTAAAGGTTTGGATTCTAAGAAATTAGTAGTAAGTTGAGTATGTAAAGTATGGTTCTATAACCAGTTTCTGAATCTAGTAATTGTCTATGCTTGGATTTGCTGGATCTGTGAGCATTTGAATGGCTAGGTTACGTTTTCTTTTGTCGGTGCGCTACAAAACTTTTTATAAAATGTTTAGACACCAGGAGTTATTTTAAAATATTATTCTAAACAAATTATTTTAGTTTTTAGCGAAAAGTTTTGGTATTAGGAATAGTCAGTTAGTATGCAATTCCAAGGTTTCTTTTCCGTAAAGTCAGATTTCATTCTACCAAGTAGGATTATTATGATATACTTTTAAATACTGTTGTTATATCAGACAGTTTCCTTCATTTTGCCTTTATACCATTTGTCATTATATTTTCTGAGAAGCAAAATTTATTTTCTGCTTTCAAAATTTATTCACTATGATGTTTTTAAAAATGTGAGTCAATTGTTAAAGGTTTTCTTTTAAACTAAATTGAAAGGCTAATGGCTCATTCATCAGCTGACTATTTTTTTTTTTTTTTTTTAATTTTGGATACTATTTTTTCCAAGATTGCTTGTCGAGTTATAAGAAATATAATATATTATAATTCTTTTACTATATTGCGTCCCAAAAATATGACTAACAAATTTGAAAAATGAATTTATTCCAATGGGTTTGAGAAAACAGTACATTTTCCTTCACCCCATCACATATTAATTGTGCCTGTGCAGATAAAGTAGTTTATGTGTGATTTCTGTAAATAAACGAAGCTTCTAAACATTATGAAATCCATGTTATTTAAATTAGTTCTGTTTCTTTAATTTTAAAAGCCATTTAACATGACCCGATTATTCATATTTCCTCTAAATGTTAATTAAAAAAAAAATTATAGAAAGGTAAAATTCTCAAAATTGATACTGAACAAAAAATTATTCATCTCAGATAGTTAAAGTTTGTATTCGTTTTAGTTTTTAAATCAATTCAATATTGAGTAATGCGTATGTAATGATAAGATAACACATAATACTTAAAACTCCTCTGCGCTTGAATTTTTCTCTACCTACATGATAAATTCAATTACAGAAGTTTTAAATATTATGTATTATCATTTATTAGACTCCACTGCCTTATTCACTTAAAGAATTTTAAATTTCTTAATTGATATGTTCTTTTTTAATTCACTGCTCTCATAGTAGGTCAGTCCTGTCATAGACTCAATATTTAACTAACATACTATTACATTAAAAATAATTGCTTTATATTTGATTCTTCGTATTTTATTTATTTTCTAATGCTTAAAGAGTAATGAGGCTGTATGTATAGATATATATTTCAATGAGTTAAATACTTTTTAAGAATATTTAATCATTGTCACTTGTACAAGACATTACTCTAAAATAATATAATTGCGCTTGTTTATGAAATTGATGATTTTTTGTAGATATATTTAGCAATTTTACAAATTGTTATTTTTCTAAATTATAAAAATTGCTTTTGCACAATATATTAAAATATACTGAACAATTTTCAGTTGAGTATTGATTCTTAAAAATTATTTATGATAGTTAAAAATTTTATAGGATCTACATAAGAGTAAAATATTTTTATTATTTTTATTAATAATACAATATTGAACGACTTAGACGAAATTGTTTATTGTCAAGTCTTTCAGTCAGGAATAAAAAATATTATAAAATTCGGTATCAATAAGTTTTCCCATTTCTTTACTATTTGTATCCGAAAAAAACTGTGAATTGGTTTAGATTGATAGATTAAGGATACATGGTATCCCTTGTTTTCACAAAAAATAATATATATATATATATATATATATATATATATATATATATATATATATATATATATATGAAAATAAAAAAAAAAGATGGAATTCCAAATTTCATAAATTCTTTTAATATTTTTTAAAATTTAGAGCACTATATGAACTTTTTTTTTAATAAAATGTAGTTTTTACTTAGTAATACTTCCAAGTATGTAAAAATTATAATTTTAAATCTAAAAAAAAAGTTTGAAGAGTACCAAGTCCCCTTAACTAAGAATATTTTGAATACATTCTGAGTTTTCAGATCGATTTGAATGCCAAAGGATTAAAAATATAATTTTTAAAATTAAAGTATTGTAATTCAAGTTACTAAAATTTTTTGTTGCTATTAACATAGTGATTTGAAAACCAAATTAAAGTAATATTATAAATAAAAGAAATACGTAATGCACCACATACAGATATAAAAATTTATAAATAGTATCAATAGTAAAAATTTGCCATCAACTCTAAATTTTTTTAATTTTCTATCAATAATAACTGATTAATATAATGTTGATTTCCCATCAATAATGACTGATTTATACAATACTAGGGGGCTCCGCCCCCTGCTCGCTGACGCTCGCCAACCCCCTGGATTGCTATGCAATCCCCTTGGCTCGCTTTGCTCGCCTCAAAGTGAAGCATTTAAAATATGCCCTAGCAAAAAGCTATTTCAGCTGCATAATACCATGAAATCGAAAACGTTATGTTATTTATGAAGAGCCTGAATACTTTCCATGTCATTATCTTACTGCTGTCGAGACGCGTTAAGCAGGGACAGTGTGGCAGCGGAGTAGAAAGTTCTTGGAAAACAACAAAAATAAACAGTATCGAATCCAAGTACATATATTTAAAAAAGATAGGTTATTTCATTGAACAATTAAAATTCACGGCCTGTTATCGTATGAAGAGCTAAAATAATTAAAGTTGTTTATCGAAATTTCTTAATGAAGCAATCGTATGTTCGCATAATATTTTTTGCGTTACTTAGAAAATATAATAAAGCAGTTAAAGGCCAATTATCCGGCATTCAATCAACAGGAATTTTTTTTAAATCCAATTTTGCGAGAAAATTAGCCCTAGTTCGCCACAAAATTTTATTTTTTTTATTTCATATGAGATTTTGAAGTTGAGTGGGTGGTTTTATTCGTTATTTTGATAGTTTTCAATTCGTAATAGCTGAATTTGCACCGATTAGAAATTAATATAGATTCAGATTTACTGCACAATGACTCATAGCGACTTTTTGAAAGTTGGCGATTTAGCGCTGAATGCAACCCGGCGACCTCCGGAACATGTTCCAGCAGATAACTTTTCCGAAAAGTCTGGTTTATCCGGAGTTCTAATCCAAAAGAAATGTACACACCTTGGATCTATTTATTCTTGCATCATCGTAACTATTAAATCAATACGTTTTCAATAGGCAATAATTTCTATCTGTAGACTGTAATAAGAAAAACAAAATATAGCGAATCCAAGTTGTTGCTGTTGCCAGTTGTATTAGTTAAATTTCAGAAGATATATTGTGATTGGCTGGATTGCTGAATTTGGAAATTCATGCATAAAGAACATTTAAAAGATTTATTTGAAGCCGTTGCCATTCTGCTCACAGAAATACAGCCGAATTTGGACGTTACGCAAGAGAATTATATATATAGATTGATTTCCCATTAATAATGACTGATTAATATTTGGTTGATTTCCTATCAATATTGATTAATTAATATATTGCTTATTTCCTATCAATAATCACTGATTAATATGATGTCGATTTCCTATCAGTAAATGTCGTGAATTTTTCAAAAATGTTTTAGTTTGACACAGAAGTAATTTGCATTTAACATGAACAGTATTTTGATTACTTTCAGAACATTACTCTGAGTACAAATATCAAACTAAAATAATTTAAAACTAATTTGTTGATAAAATTCAAATTTTTTAGATATATATCTAATTGAATTAAATAAATTATTTAAATTATATTCAATGTAAAGCAAATAAAGCAATTGAAAAATGTCGTATTTACAAAGATCATGTTGACTTTTATTAAAACTAAACTTTACGTGAATAAATCGAAAGTACTTTGTCTCCAACAAGATTGTGTGTATAAATCAATATAATCCTTCAACAAAATGTCGAAAACTATCCTCTCTTCGCAAATGAAAAATAAACCTCGAAAAGTTGACTTTATAAATCATCCTGAATATTTCAAAGCTACACATCACTTTTCAACACGTCACAATATTCGTTGCACGAACAACTTCAAAATCCGTCCGAAAAATTCAATAATTTTTATTTCATAACTTCAAATAGATTATCCCACTCCCCTCTCTCAAACTCAGCCTCTTGGAAATGGGCGTCCCGTCTCCATGGCAACGGTCACCATGACGACGGTTGCTAGGCAACGCTTCTGTTGTTAACTCGTCACTCTCTAGCGAACTGAAAGCGAAAGGGGAGAAAATTCCACATAGTTATTGTGAGGCTTTACATCACAAAACTTCTGCCCTCTCTCTTTACTCCCCTCTCCCCTCTTTAACTTTCTCGTTGAAAAGATCTTCCACAAATTAATTTCAGGAGAGAGCGTTTAGCTTCGCCGTTCAATATTGTCCGCCATTTTGTTGGATGTCGTCGCTAAAAGTTCGAAATTGGAATGAGACGTCTATTTTGTTCTTTTCGCTTTATTTTTGTGAGATGGAGGTTTCGTTTAAACGAGGGCTGATCGGTATTTCATTATTTTTAGAGCACTCTTATGAGCTCAAGAAAAGAGAATTATGATGCACCTGTCATTTACTTTTTGAAAAATGTCTTTATGAAAATATTAGGCAGTATGTTTAGTAAGGCGTTGTTAAGAAGTTTAATGGAAATATTTATTCTTTCAATAAAAAATAAATTGTAATATATATATCTTTAGAAAACTTTTTAAAAGTAATTTTATTTATTCGGGGAATATATTTTCAATTATATTCGTTTGATTATTATTTTTTTTTATTAAAGAAAACAATTCAAACATAAAATAATAAATTAGTTTTTATTTGTTAATGATTTTACGTTTGTTTATGAAAAGGAACAAATCCTTAATACCAATCATTGTTATTTTCCCCCAATAATCTTTTTTTAGAATAGTTTCTATTAGCACTGCTATTGGCCAAAGATATGTGTAACCTGTTTGAACAGCTGCAATGTATACGTTTATGAGTTTTAAACTGATGACATACAATCTCGTATCTTAACAGTGTATCGAGTTAAAGTTGAGTTCTATCTTTTATTACAAATTTAAATATATTTTTTAGCAAAATTTTTTTTATTTATTATGAACGGAGATGGTAAAAACGAAACTTCTGTAAATATTAGAAATGATACTAGCATCTTTGATTTACTTAAACAATTTGCATGTCTTCCTGTATCCTAATTTAGTACAACTTTTAAATTTATGAGTCATACACTCTCTTAAAAAAAATTTGAAAAAATAATAGGTTTTTCGTTTATAACTTGACAGTAATGTGGCCTAAACATATAAAATTCGTACCGAAGAGACATCTTAAGTATCAGAATGAAATTTAAGGTACTTGCCTACGTTGAAAAGGTCGATTTTGATTAAATTTGACAAAAAAATATTGTTCATGAATATTTAAGCCCAAATCTTTAAGTTTCTAAAACTGTCTACTTTTTATCTCTGCTTTGATTTGAACAAAAGTTATAACAATTTGAAACTGATCTAAAACTGTAAATTTAAAACCGGAAATGACCGGAAATAGCATATCAAAACCAAAAGTTGCCGAATAAAAAGTAATTTCCTTCTAAATAGTAATATTTTCTTCTTTTTGATAAATAAAAAAATTAAAAAAGAAGAAGGTGCATTTTAAGCGTGTTAGTAATATGGTTTATATAGAAATTGAGTGTTTTAAAGTTTAAATGCTCTTTTCTCGGAATTGATTTTCACACAAATATTGCTAATTTGAAATGTCATAACTCGAAAAATTATTCATGAATCATTATAAATTTTTTTGTACTTCTCTTATTGATTGTTTTCTAGTGCATCTTCTACAGAAATTGGGATTGGATGGTTATTTTATGAAATACCACCTTTAGTTTGAATAAAAACAAGGTGAAATTGTTAAAAAATCATGAACTTATTTTTCGACTATCCATAAAAAAAGTTTTAATGAATAAATTTTTCTTAATGTAGTATATGCTTTAGATATAAGCATAAAAAAAAATTTGAAAAAATAATAGGTTTTTCGTTTATAACTTGACAGTAATGTGGCCTAAGCATATGAAATTCATACCGAAGAGACATCTTAAGTATCAGAATGAAATTTAAGGTACTTGCCTACGTTGAAAAGGTCGATTTTGATTAAATTTGACAAAAAAATATTGTTCATGAATATTTAAGCCCAAATCTTTAATTTTCTAAAACTGTCTACTTTTTATCTCTGCTTTGATTTGAACAAAAGTTATAACAATTTGAAACTGATCTAAAACTGTAAATTTAAAACCGGAAATGACCGGAAATAGCATATCAAAACCAAAAGTTGCCGATTAAAAAGTAATTTCCTTCCAAATAGTAATATTTTCTTCTTTTTGATAAATAAAGAAATTAAAAAAGAAGAAGGTGCATTTTAAGTAATATGCTTTAGATATAAGCATATAGTTTATTTATATACAATTTATTTCCTAAAAAACTTAATAGTTTTTCATTTATCTTATTTTAAGTTTTTGAAATATTTCATCAAAACTTCCAGCGAAATTGCAATTTTTGAAAAATAGTAATAATAATTTTAAATGTGTTTCACTGTATTACTAATCTATAGTAGTACTAAATATAAAAACGTACTTACAATATTCGTACAATAAGTTTTTTTTAAAAAAGTACTCCGAACGTAGGCAAGTACCTTAACACAACGTAGTCACTCAAATAAACACAAAATATAAAGTGGGTATTTGTAAAATAACGGAGCATCATTAGTCTGCATTTTAAAATATGCATCCAATTTAAATATCACACATTAGTTGGCATTTAATAAGAGATGTATGATTTTTCTCACATCAGTGTTTAACTCGCACTGTATTCTCATGCTTTCTGTGAGATTCTTTCTGAGCTCTGATGGAAACTTTGCCTTTCCCTTATTTAAAGCTGTTTGCATGTGAAAGGCAATTGATGGATTATGCTATCTATTAAAGTAATGAAAAATAAAGTTGTAAAATTGCAAGATTATTTTCTTTTACAAGATGGTTTTTAAATTAAGCATAATTAATCGAATATTTTTTTTTCATTTAATATATTTTATTTACTTCTATACCCTTTACTTTTAAAGTTTTAAAGTATACATAAGCATAATCAATAATCCCGATGGTTTTATACCAACTAAATAATTGTATTCAATGTAGCAAGTTCTCGAGGTATGGATGCGTCTAAAAAGGCAACTCCCTGAAGCATCACACTCATGGTTGATGATGGAATCCGTACATCACGTGATATCCAGTTCACGTCTTTTTAAAGTAGAAATTTTGGGAAAAGATTTGCCATAGACTGAAAAAAACAGGAACTTGATGATTATATCTCATCAAAATAGTCTTGCATGATGCTAAGATTAGCAACGCAGCAAAAGTTTCTACTTTAAATACTTCATCCGGTTCTGGAGGGCTCAGTATGGCATCCCATGACCAAGATATGGTATCCCATTACCAAATTATGGTATTCCCTGACCAAGATATGGTATCCCATGACCAAAATACGGTATTCCATGACCAAGATATAGTATCCCATTACCAAATTATGGTATTCCATGACCAAGATATGGTATCTCATGACTAAAGTATAGCACACCATGACCAAAATATGGTATCCCATGACCAAAACATTAACACGCAATACTCTTTATTGTGAGGGCATTGTACTCAACCAAAAATTCATTTACTGCCGATGCTTATTATTGATGGAAATATACTCAATTTTATGAGCACATGAGGTATAAATCTGACGGTTATTTCGAATCAAGTAAACAAAAATTACTTGATTCAAACAAACAAGATTTTTCAAATGGAACAAAAAATAATGTTTCGACTTAAAAACATGTACAAGTTATCCAAATAGCACAGCAGTATTGGCAAATGTTGTAAACTTGGGTTCCTGGCCAAAACTCGACCATCATTCCAAAATACACGATATTGTAAAAATAAACATGCCAAAAAGATCACAAAACAAAATTTAAACCCTCCATCCTTTCTAATCAATAAAATATTTCAACTTTAAAACTGCACATCAACATCCAAAATATCCAGTACATTTTATCGAGCATTGGACGAGATTGGACATTATCTGTAACAGTGGTCAGTTTACAACGCTCTACATCCGGAATGGCCAAAGTAGAGTGATTTTAGCCAGCATTGTTGTCTTACTGAAGTATTCAATCTATTATATTCAGCGTTATGGAATAAAATTTTGTTCCATTTATTAAGCAAATTTCCTTTTCTATTTTATTAATTATTAAAATTATTACTGGTTTTGAACGAGTGTACTAGTTTATTATAAAATTATGTGCCTGCATTGAAATTAGTATATTTCTCTTCATAATATCTGTATCATGAGGTGATTGATAATACACTATCTACTACTAAGTAATTGGACACCTAATATGATAAAAGAGATAAACACAATTTATTCAAATTCAATAGGTGGTTGAGCCTCCACCTAAGGCTATTACAGTATTTACATTCCAGGGCATGCTTTCCAAAAGTGTTTGGATGATGGACAGTGGCATTTTCTTCCACTCGGCTTGGAGTGGACATGTGCGTTCTTTCGCCGATTTTGGACGGTTGCCGCACTCCTTAATTCAGCGATCCTACTCGTCCCAGAGGTGTTCCATAAGATTCACGTCTGGACTCTGAGCAGGCCAGTCCAGTCGGTTCAGCCCGCTGTCATCATACTAATCCATGGTGGACCTCGCAACATGACAAGTGGCTTTGTCATTTTGGAAGTAACAATGATCCAACCTTAAAATTGCCACAGCGTAGGTAGCACATAGTTATCTAGGTTAGTGGAGTAGTAGTCAGCGTTGAGCCTACCGTGAATTGGGATCAAGGGTGACGTAGATCAGGACTGCAGACATTCTCAATTGCATGAGTATCCAAATACTTATTGGTAGATTATCGCACTTCTTTCAATAAAAGTAAATAACCATTTAGCGGACAACAGCCTTCCCTAGCCAACCTGAGGAATTTATGCAATCCCATGGATTATATTTTTTATTTTCAAAAAATAGTTTATTGAGCTTTGAAATAGTAACTGGAAGTAGGAAGGAGTTTCACCAATTCTTTCATAGATTGAGTTATTTAACTCATAACTATAGAATGAGAGAAAATATATTTCGGAAATTTGGAGTGCTGATCCACAAAACACAGACAGGAATATACTACGTTAATTTCATTGTGTCAGAGTATGAAATACGACAGTGTATAAAGAGCCCTTCAAACAAGCCAACATACATACCGACTCACATAAATATAATTTTACCGACAGACAGAATAGTAACTTTATAAGTTAACGGATAATAATAATATAACCCATAAAAACTATTTTAATATAAATCCTTTATATGCATTGCCAATTTTTATAATCATTAACAAAGCGCCGTTTCTGTTGCCCTCATATGCTTGGTGTTGGTTTCTGATTTAAAATATTTATAACATCTCTATCAGCTAAATATGCTGTAAATTACTTTTCAAAATATATTCATTAAAAATGAACGTGAATTCATGCACTCACATCCAAATATCTTTTATTTATTCTGATTAATACAATTTTTTTTATTTATTTATTGAAACAATTCAGGATAGTTTGTCTCTAATGAACGATTAAATGCGTTTCACCTCGATTGGACGACAGCAAGCTGTAAAAGCTACCTTTTAGTGACAGTGACAGCCCCCAAAATTTTATAAAATACATTGTGATCGACATCGAATCTGTCTGCCACGTTTCAGCCAGATTGGATGACGGCAAGGAGCTTAATAAGGCTTCCGTAGATTTGAAATATCGGCATATTCACAGCCACACACAATCAAAATTGAAGGTAGCATGAAGAACTTAAAAAGTTGAATCTGATTCATAGTAATTAATTTAATTCTTTATTTTAATTTATTCTTTGACTTATTGTATTTAGTATAAAATATAGGATTAAATGAAATGTTACTATATTTCTAAAACTACAATAGTATCTAAAAACCAAAACAAAAAAATATATAGTAGGTTTGAAAAAAAAAAAAAAAAAAAAAAAAAGTATGTTGTAATATGATGTTTGCGTGTAAAGTAATTCAAATTCAATATCGCATTCTGATTGGATAAAAGTTTCCACGATTGGTAAATAATTGGATTGTCTGAGAAATCCTCCCTCTAAAGAAAAAGTTAAAAAGTTGGAACCTATGATTAGGTGTTAGGCGTAGCAAGCAAGAAAATGTTATTCTGCTTCGTTGATTCTGTACGCATTTGTGTATAAAAGTTTTAACAAGTCAGCACACAAAATGAGTATAGATATAAAAAAAAAAACGGTCATTAAAATCAAATGAACTCGGAATGTCAAACAAAAAACTGAGGTCTAAGGTAAGTCACTCGGAA